>JAGSMP010000337.1:0-495676 GCA_029286625.1 Parnassius orleans | reverse complement strand
ATTTAGTTTTGAAATAATCTTGTTGTCTATTTTACTTTATTTTTTTATAATTATTTTTACTTTTATTAATTATTGAATTTTTTAATGAATTGACAATATTTTTTGTGTTTTGTAAACGTTTCTATAGTTGTGCATTTTTTTCTATGTCTGTTAATTCATATGGATTTATTTTAAGTTATTGCAGATAATTTCATGGTCTATTCTAGTGTTATTAAATTTTGGGCAATCTTTTATTAGGTGTATAATAGTTTGAGATGTGCTTCCATCACATGGGCAATAATCATTTGCTTATTTTGCCATACCGTTCATCACATTGCGGTAAAAATTTGTCAACTTATTGCTTGCACTTGCGAAGGTTATAGGCATAGTACAATTAACACACTAGGTGAGCGTATCGTACCGAAATATTTATTTGAAAATTATATATCATCATCATTATTCCATTAAAAATATAACTCGTCCAAATTTAAAACAATATTTGCACAATTATTTCTTCTGCGGTAGCAACGCGCCGGGTACCAGCTGGTATAATATAAAAATTTAATTTGTTTGTGCTCAGCCACCAAGCGATTGCTCTAATTCGAGTGTACTTTGTGTTTCTAATTCGAGTGTATTGTGTGTAGAAAATGTTACCATTTTTTTTAAATAATATTCCCCTTGTCATGCAAAGGGCAGACTTGATTTTTTTTTGCTGCATTCTCTAACAGTCATTCTGTATAAAGACACTTACAATTAAGAATTTACAATTTAATGTACCATAATATTGCAAATCTTCGAAGGCCATGGCGTACTTTGTTTCTGTGTTAGGCTACACACGCATGATGGCTAATTGGCCGGCTATACTATCCGCCAGCTTTATATTTATTGGTGTTATATGTATTAGTGCGCATGGACTCTAATCAAATCGGCCTGTTTGATAATCTGTGACGAGGTAAAAAATGACGATCCAATCATGATTGGCCGATCGCGTTACACCTATAATTTTGTACAAAGGGGTTCCATTAGCTTGGCTATTAGTCTGCCGATCGCCTTCAAGTATGTCACATGCTTTTAATTTCACAACGAAACAGATGACATCCACATCTATTGAAAAAAACATTGCTTTTGGTTCCATTACTTACTGCCCCTTCATTTGTCTTGCACTTAATAATGGAGGCAAACATAATTTTTTCAGCGTTTTTTTGACGCTATTTCAAAGGAGCACAATTACAACACGCTACTTCTATAATATCCATATAGTATCTACTGTTCCAACCCACCGGTAAAAAAAAGATCAATGTGTATATCTGAAACTTGCGAAGATTTTTGGGTAATTATTTCTCGACCACACAAAGACCGCTAAATGGATTAGGATAAAATTAGTACAATAAAACATATTATTTTTGTGTACTTATTACGGTAAAATAAATTGCGGAAAAAAATAATACGTGTTTAAAATGTCATTACTCTAAGCAGTGGTGTTGCAAAATACAGCAACAAATGAAACCATCTTTATTAGTCTTATTGTGATGCAACATGATTGTGTATGAGTTGTTTGTTAAATCAATGTTTTCTATTGCATTATACTTACTAAAAATTCTAATACACTATATTTATTTTTAAAAGAGAAAAATAAAATATTATATAACATCTTATTCTATTTGTTCGCATTAATATTCAGAGCTCAATAAAAACATATCAAGCATTATTGAGTTTTGACAATAACAGCGATTCAATAAAGTAATGCGTCAGTGTTCGAGTAATCATTCGGTAATATAACCTCATTCTGTAAAGGCAATTACGTGTAATATTTACAACGTATTTTGAAACGAAATTTTTATCAATCAATGCTCCCAAATTACATGCTTCATTGAGACGTTGAATTTTTGAATCTTTTAAATGTACGTGTTGGAATTTCTTTTTTATGATCATTATTATTAATTTTCATGGACTTTTCAAGACATCTGGAGACCGAATGTCGGACACGGTGGCCAGTCTTAACGGAGACTAACCATCTGCGCAGGACAGGGTTAAAGTGCCCAGTGTATATGTACAGGTGCAATTTCTATTCTCACACATATAATCCGATGAGACGGTAATCCGACATGACCGGAGGAGATCAGGCGCAGGACCTACGGCTTTACGTGCTCTGAGGCACGGGAAATGAAACACCACTAACTTCCTAACTCCGGGCTGCTACTGATATTTTTTTTTACAGAAAAACCCAATAACTGATTTTGGGCCAACCCGCGATTCACACCAGGACTTTAGACCAACGAGGCAACGACCTTTTTCATTAATTAATTATTTGCAGCCCATCAAAAAAACTGCTGTAGATAGGCCTTCCACATAGGGTTATTTTTGACATAGTTGTCACGTTTGGCAGCAGGCGGGTTGAAATCGTAGTCCAATATTATTATTATTATTGAGCAATCAGAAGATGCTGAAGATGATTGGTAAATTATTACGTACGGCAAATTATGCTTGAAACCAGTTAATCTCATACTCTCAATTATCATTGACTGTGGTTTGAACCTATGAAATTAGATGAGTCGCAGTCAAAAACGATTAAACCTGCATTATTTTCATTGTGATTTTTAAATAGAATCTCTATATACTTAGAATTCTAAATTTTATGAATAGACCTTATATTTTTCTTGAGTTATTAAGGTCTGAAAGTGTTATTTTATCACTCACTGATCACGTCACTCATCAAAACCTTAGCTACTTCGTGGTTAATTAGAACCTTGAAACTTGTCATCAAGATATTTTCATCAGATCACTAATCATATACAAAGGGAAAATCTGAAAAGTTTTTACTGGAAACAAGGCATTATATCCTAGTAATAGGTGTGCCAACGAATCTGCGTTTTAGTCTTAATCAAAGACAGATGTGAATATCCATGGATCACAGCATCTACTTTCACATCTAAATCTACTTTAACATCGGGCGAACTGTGTGATCGTTTGACATCCTTGTATCATAAAAATATACTAATAGGAATGTGGGTAAAAAATAAAAGAAAACACAAAGAAATTAGGTAGAAACTGTAATCTCCCACTCGTTCTAGCAGTATAAAATATCGCGCAGGCGACTAAGAGAGATCAGTCGGTAATCTCTACATTAGGCAGTCTCCGAATGGAGAATGAAGTCTCATGAGATTCAACACTCCAAAACACAAGCGTGTTTTCACCGCTTATAGAGCCCGCTCGACCTGGTCCTACTTTCAGGAATGTATCCTTGAAGTACCAACCGCCTTCAGTTTTAGGGGTTAAAATTTCTCCGAACCTCAACTATAAGGTTCATTGAGTCCAGTGCCAAAGCAACTGCAAGGAAACTTGGTGACCTTGCAAGGGTGCGGCGGTACTCAAGCCTGGGCAGCTTCTTACCTTATATAAAGCGCAAGTCCGGTCGTGCATGAGTACCGCTTTCACATATGGTACTGCAAAATGCCACCTAGCTCATTGGTAACCTTGATTTGGTTGAAACCACTTTTTTTCAGCCTCGAGCACAGGCGCAGAGTAGCCAGCCTCGGTATTCTATAGGATGCATTTCGGTGAGTGTGCGCGGAATTACACGCTTTAATTCCTCCTCTCCTTTCCACTATCGGACAACCAGGCGGTCGGCGGGTCTTCACCCTTTGCTGTCGATATTTCACGCATTAAAACCAAATGGTTTGCTTCTGTCTTTGGAATGCGTACAGCAAAGGAGTGGAATAATTTGCCGGCGTCTATCATTCCGTCCGAATCCAATCTGGCCGTCTTCAAGGCAAGAGTGAATAGGCTTTTGTTACGCTAATACAGTTTATAATTTATAATTTACCATCTAAGGCTGCATCACCACTTACCACCAGGTGGGATTGTGGTCAAGCACTGGCTTATAATAAGTTAAAAAAAATCTACGAGTCTCACTGTCGTTATTATGCCCGTTGGAGTAATTCTTCTAGTGTAGGCAAGGAAGATCGTGTTCCTGAGAGGTTGCCCTGGTACATTGAGAAAGGTTGTGTTGCTGTACACACTGGTGGTCACCAGCGGGGTCACCTTCGAGGGGACCAAGGAGCTCGCCAAGCTTGGCACGCAAGTCGTCGTCGCAAAATCCACGAGTTGGGTCTAGAAATAGCGCCTCACAAGACCGAGGCCTATGGTTTCACAAATTACCAGCGGGGAACCACCCAACTCTGCATCTACGTGGGTGGGTCTGAAATCAGAGTGGGCGGCACATGAAGTACCCATGGCTCCACCTGGATAGTCGCTGGGGCTTCGAAGAGCACTTTGAGTGCCTAGTCTCACCGGGGGATTGAGAGGGTGGCGGTACTATGCACAGACTGCTGCCCAATCTAGGGGACTGGAGGGAAGTGCGCCGCCTTTGTGCTTGGGTAGTGAAGTTCATAGCCTATATGGGGCGCCTGTATACAAGGCTAGCCATCCGACGCCGTAGAACTAAAATCTACAGTGTCCAGCGGAAGATGGCTATACGGATCGTGCGAGGATACCGCACGATATTCTTCAACAGTCCTGGCTTGCTTTCCAGCCCTAGATATACTGGCGGCAATGGATGAGGGTGATAACTGAATCTGCATCCTCCGTCAGGAGGTGGCAGTGAGTCAGATGAGGCGCTCGAGTCTATAAAACGGCAGAAGCGACAGAACACTTTAGGACATGGTGACGAGGAGTGCGGCGCGCATACGCGTTGAAGCCAATCCGGTCTTCGAAGCCTGGATGCAGCGACGAGTAGGAAGACTAACCTACCGGGCACGGGTGCTTCTGTGATTATCTGTGTAAGATCGGACGCGAGGCGACGGCGAACTCATTCCACTGTGGTGGACGGGACCAGGACTCCGCTCTACACTCGCGGTGTCCAGCGTAGGAACGGGAGCGGACGATCCTGGTGAACTGATTGATGGAACCTCTCCTGCCAGCAGTCGTCGGCGATATTGAGCAGAATTCGGCGTGGAGGGCCGTATCACCTTCTGTGAATCAGTTATGATTCAAAAGGAGGCTGCTGAACGGGATCGGAGGTCGGATCCCGCTTGAGACGACGTCGCCAAGGCGTTTGTCACCGCCCTCTTGAAAACGGTGTTCCTCACCAGAAACGAGGCTCTGGTTATGGGCGCTCGGAGCGGGGCCCCAAACATCTAGCAATGTAATCTCCGAGGAGAACTGTGACCGGATGTAGTCCTGAGCACCGTGATAGCACTGTGAGGGTGATGGGAGCAAGGACTGCCCCGGACGTGCTTTAATAAGCAAAGGAGAGAAGGGCTCCGGTTGCGTTCCGAACGGATATTTCAGGACCCTCGTATACGCTGATGGTGACCACCGTGGGGTTTTTAGCCGGTAGGGGTCTGGCATAACCTTCTCGTTGCCCCCAGAGTGAAAGGTATCCATGAGTTTTTCCCCACGAAAAAAAAGGTAGTGTTGCTGTTGGTTTGCATACTTTGGTGTTATCATGTAATTATGTACCTTACGTTACAGTGTAGTGTATATTATTACGGTTGGTCGAAATGTAATTTTTATACTGAGTGTATAGTGCAGTACACTATCTTATTGCTGATAATGATTAAATGCGTAAGCAAGAGAGTAATTTCAGCATCCGCTCTCACACTTTTATTATTTTTAACAATTAACTTCCAGAGTAATTCTAATAGTATCAAATAACAATTATTGATAATCAGTGTCTACCATGTGACGAGTTACTGGTGCGGTTAGTTTCAAGTAGTGTACTTGAAATGAACCGCAACCACAGCAACTACTTTGTCGATATATTTCTTACAACTTATATTAAAAATAGAAAACACTGTTCGAATGCAATGTTGAAAGTACTGCATACATTTAGATTTATAAAGGATGATTTTTTTTTTCATTAAAAATAATGTGATAACCCACAAAAATGTGATTATTGGCTCAAGCTTAGTACAAACGACGGAGAACTGGCTTCACCTATGCGATTGGCGTCTGAACGGCTGCCCACTTTCATAGAATCATGGAGGATGACAACGTTATTCAAACTTGGGAAAACGGGTTTCCAGTTCTTTACACTCACCATACGAAACAGCAGATTTGAGCTGCTATTTGATGCTGGTATTATGTGAGAGCGTGGTCCTTCCCTATTTTATTCTGCCTCTCCTACGGTAAATTTTTTCTCACAAGGGAAGAGAAGAGCTTGAGGGAAAATGTTTAGGAAATGCTAAATGTTGAAAAACATTGTTTTATTTCTTTTGTATATCCAAACAATAAAAATAGAAAATAAACATTATTTTAATAAATTATTGCTGTATAACAAATCTTGATACTCTGAAGAACATATAGGTAGTAGATGCAAAATATAAGCAAAATTCATTACGTTAAGGGAAAAATAATATTTATGCATATTCATTCACGTACCAACACGACACCGAGCTCGCATTGCTTTCAGAACTTCCAACAAAACTAACGAACCAATTATAATCAATTATATCTACATATAAAAACATATTGTCTTCACATGTATGTCTTCTGTATGTTATTGAACCAATAACGAATTTTGCATATTAAATATATGAATACGCAAACCCTTCTCCAAATTTCAACCTCACCAACGTCAACCCAGTTCACCCACCAGACATTGTTATGTCGACGTTATGTTGTATAAACAAATTAAAAATAACAGTTTAGTTATAATTTTTTATGGTTAACTTTTATCTGGTCATTGAATAATCAGCTATGCTTTTAAAACTGAGGCAGGAGATGGGCAGTATCATTTTTCTAATAACAGCAATAATACAATAAAAAACTGTGGTTGCCAACCCGCTCGCCAAGCGTGGCAACTATGGAAAGCATTTCCCTATGAGTAACGATACAAATAAACGGCCCCCAGTCCCCAGATTTGTTAATGTGATTAAATATTAGTGAAAACAAATTTATTCAATTATCATCATTTTCATAATAATTACTCTTTGAAAGTCTTAGTCATAGTCAGTCAAGACATTAGTTTTCTCTCTATTCACCCATAAACTTCCACTGCTATTGACCTCTTATTGTAAAAAGGATTACTGTTATTTACTACGCTTGGCAAGCGGATGGTACAAGATGTCTCATTACTTTATACAAATCGGTCGCCAAAACAAAATGCACAACAAGACCCAACATAAGCAGATGAAATAAACATTGAATTTGGAGAAAATCCCACCTAACATCGTCTAAATTGACGTTAAAATATTATCCACAAACAATGTACCTTAAAATGTCAGTATATTTTTAGCAGACAACATATTTTGTTAATGTGTAAATTGTATTAAACTTTATTTTAAAATAAAATAAAGACCTACAAAATTCAATACAGGTCGAGAGGTATTTAATAGAACTTTCTATTTACTATTCAAACTAAAGTCCATGCAAATATCACCATTATTTCCCAATGGCCAATGTGACACACATACACTGAAGTAGTAGATAATTCTTTTTTTTTCGAAGTCATTTTATACTTTATTCGATCTATTTTTTGGCAGCTGCTACTTAGCGGGAAGTCGACTTGTTACAGCGAAGTAAGCACGTCGAGCTGTTGACACTCCAGGCACTCAAAGCCGTCGGGCATCATGCCATCATCTCTAAATATTCCTCAAGGCTCCGAGGAATTATTCATAGAGACAAGAGCCCATCAGATAACATTATTCAAAGAACCGTGACAGGACAACCTACCAGTACTTTCCTTACATGAAAGTCCGTGGGGACCAAACTCATCGACACTGCTACCACAAAGACACTGATGAGGTGACAAATCGCCGCACCTGGGTGGATTCCTACAGCTACGCGTAAGCTTTCCTCATCAAGTCATGTGTCGAGATTACTTGATGATAAATCGTGTGATTAGTGACTTGATACCTTAGTCAAAACAGCTAGAAGGTGGGCCTGATTTTGGTCACTATGGAAATAATGAAACAAATCTTTCTGCACACACTGCGGTACATCTAAATCAAATTACAATAATATCTATAGTACGATATATAAAAATCAATTGTTGTCGTCGGTCTCGCTAAAACTCGAAACTGGCTCGACTGATTTGATGAATTTTTGTTTGTGTTTGAGTTGGTCCCTGGATGGCTTATATCCACAATTGGACTCTGGTAGGTGGAGTGTTAAGATCCAGAAACCACCCGTGCGAAACCGGGTCAGATAGATAGTCGTAAATAAAATTGAGGTGTCTGTCTACAATATCGAAATGAAACTTCACGAACCGATAGATAGCAATTTTGAGTGATCTAAAATTTTTGGGAGAAGTTTCTAAAATATGTTTAAATTTAATATTTTAATAACTGTATGTCACGGCAGCAATAACGGAAGCTGTTATATTTGCACTACCTACAAGTGCCCTCGTGACCCGTAGCGATTAAAATAAGATTTTCGCATTTAGAGACTGAAAACCAGCGTATTCAAGTCTTGTCGTAAAATTTACGTTATTTCTTCTAATAAAATTACTATTATTAAAGTTATTTCTAAAAGAAATGGATTTTAAAATATCAATCTTCAATATTAAAAAGTAATAAACGTTAAGCACTTAATAGTTCCTCATTTTGAACCATCAATACTCCATTGCTGAAGAGAGTGTTTTAATGATGTTTTAATGAGTTGCAAGTATTTTCAGAAGTCACTGGTGTGGGTACCGAACAGAGCATCTCATGCCCTGAAGTTTTCCTGTGAAGATCGTCTCTTGTAATTTCTTCAACTAAAATGAGGCATCAAAAATAATAAATAAAGTAATTTTTGACTGTACGAAGCTCTGTGACACAAAAATAAAAAAGGGCAACAAAATATGATCATTCTATAGATTTTTAAAATTACCACAGACTTCTTATTCTAATGTAATATTTATACTATCTTAGTCACACTATTATTATCAGCAAAACGCAGGGGCAAAGGGTTTTGCAGTTGTAACAGAAAACCACGCTTTTTTCTGTTATATATTGCAAAAGTTTACGTGCCCAAACTTTGCGCCATAACGTGAAGAAATCGTGGGGCGAGATAGAAAGTCTGATACATCGTCAAAAGTGGTGTTCTATGATAATGTTCTGTTCTGTGCTCATGATCAGCGTCAATCTGCTAATGAATTTTCTGTTATTTCCCGTAAAAACACTTGAGTGGAATCCAAAATATACAAAAGAAATAATACTCTTGATGCTAATGTTCTTGATGAGAATTTATATACCAGTGGTACAATTCCACGTTCATTAGACCTTTAAACATGCGCAGAAAATATATTACTGTTTGCTTTAACTCGGGCATTTTATTTAATTCGAAAACATATTTAATAAAGAAGTTTAGCTTTTGCTTACTATGAAATGGCGGTTTTAGTGCCTTTAATAAATTTTTGACTGAAAATTTTAATCTTCCAAACTTCATTAATCAAATTACTTTCAGAAGATAATTTTGTTGGTGTAAAGGAAATTAAATTTTCTTTAAAAGCCGAAGTAAGAATATATAATATAATTTTGGTTCAGCATTTCATATGCTTAATACAAATTTATAAGTTGTTTTAACTAATTTTATAAGATAATAATAGGAGGCCAGAAGTTTAAGATTATTTAAACTTAAATGATATTAACGATAGGGAACAGCATTATCAATGCGAGGGTATTAGCTCTGTGTTTACAAACTTGACTGCCAATTCCTAGATTTTAATAATCTTGCTCGCACTGACCAAGCTGGGTGAGTTTTTTGTAAATTTATCAAAAAACCGTTGTTTAGCATTTTGTTGGGCAAAAAAGCTTGTATCTAAAAATTGTAATGTACCCAGTTCATTTAATTTCGTAAAGAGTACACTGCTGTATATTGGATTCTAAGCCAACTGGTGGTTACAGTGGCAGACCTCTCCTTGACTCATGTTCTTGGTATTAATCTGGGTGTTTACACCTGGAATAATAGCAAGAATATTTTAAGTTCATATATTAGAGGCAACAATATCTTGCGACCCTAAACATTGAATTATTTTAAAATATCAATGGGATGGAACGGAATTCTCACGCTGTGGCAAACGTATTCATAGTCTACTAGATGGTAAATTGCTACTATAGGACAATTCATTAATCATCGTTATAATCATGAACATATTACCTATTAAGTGCATTGCTAGACGTGCGACTTCCGAAGATTGTGCTTGTGCTTGATGTCTTACTTTTTAATTGGATAATCGTCACAAACTAGCACACAGTCCACCTGATGGCAAGTGGTTACTGTAGCCCAGACATCTACATTTATCCTCGACTATAAATGAAAATGCAGATGCGATGTCACACCTGAGGACTATGATAGAATGCCTCGTTTCAGTAATAAGCGTCACCAGTTCTTTACTCACCATACGAAACACAGCAGCCTTAAGGTGCTATTTTAAGCCGGTATTATGTGAGAATGTAACCGGGAAAGACCTCGCCTCACAGAATACCAAAGTAAAATAGCGGAATAATGCTGTTTCGTATGGTGAGTGTAAAAATCTGAGACCATTTTCACTAGAAACGAGGTGTTATATCTCAGTATTCAGGGTGACAACGCATCTACATTTTGATTCTTAATTAAGGATTGATGTAGATGTCACAGGTCACAGAATACACTTACCATCAGATGGACTGTGTGCTCGTTTGTTACCCTTTATTCATAAAAAATATATAATATATATAAACGTAGAATACGTTAAGTGAAATGTACGTTTATTTGTGTTAAGTATATGTATTTGCGACCGATCAAGGGATAAAGGCATTGGTGACAGGCGACCATTTTGTTCTCTATCTTCCATCCGTAGATTTTGGGTTCAGCGTATTTTGGGAGGGTTTTCTGCCATAAAGGTTGATAATAATAGGTCTTTACCTATGAAAATACTGTTCTGCATTACTGACCATTTCAAATCAAAATAATTTTTGTTTGGCTAAGAATTCTAATATTCTAATATTCAACGTGTTCCATTAACCCTTATGAAATAGTTTTGCTTGGGATTGGCACTACAATGCCATTTCCTTACAACCATTCTTATCTATTTTGCAAGACACTTGTCGGTAAATTCTAATGTCTTCAGCCATTCAGTGAGTTTTTGTTTACAGTTTCGATAAGACATAGGATATATATCTAGTATTTTATTTATTTTATTATATAAATGAGACGAGATGTTTTTGTACAGATTGCGAGTAAATTTATTCTTGGTGTGATTTAATCTTTTCTTCTTTTAGTTAAAATATTGGTGTAAATAATAAAGGACGTATGTTTTTTTCAGAACTACGAATCTGCATATAAATATAATGAATTTGTTGAAAACTGACGTGTTTTGAAATACATAATTTTTAACGATCCCCTTTGAGCTCAATCTAATTGTATAAAATGAGTTTTTACAGCACCACCCCATATCGTTATACAATAAATCAAAATAGATTGTGCCAACGCAATATATGTAGATCTAATAAAGTAAATTTTTATTTGCAACGTGTCTTAGTGTTTAAAAAATTCACATTAATTTACGTAATCTGCCAGAAACTAATTCGTTATAAGACATCCATGAAAGTCTCTGGTCCACTAAGACACCAAGGTACTTCGTAGAAATTAGTCTAGTTATAGTGGGGCAGTTGCAGTTTGTGCTAACTAGCGGCTTACAGCAATAAATCTTAGTATCGCTGGGAAAGTCAGGCAGACTGTTTTTTATGAAAAACAAAATATAATTTGTTTTTCTGGTATTTAACGTTAGTAAGTTCAGACTTAGCCATTGCGAAATTACAGCCAAACCGTGCTCTGTATTAATCTTTAAATTGTTCAAGGAGTCGCCTGTAAACACAATGGCAGTATCGTCAGCACATGAGAATATGCTAGCATGTGGGATCTTCATATTGCAGAGTTTTTTTAGGTATATTAGAAACAGGGTGGGCCCTAAGACGCTTCTTGCGGTACGCCATAAGTAACACTAGTTTTTTGACTTATATGTGAACTTATTTTTCCCTCTGAGTCCTACCAGTCATGTTACTTTTAAGAAAGTCCCGGGCACATCTCTAATCCCACAATTTTCTTACTTCGGCAACAGAATGGGGGTAGACACAGTGTCAAATGCCTTTTTAAGATCAAGAAACACGGCGAGGCAGTTTGTCTTTTTATCAAGATTATCAACATTTACAGAAGTTAGGGCTTCTACAGCGTTTTCAGTCGATTTACCTGCTTGAAAGCCAAATTGTGTTCTGGAGAAGATGTGAAACTTATTGAGGAAACTTATCAGCCTCTTGTTGATAAGTTTTTCTATAACTTTTGATATTGCCGGCAATACCGAAATTGGTCTGTAGTTTTTTTTTTTTTTATAGGATAGGGTGACAAACGAGCACACATTCCACCTGATGGTAAGTGGTTGCTGTGACCCATAGACATCTACATTTATCCTCAATAAATAATCAAAATGCAGATGCGTCGTCACCCGTGAGGACTAAGATGGAATGCTTCTTTTCCAGTAAAATGGGTCTCCGGTTCTCTACACTCACCATACGAAACAGCAGTGTCAAGCTGCCATTTTACGCTGGTATTCTGTGAGAGTGGTCCTTCCCCGGTCGAGCTGACCCATTCGTGCTACAACTATACTACTAATATAGCTGCAGCATGGCCTCACCACGTACAAAAGTGTTGTTAAAAGTTAATATCCTTCTCATCTCCACTCTTATGCACAGGTGTTACTAGGGACTCCTTGAGCAAAGACGGAAATATACCTTTGCGAAAACAAAGACTGACTAAATGACAAAGAACTGGCACAACTTTTGCTCTTGCAAGTTTTAGGAAACTAGCTGGAACGTTATCCCAGCCTGGTGCACTGTTATTTTTAAGGCCATCAGAATAGAGTGTACTTCTTCCATATCTGTATCGTAGAGAGCAAAAGGTAATGTCTGAGAATTTGTACACAAATTGTGCATAAATTATCTCTTGTTTGGTTGGACAAACGCATCGGGCAAGTTTTTGCCCACACAGCTAAAGTAGTTATTAGCTTGATCAACGGAATCACCTGCGCAAGGCCCAATTTGCAGTAACTTTGTATTATCCTTTTTAGCGTGCTTCCTTTATGTTACTTTAGCAATATTTTTCCAGAGGTTCCTAGAATCACCCACCGAGACCTCCAGAAGCTTCTGTTCATATTTTCGTTTCAAATTTCTAACCAGATTTTTGCAATAATTTCGGTATCTTCAGTAGGAAATTCTAAGAATCTCGTCATTGGGATTTTGACGGAGCTTTTGCTGTAGATTATTCCTATGCCTGATACAACGTAGCACACCTGGAATCATCCAAGGCTTAAATATACGTTTACATTTAGGTACATGAAGCAGTCTTGTATTTTCTTTTAAAGATTGCATTACTTTTCCTAACAATAATTCGGTTAATACATTCGGATCATTACATAAAAGCAATTCATGTATGTTTTTATTTTTTAAATCGATTATAGCTTTTTCCAAATCCACAACAGATTTTGTTTTATTATACACTAATTGAGGTTTAACATTAGTTATGTGTAGCAATACCATAAGTATGATCAGTTATTGTCGTGTTCAAAACTGCAACCTGGGCCACTTTATCGTGCGTAAGCTGGAGCATTATATGATCCAAAGAACTACTTTCCCTTTTTTTTATAGGACAAGGGTGACAAACGAGCACAAAGTCCACCTGATTGAAAGTGGTTGCTGCGGCCCATAGACATCTACATCTATCCTCGGTTACAAATCAAAATGCAGATGCGTTGTCAACCGTGAGGACTAAGGTGGAATGCTCATTTCAGTAAAAGGGTCTCCGGTTCTCTACACTCACCATACGAACACACATTTTACGCTGGTATTCTGTGAGAGCGTGGTCCTTCCCGGTCGAGCCGACCTATTCGTGCTACAACTATACTACTAATATAGATGCAGCATGGTTTCATTATAATATTGGGACATTGTTTCCCTAGTAGGGAAACAATGTCCCATCATTACACTATGAGTACCTAACATATCTTGATATTTTAATCGATTATTCCGTTCCAAACTTTGTTCTGAGTCTCTGGAGATAATATTAATATTTATATCACCTGATAATATGATATTTTTAGATATACTTAGAGATTCCAAATGATATTTTAATGAATTTATAAATATATCTGCATTTGTATTAGGTGATCAATAGCCAAAATTATAACTGTTTCTATTTCTATTTGAAGACACGAGGCATTTAGAAGTAAAATTTCCTTTACATTAACAGCCATATCATTCTTAAAGTAAGCCACTACACCATCACTTTTATTAAAATATCGAGTAGTAGAGTATGATACGTAATTTATGATAGATGGTATTGATTTGTGTTCTGAGAGCCAACATTCGGTCAAAATAATGATTGGTGGCGAAAATTTAAAACTAGTTAGTGTAATAAGCAGTTCTTCAAAATTGGAATAGATACTACGAATGTTCTGAGTTATCATCTTAAAATCCTCATTACTTATATTTAATAACTTTTCCACATCTTCAATATTACATTTTATTGATTGTGAAATTTCTAAGTTGTCCATGTTAGTTATAGTATTTATTGAGCTAATCATTAATTATAGATATTGAAGTATAAAGTGGTAGCAAACGGTTTGGTTTTCTCGCAACATTATTAAGGATATTTACGTTTATATCTATGTGATTTGGTGTGTGTGTGTGTGTGTGTGTGTAAGGGTGTATATATGAGGGTGAGTGTGAATGTGTATGTGTGATTTTGTGACATTGTGTGTTTGTGTGAGGTTGATTGAGTGAACAGTATAGCAACAATTAATTTTATGACAAATAAGTTGCATGCAATATAAATATTTACTAGTGTATAAAAAAACATAACTAAATATATATAACGCTAGGATAAATTTATATAAATAATGTATATAGATAAATATATATATCCTAGGATAGCAGAAAAATATTATTTTACGACTATAATAAAGATAACAATACATCTCTAATATCAGTCACTTATTCATAAGTTTATGCACTTGGTCTTCCGATTTAATCGTAATGACAGGAGCTCCGTTAGTCTCCCGAACACAAATTCTGCCGTAAGCAGTCCAGCAGTGCTTGTACTGCTTGGACTTGACCAGGTCTCACGCGAGAAAATGCAACCGGGCGCCTTTGGAAGTGAGTTGTTTCGATACGAAGATTGGCGTATCCTCGGAAGTTCGGAAGCCCAAGTGCTTAGCACTTAGTTTACTTTTAGTTTTTCTATTGAAGGTCTTACACAATTTCAAAATGTAATTTTTCACCAGAATTGATGCAGTTTCAATTACAATCGGAGTGTTTTGAGTCTTTTTTTGCACGAACCCTATAAATGTCTTAAATATCGGTTTTGAGCAGGTTACCTCCCACGGTATTTGATAAACATGAGGCCATTTCGATCAAATCTTCTTTTGATTCATTTATTTTTTTAGTCACATTTTTAATCTGAAGATTTGATTTAAGGCATCCTATTTGCAAATTTTCAACCCTTTCCTCCAATAGTGTAATATATTCTCTAAAGTGTTGTTTTTAGGTAGATGATGCTGCTGTTTTAATTTCTCTCTATCGCTACTTACAGCACCCACAGGCCGATGATATGGTGTAGTGGATATTCTTACACCGCCAACTATACGTTTTAATAAGACGTTTTTGAATTTTTGATGAAAAATTGATGAAGTGCCTCTATACCAGTAAAAAGGGTCTCCGGTTCTCAACACTTACCATAAGAATTACAGCAGCATTAAGCTGCTTTTTTAAGATGACATTCTGTGAGAGCGTGGTCCTGACCCGATCGGGCGGACCCATTCGTGTTGCAACCATGATATAGCTGCAGCGTAATTAACTACGTCAATAATTAATAATGAATAAAAATTATAAAATAATAAAATTATACTTTAATTTATTAATAAAAAATACATAATATTAATAATATTTGTCAAAAAATAAATAAATATTATAATAAAAATTTAGCAATAAGCGCTTTTAGAACAATAAAACGGTGTTTTGATACTTTGGTTAAATAAATAAACAAACTTTAAATGATAGAAATTCCAAGATAAATTTAGCTCTAAATTGGAAATGAATTATGAAACACACCAAAACTCGTCACTTTCAAACAAATTCAATTTACTTAACAATTACTTTTAATCATTTTTGGTGACAAAATTAGAAAGTGGTATATACTTGTTCAGAGCTGCAATAAGTATAACTCATTGTAACATTCGATAACTTATAAAAATAATATTTACAATTATACCTTTTGGCTAAGCTACATCCATCGAATTCCTGCATGTCTTAGCAGGTTGCCACTCCATCTAGTGAGGTAGCTGCCCCACACTTTGCCCACCGGTACGTAGCTGCCACTCGAGAACCTTGCTTCTCCATCGGTTGTTAGTTCTTCGAATTATATGGCCGGCCTATTGCCACTTCAGCTTACTATTCCGTTGGGCTATATCGGTTACTCTGGTTCTACTGCGTATTTCCTCATTTCTAAGTTTATCACACAGAGAAACCCCCAGCATAGCCCTCTCCATAGCGCGCTGAGAGACCTTCAGCTTCCTCATACGGCCAGCAGTGAAGGGCCACGTCTCACATCAATAAGTCATCACTGGCAACACGCACTGGTTGCACAATCTCGTTTTTAAATTTTGAGGTATACCTGACGAGAAGATGTGTCGTATTCTCCCGTACGTACTCATCAACAACTTCGAGCTTAGTTCTCCCAACAACTACCGGAATAGTTGTGACATGGATGTTACATATGATCTTTGTTTTGTCTATGTTCATCTTAAGACCTATCCGTAAGGAGGCACTATTGAGGTTATTGAGCATAGTGCTTAGGTCCTCCAGCGATTCCGCCATAAGGACTATATCGTCGGCAAAGCAAAGGCGATTGATGTACTGGCCATTGATGTTAATACCGTATCATTTCCAACCCAGTAGCTAGAAAACGTCTTCCAATGCAGTGGTGAAGTTTTGAGGATATAAGGTTACCCTGTCTAACACCTCTCTGCTACTGGATAGGTTTAGACTCTGGTTATGTTCTTAGCCCTACTAATGTATAAACACTCCAAACTTTGATATACCGACAGTCAACTTGGTACCGCTGAAGGAAATGCAGCACCGCCCAAATTTTAACGGAATCAAAGGGTTTCTCACAGTAGGTATGTATAAGTCTATGGTGAAAACAGCCCGTAGACGTGGTTCAAAAGGAAAATCGGTATGTAGTTCAGTTTAGAGAGCGTTGTCGCCTTTCTTGAAGAACAAGACCATCGCACTTCTGCATCACGTCTCCGGAGTAGTGCCATGAAGGAAGACGGAATTAAAGTACCGGTTTTCCGCCCGCTTTCAGAATCTCCGCTGTAATTCCAGCCTCGCCCGGTGACTTGCCGTTTTTAACTTCTGTTAGACTATCAATAAATAAAGCTGAACTAATTTATATGCATATATTTTTTTCGATCACGTTGGTGTTTATCTGGCGAATTCCGAAAACAGTTTCAACTTTCAGATATTGTTACAGTACATTAAGAGTGTACATACTTACACAGATCATTCTGTTGAATGAGGTTTGTAAATATTAACACCTTGATGTGTTCTCAGTTGTATGGTAAATTCTGAATGCTTGGATCTTTTATAAGAGATTTCAAAAAATTAACAACAAATGTAAAACAATCATACATGAAACATAAATCACAATTTTGATTATTAACTTCCTATGTGGAAGGTGTTGTAAGTTTTCCGAAAACCAAATTTCAACATACATTTTAAAATTTTGCAATCCCTAGGAGTTTTTAGAGGATATGCGTATATTAGTGAACTTTTTCATTCCGCAATTCTCGAGAATACATTATAATGAGTACTTATTGGTCCGTACCAACCCTTGTCCATTAAAAGTATTACTCTCCCCTTTCTCATTTCTCAGAGGGTCATGGACCAGTTACTCACTTTTCTATTGGCAGTCTTCCCATTATGACCTCACAATGTATAGCAAAAGTTTCGAACATTTTGCGCTACTCTCCGTCACCGGTCTGAGTAATTTAGTCTTGTATAAAATGAGATAATTATTCCGCCATTCTTCTAACTGCAAATGATCTTGTCTTTTTCTTTTTATGACTTTTATGACACCTATTGGAGAGACGGAATGATAGATTATTTTACACATCTGCGAGATGTCATGATGTCATGAGATGATGATCTTTAACCTAAAGTTTTATTTGTTTACGATTTTTTAAAGATTTCTATTTTAAATGTCTATCAGCCACCACTTCGCTGTATTACCTCAAAAGTAAAGTAGTAAGCATTATGGATCTCTACGCAACTTATGTTAAAAAAATTCAAGAGAAAATACAGTCAAAAATTTACATCCGTAAATTATTGACTGCTTTTTTTTAAACGCCTATTAGCCTTTTGGGGAGAATCGTCAAAGTTACAAAAATGCAATTACAGCGTTTATCTATCTTTACTCCAATTAGATGAAGCGGTATTCACCTGTTAAATAATACGGAAAGTCTATGAATTCTAATGCAGTTATAAATATGTTATATAAAATTTACATGTTTTTTAAACTTTCATAAGGCCATTATCATGTCACTATCTATTTTACGAGATCATAGGCAAATATTTCTATCTTAAAATAGATAGACTGAACGATATTGCAGTTAATGGTGCTTGTGCATACTAATAATGATACTTAATCGTTGGTTTAATCGCACGATTCGTAGAAATTATCGAATGAAGCTTTGGAAAATTGCCAACGTTTAGGTTAAAACGATTTAATGCATTGTTTTCTAAACATAAGCTGTTAGCACTCCCTCATGCTTCCAGATAAGGTTGCAGGATAGTACAAAAATTCCGGATAAGTGCCAAACTAATTTTATTACTGTATATTAATTGGATGTATAGCAAGTAAAACAATTAGAAGCGGTGTAATGTCACTTGGGCGATTTCTAGCTATCTGACAACAATCGTAGGTCCGAGTGGCGGGGTACTTGACGTCATTTATGGAACCGGTTGCAGTAGCTGGCGGTAACATCCTCCCCCCGTTTAAAAGCTATGCTTTTAAGCTGTTTCCTCTACATCCAGAAATGGGCATATTTTATTTAGGGCACGCCTGATTGTGCCCCTTACAGTATAAATGTCTGCCACCCGGCAAACTCCATCAGCACCTGGGTAATTATCTCAACTCTTCCGAGAGGCCATTTAACGTTGTTGTAACTCGCAAATATACTCCTGGCTCCATCTGGTCCAGAAATGCTGTCGTGATTGTTCGATTTTTGCAAATCGGTGTAGGCTATTGGAGTTGACAAGCTGCAGATCTGGTGCTGGCAATGATGGAAGTGTTCTGGATTGAGAGGTGACAAATCGCTTAGAGAAGACTATAAGGGAGACAAAGGCCTTGTGTTTAATATTACCTCAATCTGAGCAAAAAGAGTCGTGATCTCTTCAAACGTCAAATGACTGTGCCCTAACAACCCCTTCATATGATACTTGGCTGATTTCACAGCTGCTTCTTATAGGTCAACAAAGTTTGGAGCTTACGCCGGAGAAAATTTTATTTAATACCATCGTTCAAAAGGTGTTCGATACGGAGCCAGAGCTTGCTTCGGCGTTAAGAAAATACCTATCTCTTTGTTTGCATCAACGAAATTTCTTCCATTATCGCAAAATATCTTTCGCTGCTTACCACGACGTTATATGAAGCGACGCAATGCTAAAATAAATTCCTCGGTGCTCAACGAACTTACTATCTATAAATGTACTGCTTTAAAATCTACAAAAATGCAGAGATAGCATTTTATAAGCCTGGCGCCGTGGCCTATCCTTTCGCTTATTAAAGAAAGGTCCCGCAAAGTCAGTACCCGTAACATCAAACGCAAAGCCAGGCACGACGTGTTGGGATGGCAGATTACCCATTATTTGCTGCGCGACCACTGTCTTCATTCTTTTACAACGCACACAATCGTTGGACGTACGTCTAGCTAGACTTCTGCCATTATTGCTCATTTCCACCATGCTGGTTCTATTAAAACTCATTTAAAATTTGTTTAAACAAAAAACAAAATGATTGTTAAGTGAAATATGTTTTAAAAAAAAGTCCAGCTGGGTTTATTGCTGGCTCTTTCCAGGACAGAGGTATTTTCCGAACCAGTGGTAAATAAAAAATTACTTTCAATAAGTCATCATCATCATCATCATTACAGCCCTTCACAAGTCGAGGAGTTCCCAAGGAATCCCACAAAGCAGGGTCCTGAGCCACCTGCATCCATCGACTTCCTGCATGTCTTACCAGGTCGCCACTCCATCTAGTGGGGGGACACCCTACACTTCGTCCGCCGGTACGAGGCCGCCACTCGAGAACCTTTTTTCCCCATCAGTTGTCACATTGTGGCCCATTGCCACTTCAGCTTACTAATCCGTTGGGCTATGTCGGTCACTCTGGTTCTACTGTGAATATCCTCATTTCTAAGTAGCATAGCCCTCTCCATAGCTCGCTGAGCGACCTTGAGCTTCCTCATCCGGCCAGCAGTGAAGAACCACGTCTCACACGCACTGGTTGTTCAGCCTCGTTTTCAAGTTTTGAGGTATTTATATATTTAGATTATTACATAATACTTTCAATAAGTATTATGTAATAATCTATATTGAATAGAAATTATTCTATTCTATTCTATTAATAGTCCAATAACGGTTGCGAATGACTAAAAGCAATAATTGCGGCCCGCCATGCATTAATTTAACATGATAATACGCGAAAAATAAGTGTTCGTGGTAGAGCCATGCCGCAGCTTTATTACTGGTATAGTTGTGGCATGTGTGTGAATGGGTTGGCACGACCGGGGAAGGACCACGCTCTCACAGAATACCAGCGTAAAATAGTAGCTTAACGCTGCTGTGTTTCGTATGGTGAGTGTAGAGAACCGGAGACCCTTTTTACTGGAAACGAGGCTTTCCATCTTAGTACTCACGGGTAACAACGCATCTGCATTTTGATTCTTAATCGAGGATATATGTAGATATCTACTTATCAAAACCAAATAATGAATTATCAATTTTTGCGCCAACGCGAATCAAACCTGAGTCATCTATAAACAGGGTTCAGGCTACTTAATGTAGCATGTAATTTATTTTTATTATAAAAATCGGGGGAAACTGTCCTTGTGCGAAAGATAAGCCAACTTTAATTCTGCTAGTTCAAGTTCCTCGACTGATGATGCTCCGTTATTTCTATAACACTGTAATTTTACTTACAGTTGTTAGTAAGATGTATAAATGCAAATATACGACGCAATTTAATGAAACATGAATACCTGTTGAAGTCAATTATAGATGGTTTCGGATTACCAACGCTAACCGTGTATGCTCTTAACTTAGGTAAGTTTGTGTGTATCATCTCGCTTTAATCAGGCCATTGACCTTTCGCGTTTTGCAGGAATACAGGCCCCACCCACCACAGTGATAACGACTTAAACTCATCTGGAAAAACACCACAATACTGGAGTCTGACCAGAAACATTTTTTTGGTGATATTACATCGTAGCGCACTTGACACATTATTACAGAGGTAACAGGGCACTGTATAGTTCTAGTCGAGGGATAGTTGTGCTCTTTAGTAATGCAACCTTCGATTTTGCGCATAAGAGACGAACCGTAAAATTACCTAACGTATCGAATGAACACGTATATATAACCCCTGCGAATGTTTTTAGGGATGCATCGGAAAATAATTGTAATTCGAGTTTTACTAATTACATTACTACAACTTGCATGGCGCGGAACGCTGAAATATTTTATGTAATGAAAGTTGTCAATTAGTATTTTCAATGTGTTAACTTGTTTAAATTAGTACGATTTTTTTAGTGTAGATGGCGTTGATAGATATATAGATTGCGATATAAAGATGTCATTTCCTTTACGATAAGTGCGAACTGTAATTTTTTATTCTTTGCTAATAAACTAGATCAAGTATAATGCTTGTGAGCACCTCTGGTTTTTTTTGACATACAGTCCATACCCCAAGTCATTCGAGCCGAACGTGGTTCATATCTGAACAGGTGCTTTTAGGAACAAAATTAGACCTTTAAGTTATCACCCTCGTATTCCGGTGAAGTGATACCTGGCACAGTCTAGTTACACTGTGAGGCAGTAATCGGACGCGAGAGTACGGCGGGAGGAAAGGAGATAGTGGACCACATTAGCAAACCGAAGCAGGCGCATACAAGAAGTGTAGCAGTTTATACAGACGGCAATTTCGACCCTATTGCCGTAGGGAAAGTGCGGTGCATAAGTGAGTGGTAATCATCAAAAAACTGTGAGTACATTTTAAAATTCATTATTGTGGAAAAGTGAGCCTTATATACCAAGCAAGATTAAATTTCAACTTTTAAAGTATTTCATTTATTTTGTCCAAATCTGAACTTTATTTTAAGAAAAATTAAACATAGAAAAAGTACCAGTGATTATAAAGACTTTAGAACTTAGAAAAATAATTCGAATGTAAATTGTAGACTTAGTTAATTTTAAGTGAATTTTGGTTAAGACGGGGAACCTATGGCCGATTTTTTTTCTCAGATTTAAGTTGTTAAAACACTTGTAAAAATTTCAGAATTATTTCGGACTTGTAATTTATTTCATTTGGATTGTAAAAATAGTTAATACAATTGTGAGAAAGTTATTCCAATATAGGGTATATTTACTAAATTTTCTGAACTAAACTTCTGTTATTTACTAAATTGTTGTTACTTGCTTTTATCAAAGATGTCGTTACAAACACTTATTAAGATTCAAGAGGATATTTATAATAGATTGTCTAAGGCGAAAAGTAACTTTAAGAAATCGCCCAAAGATAGGATTACTAAACAATATGTTGAAACTAGATTGGAGAATATACAAGAATTGTGGTCTCAGTTTACATCTACACATATTCTTATTATAAAAGATGATTCTAAGGATTTAAACTCACTCATATGTTAGGAATGATGTATACGATAATACCGAGACTGTTTATTTAGACTTAAAGTGCGAACTAAAGACTGTTTTATCTAGTTTAGAAGGCGATATCCATCAACAATCTGACAAGTCAATTTCAAGTGAGTTAGGGATTTGCAATATGGGTGTTAAATTACCTAAGATCGTTGTACCTACTTTTTCGGGAAAGTACACTGAATGGCCGACATTTAGAGATTTATTTATTTCTTTAATTGACAAAAATAGTTCGCTTGCTAAAGTACAGAAACTTCATTATTTAAAAGCTATCTTATGGGAAGCTGAGCAATTGCTGAGGCATATTCCTATATCGGAATGCAATTATGACAAATGTTGGACTCAGCTTGAAACACGGTACAACAACAAAAAGTATTTATCACATTGTATATTAAAAAGATTATTTAGCCAAAAGAATATTCAAACCGAGTCATCTGAAGCGCTTAAGGAGTTGATGGATACTACCTCTGATTGTTTAGGTGCCTTATCAAACTTGGGCATTGACATAAGTTCATGGGACATAATTATAATTCATATCCTTACACTAAAATTAGATGCTAATACTAGAAAAGATTGGGAAATAAATGTCACTAGCAATGTCGAGTCTGATAAGTTGCCTACATTTGCACAATTTAAAGAATTTTTGACGGGTCGATACAGAGCTTTTGAGTTTTTAGAACCTGATTCAACGCACAAAGTAACTAAAAATAATTTTAATAGAAATAAATCTTTACATGTTATGAATACTACTATATCATGTCAATTTTGCAAGGAAGAACATAAATTAGGCTTTTGTAAACAATTTTCGAAACAAGATGTTGACACTGGCGTAAGTTTATTCAGGACAATAATTTGTGTTTTAATTGCTTGGCCAGAATCACTCTGCTAGGTATTGCCGCAATGCAATAACATGCAGAATTTGCAAACGCATCATTATTTTGTTGCACCCAAAAACACAGATGAGTCTGTTCATCATACAGAGGTCCAAGCGCATGATGATACGGATGTAGAACTATCATATGATGCAGTTGAAGAACAAGGTGATATGGTTGCTTGTTTTCGAAAGGGCACGCTAGCCAAGTGTTATTAGCTACAGCTCTGGTCACAGCAGTGTTTAAAAACGGAGCTGAATTCACAATTCGGGCGCTACTAGATCAGGGCTCTCAAGCTTCTTTCGTAACTGAAAGGATAGTGCAATATTTAGGTTTAAAGAAACAACCCACCAAAGGAATTATTTCCGGAGTTGGAGGTGATAATAGTTTAATATCAAAATCAATTGTTTACATAAAAATTCAATCAAAATATGATCCGACTGTTGAGTTTGTAGTTAAAGCTTACGTCTTGAAGTCAATTACATCTCTTCTTCCTACAAGAAAAATAACTGAATTAAAATGGGTGGAAATAAACAATGTACAACTAGCAGATCCTCAATATCATACACCTCATAAAGTTGATATGCTATTGGAAGCTGAGATTTACTCTAAAATACTACAAGATGGTGTAAAAAGGAGTCCTGGAGGTACAGTTATAGCACAAAAAACAAGTTTAGGTTGGATTCTGTCCGGAGCAATCCGATCAAGTGATGTTAGTTCATCGCATCTTAAAATTTTGCATGTTCACATGATTGAAGATGAGGCATTAAGAAAATTTTGGGAATTGGAAGCAGAGCCAAACAAAAATAAAAGGATACTCACAAAAGAAGAATCTCGGTGTGAAGATCTATTTCGTCAAACTACAATAAGAAATGCAGATGGTAGATACGTAGTTCGTTTATCTTTTCGGAACGACGATCCAGATTGCAAATATGGCCAGTCGAGGGATATTGCACTGCTAAGATTTAAGTCTTTAGAGGCGAAATTTAATAAAAATATAAAATTAAAAAATGAGTACGTAAACGTAATCAATGAATATATCGAACTTGGACATATGGAAAGAGTAGATCAAGCCCAATTAAAAAATAAGATTGCTGTATACTTGCCACATCATGCTGTTGTGCGTAATGATAAGGACACCACAAAAGTTCGGGTTGTATTCGATGCTTCCTGCAAGGGAAAGAATGGAGTGTCTCTTAATGACGATTTATTGATAGGACCTCCTCTTCAATCTGAATTAAGGCACGTCTTGATGCGATGGAGAAGGCATCCCATTTGTTTGGTTGCGGATGTCGTAAAGATGTATAGGCAAGTAAGAGTGGCTAATGAAGACACAGACTTCCAAAGATTATTGTGGAGAGAAGACGCTAATTCTAGCATACAGGATTACAAGTTACTTACAGTTACATTTGGTACTGCATCAGCTCCATACTTAGCAGTAAAGGCAATGCAACAAGTAGCTCAAGATGAAGGTGACGAATTCCCACTTGCAGCTGAAAGAGTCATGACTGATTATTACATGGATGATCTCATGACAGGGTGTGAAATGTGGATACAGGCCTAAAATTTACAATGAAATGAACTCTCTTTTGGCGAAAGGCGGTTTTCAGTTACAAAATGGTCAAGCAATAGCGATGATCTGCTAAAATAATAGAAAAGGATTACTTGGATAAGGATAGAGTGAAACATTTAATATTAAACAAGACGAAATAATTAAAACACTGGGACTTACCTGGAACCGATGCGTTGACTCTTTCCAGTATGCAGTGAAACTTCTTCCTCTGACTGAACCTGTAACAAAAAGAAAGGTTATTTCGGATATTTGTAGACTTTTGATCCCTTGTTGGGTCGCTCCTTGCGTGATATTAGCAAAAATAGTTATTCAAAAGCTCTGGATTGCGGGAATTGGATGGGATGACGTAGTACCGGCAAGCATAAAAGATGAATGGATGACTTACCGAAACGACTTACTCAAGTTGACTGAATGTTCTGTACCTAGGTGGATGGGAATGAAAAAATCTGATAAAAGAATTGACTTACATGGCTTCTGTGACGCGTCAAAACAAGCATATGCAGCCGTTGTGTATGTCAGAATAGTGGACTCTAAAGACAAGGTACATGTTTATTTAGTAACCGCAAAGACAAGGGTCGCCCCTATCAAAACAATATCAGTTCTGAGACTAGAATTATGTGGCGCAGTCTTGCTAGCAAAATTAATAATTGAAATCGCAGAAGTACTAAAGATAGATAAAACTAACCTCTTTGCTTGGACTGACTCTGAAATAGTGTTAGCGTGGATAAACAGTCACCCGAGCAGATGGAAAACTTTCATTGCAAACAGAGTTTCCGAAATTTTAAACATAATAGAGCCACAGCAATGGGGTCATGTTCAATCTAAGCAAAATCCAGCTGATTGTGCCTCTAGAGGTATTTCTCCATCCGAACTTCAGCGAACAAAGTTATGGTTTCGTGGTCCAGATTTCTTATATCAGTCAAAGGTGAAACCTGTAAAACCAAAAAACATATCGACTTCATTAGAGCAAGTACAGGTATATAATACAGTATCATCAGAATGTAATAATGAAAACGAAGAAAATGAATTTATTTTGCAGAATTGGTCAACACTTACCAAACTTGTTAGAGTTGTAGCATATTGTAGGCGATTTTTAGAATTAAGGAAAATAAAGGCAAGCAGAAATAAAAAAAAATACTTAACCGCTCTTGAACTGAAAGAAGCATTGAATACTTGCATAAGGATTTGTCAAAATAAAAACTTTAAGAAAGAAATTCATAAATTGAAATTAAAAGAATATATTACCCATGGTCCATTAAAACCAATCACCCCATTTTTGGATGATGAAGGTATATTAAGAGTCGGGGGAAGGTTAGAAAACGCCGAAATCCTTTGGGACAAAAAGCATCCTATTATATTACCAAAGTTCTCAAGTCTTACTAACCTTATAATTGCTGATACTCACTATAGAACACTTCACGGAGGCCCACAACTAATGTTGAATTTTTTAAGGTCTTCATATTATATAATAGGAGTCAAACAATTAGTCAAGGCTTTTTATCGTAAGTGTATAACGTGTATTAGATTTGCAGCTGCAACAAGGACTCAACTGATGGGTCAACTACCTGCCATAAGAGTCACCCCTACTAGACCCTTCAAACGAAGTGGAGTAGATTACGCGGGCCCTATCAGTCTAAGGACCTCAAAGGGACGCGGACATCATGCGTACAAGGGGTATATTTGCTTGTTTATATGCATGGTTACTCGTGCTGTGCACCTTGAAGTTGTTAGTGATCTCTCCACTCAAGGGTTTCTTGCAGCCTTTAAACGTTTCGTCGCTCGACGTGGTAATTGCAGTGAACTGTGGAGTGATAATGGGACCAATTTTGTGGGAGCTTCAAGGGATTTACAAAAACTAAATCTGAGCAGTCTGGAATCGCCAAGGATATAGCCGAAGCTTTAGCCAACAACGGTACCCGTTGGCATTTTATTCCACCTCATAATTTTATACCAAACTTTGGGGGACTTTGGGAAGCTGGCATTAATTCGTGTAAGCATCATTTAAAAAGAGTTATGGGACAGTCAACTTTAACTTTTGAAGAAATGTCAACGCTACTGAGTCAAATTGAAGCTTGTCTTAACTCACGACCGATTTCAAGATATAATGATGACGATGAAACAGTAGAAGCATTAACACCAGGTCATTTTCTAATTGGTGAGCCAATTTTAACAGCCCCTGATTACAATTTCGTTTCATCTAGCATTACGTATTTGAAAAGATGGCAACAGGTTCAAAAAATGACCCAGGACTTTTGGAAACGTTGGTCCCAGGAATACTTATCTCATTGCCTGAAACGATATAAATGGACAAACCAAACCGCTGAACCAAATATAGGCGATATTGTTATTGTAAAGGAGGACGATCTACCTCCCTGTCGTTGGCTTCTTGGTAGGGTGATTCAAAAACATCCTGGCCCAGACAATCTTGCACGAGTAGTCACGTTACGCACAAAGGCCTCTGTGATTAAAAGACCTACGTCTAAGTTGTGTATTTTACCTTTAATGTAAAATGAAATTTGTATGTTACTGTAATAGTTATAAGTTGTATCTATATCTTTAATGTGGGTTTTAGATTCGTAGATTTTTAAATGATGTTAGTTAGAAAATAAGATACTATTAATAAGTGATTGTTTTGTCATGGTAGGCAGTAAAATAAAGGACATTTGGTCAATATGTCCTTGGGGGGCGGTATGTTAACTTGTTTAAATTAGTACGATTTTTCTAGTGTAGATGGCGTTGATAGATATATAGATTGCGATATAAAGATGTCATTTCCTTTACGATAAGTGTGAACTGTAATTTTTTATTCTTTGCTAATAAACCAGATCAAGTATAACGCTTGTGAGCACCTCTGGTTTTTTTTTGACATACAGTCCATACCCCAAGTGTTCACAATGAGTTAATTGTACGTTGCGGAATATGTTTGTCCCAATCTATTTTTAATTCCCATAATGACTGCAAAAATATTTTAAACAATATAAAACATACACACAGCAGCCTTAATGGATCGAAAATACTTGAAGTCACTGATAGGAGAGTGTACTTAGTGGATTTTTCATTAGTATTTATTAAATGTAGTTTGGTATAAGACATTAAAATGCTATCTGAATTTGGTAAAGTGTTACAATTATTAGAAATTTTGAAAGTTTCTTGTATGTCACTAGTCGAATGTGATATGTTCCTAAAAAAATCTTTCGAATTAGATTTTAGTTAGTAGTTATAATACGCAGAACCTAAATGGTTAACGACGCGTTGATAAAGGGAGTACAATTGTTTTCATCATCATGTCCCTATTCATAGCCTCATTAACAGCAATCAGCTCTTGAGCTACACTTATAATATAATAAAATAATTTTTCGGTTGTCGCGTTCATAACTTTCACATCCTCCTTCCAATTTCGAATTTGCTTTTAAAATTTCGATATTAGTTTGAATACTATCATAATCCTCAAAAAGCGTTTCAATTTTCCTTAATCTCACTTTCAATTCATTTAAATTTGTCGTAGAAACCAATTTATAATTTTTAAATCGGTTAAATAATTTTTTAAACTAGTTAGTCTGCCTTTAATATATGCTCTTTTAGCTTTTAACTCTGTGTCTGTCATCTTTGTAAACAGCAATAACACGAAAAGAACGAAAATAGATAAAATTTAATAAATACCTCGTTTGCAATTAAAGTAAAGAAAAAGCTGTGAGTCAAACCAAACGATCCTTGATAACAAAGGGTTCGTAGTCGGCGCAGACGCAATGTCGTATTAAGGTAATCCACATCCAAAATCGCCGTAAAATTGCAGGTAAGCGTTACTTCTTCACGTATCTACAGCTATCACGGTCGCCAATGTTAGCATTCCTTCAAGTTTCCAGATAAGGTAGTATAAAAATCCAAGGATAAGTGCCAAACTATTTTTACTACTGTACATTAATTGGATGTATAGCTAGTAAAACAATGAAAAGCGGTGTACTGTCGCTTGCGCGATTTCTAGATATCTAACGACGATCGCAGGTCCAAGTGGCAGGACGCTTGACGTCATTCATGGAACCGGTTGCAGTAGCTGGCGGTAACATAAGCATAAAAATAATTGATGCGTTATTTATTTATAAATTTATAACGAAAAATATAGTGTTAATTCTCTTTCTTTTTCTTTTTTCATAACCAGTCTACAGATGGATGTAGGCCTCTAATAAAATAAACGATGCCTGCCACCTACCACCTTTGATAAACGGACTGGTAAATGGAATCCAAAACATATTGCACCGTTTTCCTCGTGAACGACTGTAGCCTAAATTACATCAGATATAAAATACAGTTCAAAGTTCATAGGATCATCCGGGTTTTTCCATAAGTATCTATCACGGCACCCCTGGGGTAAGTTGGATAATGGAATAGATTCCCTCATGTTCTATGCTTAAAATTTAACAAAACCAAAACTGTATGAAATATATTATTACAATAACATCATTATTACATCATCCTTGCAGCCTATCAAATGACCATTGCTTAATACTGCTCCTCCATAGATTGGCTTATAAAGGGGATATTTGCCATAGTTGTCACGCTTGGCAACCGCAGTTTTCTATTATTGTGAGTTGTTATCAGGAAGAAACTGCTGTCAAACTCTGATTCATTTCTCTCTGTCGTCTCTACCACGGGACAATATAGGGTTTCTCTCCCATGGTTAATACATGGCAAATTCCAATATCAAAAAACACGTAAACGAAAATAATCCATGGGAATGAGATGATCGCTACCAGGCTCTTTCTAAAACAATTGAAATATTTAATAATTGTAAGAAATAATAATAATAAAAAGAAATCGGGTTTTCTTCTATTTCTTTTCAGGACAGCGAAAATTTTCCAACGAGGGGTAAATAAAAACAGTTTTTTTTTAATGAAAATCACGTAAAATATATTATTAGTAATTCATTGAATGAAAATATAAATTTTAGTCTATTCATCATTAGAAAATATTAGTAGAATTGTAGAATTTACATGCCGATAAAGAAAAACAAAAAGAAAACGATATGATGGATTTGTGTCTAACATATCATTAAATTTTATACCTTAATATCGTTTAAGTTAATAGTGATTTGGATAGAATAAACGAAAACCATTCCCTAGCGTAGCACCATTTGGTGGAAGTAATCATTAAGTAGTAGCGGTAAGTAGGCTATTCATTTTAAATTGACTATAATTACAATGTGGTCTTGATTATTTTTATATCATAACATTCTCTAAGTCAAATTCTGTAAATTATTTTTTTATTTCATTAATACTTAATAGTCATTTATCTTAATTTTTCTCTAATAAAGACAATGGAACTTAAAATTTTGTAATTATCTACTAAAAAATATAAAAATGAATTTCCCTATTCAATGTTTATATAAATATTTTATTATACAAACTTGACACTTAAAATTTTAAAAAGCTTGTGCGTTTTTATTTGTATGTAAAAGTATTTTAACAATGCAATGTAACTATCTAAGCTGTGTAAATTAAAAGAAAACAATGCTTAAGACTAATATTTTCACATATAATTATCTTATCGTAATAGTTATGTTGAAATTAGTTCATACGATGTAATCGCAAACGTTTCCATATTCGTACTTTGGAATTTAATACAAAGGTGTCACAATTCGCTTGTGCTGCTGGATTAGCAATTTGTGTTTCGATCCATCTGTTGTTACGCTAATTATCATGACTACGTTGCTTTACATTTGTTTCTTTGTTCTGTATATTATAATTTACGAAATGAAATAATAGTCTTAGTAAATAAGCTGTAACTTTATTACTAATAAAAATTTATTTTAAACAATGGTTGAGAGATTCGATGATACCTATATTTAGCTTATATTTAAAAAAGTCATATCAATTATTTTTAGAATCATAATAAATTTGAACTGTTTTGTGTTAGGTATATTAAGCTTGAATTCGTGCCTCGAATCGTATCTCATTACGATGTAAGAAATTATGATAAATTTGCAAATTATATGAGTAAATTTTATGACTAAGTTTATTATCATCATTACAGCCCTTCACAAGTTCTCTGCTGAACATAGGCCTCCCCGAAGGAATGCCACAAAGCACGGTCCTGAGCCACCTGCATCCATCGACTTCCTGCATGTCTTACCAGGTCATCACTCCATCTAGTGGGGAGTCGCCGTACACTTCGCCTACCGGTACGAGGCTGCCACTCGAGAACCTTTTTTCCCCATCGGTTGTCGGTTCTTCGAGCTATATGGCCGGCTCATTGCCACTTCAGCTTACTAATCCGTTGGACTATGTCGGTCACTCTGGTTCTACTGCGGATATCCTCATTTCTAAGTTTATCACGCAAAGAAACCCCGAGCATAGCCCTCTTCATGGCTCGCTGAGCGACGTTGAGCGTCCTCATACGGCCAGCAGTGAAGGACGACGTCTCAGATCCATAAGTTATCACTGGCAACATGCACTGGTTGTACAATCTCGTTTTCAAGTTTTGACGTATACCTGACGATATATGTGTCGTAGTTTCCCGAACGCTGCCCAGCCGAGTTGAATCCGTCGATTGACCTCTCGGTCGAAGTTGGACTTACCTAGTCCGACTATTTGATGACTAAGTTACGGATACGTAATTGTGAAAGAAAATTATTATTAGTATAGCATATCCACATACAATTAGTTTGATCAGCTGAGAGTTTGGAAAAGTTAATTACCGATTAACTTATTTAGTTTGTTCTGATGCGATGAAATGCGGTATGAGTTTTAAACTATTTGTATTAAGTGAAATAAAAATTAGTTATAATACTTTAGTTAAGTGACTAAATGACTTTATAAATAGATAATTAAATGAATGGGATATTGATAGAGTCGGCGAAAGTATGACATATTATGTTAATTTAATTATACATAAATATTTCTGTCAAGTATGCTTACACGGGATACATAATATCAATTCTGTGACAACGCACTTTTTACCAGCTAGGGGATCTGGCTAACTGCCTTGCCAAATCCAAATATACCTCAAGTTATTAATTTTATCATACTTTGCCCATGTTTTCTTCGCGAATACACGTAGCGGGCTCCCATGTTAGGTATATAATATATAGAAACTTGTAATAACTTTGAATAATAAATGAAAAAAAAAATTACCTTCTTTCCTTTAACTGCGAACATGAACACCGATATGGAACGCGTAATAATTGGTCCGTAATATGAGATATAGCAAATGAATTCTACAAAGACAACTGATATTTTAAATTAAGTTTACTTTCACGGCGCGTGCAGTCCGCGTCACGCAGCGGCTCATTGATTTGTATGATACAAGCCGTCACGCTCTTGAATTTTGAAGTAACAGACTTGTCACGGTTAACGCAAAGGACTGCAAATCCTCCTTACAACGATAGAGGTCCATATTCAGCATTAAACTTTTACAGGATTGGTAGCAGATTAGCTAAGCATTCAGCGCTGCAGCTCCATGGATTGGATTTTCATACAGAAAAAGTATTATTATTCAATAAATACTAGAAAAGTAATTAAATTGAATAAATACATTTTAGTTACAACTGCACAATATTGCTTTTACAGATATATACAGTTATAAGTGATTTTTTTTTTCTGAATTGTGGTGGCGTGTAAAACATATAGATTGTATAGATTATACATTCACACTCGAAACACTTGTTCCGTGCAAGATTCGAAACCGCAGCACCGTAGCGCCACAGCCAAACGCTTCTAAGATACCGAACTGTCAGTCAATTTATTATATAACTAAAAATACTGAAATATAGTTTTGAATGTACCGAATTGTTCTAACGCCTGCGGGCTGATCCTTTCGAGTTTTTCGACAATCGTTTACGTATGGACCCACGCCTGTCAAATTCACATAAATAAAAGTAAGTCCACTGCTGAACATAGGCCTTCCTCACAGATAGCCTTATAAGGGGGGTGTTTGCCATATTTACCACGCATGGCATCCGGGTTGGCAACCTCAGCATTTTATGACTTTGAGTTGTTATGAGAATGATACTGTTGCACATCTCCTGTTTTAGCTGCCTCTTACGAGACCTACGGGATGATATGGAGTAGTAAATTCTCTTACACTGCGGTATTACTCACTTTACTGTTGGTACTCATAACGGTATAAATATAGTTTGCTACAAAAGCCAAATCGTCGATCATTAAAGTTGTACCACCTGGCAGGTTAAGCAGGGTTCGTATTTGATGCGCTGTCAAAGAGAACTGTAACATTTTTATTTAAACGCTTCCAGGGTAAGTTTGTACTGGATTAAATCATATTTGCTCCATTTCTATATATTTGTTAGTATTCGTATAATAAAAAATGATAATAAAAATTAATCAGCTAAGATCCGGGTAATAAAAGAAAGTGATGTGTCAAACTAGGTAAGACATCATTTTATTTTATTATATCTCGTATCGTATCGTTGATAATAGATAATTAATGTTTAACTTGTTTAATAGAATGGATTTCCGCAAAGCAACACCTGATTCTATTAGTTAGTAATCGTATAATTGCCGAAAGGCTCCACAGACTGGTACACATTGCTGTACCGCGAGGAAGTCCGGACAACGTGGTGCTCCCCGAGGCCCGAAACCTGCGGTGTTATGACACCCGCAGACGACAGGATATCCACCAAATTTATGACTTTTTTAAATTATTATATAGACTCTTTCTACCGGAGAATGGAGTACTCCTCGAGGTCCGAAACCTGCGATGTTATGACACCCGCAGCAGACGACAATATGTCAATCAAATTCATGACTTTTTTTAATTTATTATATAGACTCTTTCTACTTTGCGTCAGAATCACATTATAATGATTTGTTCTGTTTCCATTTCAAGCGGTCCATAATTGAAATTTAGAACAACTCATAATGTTATTATGATTATATGTTTTATCCTAGCGACAACATTTAAATTTAAGACTTTTCTGATATTATAATTGCGCAATCCTAAACGGTAATAGACGTTAATATGTTTTTAAATTACTTTACATATTTAGCTAGCCTGCAGTAGACTATTGAGGAAAATTCTTGTGAATACTTATTACGAACACCAATTCCGACACAATTAATGGACGGTCTCTCGTTACCTTACGGTGATTGGCCGTTAATTTCTTGTTACAAAAAATCATATTTTCTCTCCTCCGAATAAAAATGAATACTATGAAATTGCATTTGAAACACTCTATTGTAGAGCAGCTATACTATTATTTATTTTATTACAGCCTATGAAAGTCCACTGCTGAATATAGGCCCATATATAGAGAAATGGAGACCCTTTTTACTGGAAACGAGGCATTCCATCTTGGTCCTCCCCGCTGAAAACGCATCTGCATTTTGATTCGTACTCATAATCGAGGATAGATGAAGATGTCTATGGGCCACAGCAACCACTTACCATCAGGTGGACTATGTGCTTGTTTACATCTACATGTATCCTCGATTAAGAATCAAAATGCAGACGCGTTGTCACCACTGAGGACTTATACGTTTCTACCAGAGATGTGCAAGAATGCGTAGCGAGGGATGTGTTTGTTAAGAACCAATAGAATCACTTTATATACCTAGCCTCGCTCAGCGCAGCTCTAGTGGAAACGGCTCAGCGGAGCGAGATTTTTGTACATACAAAACAAGGGAAGAATGTGTGCGAAGGATGTGTTGCGAGGCATGTGTTCGAGAGCTGTATGCGAGGTATGTGTTATCTATTACGCTACGCATCCGCTCAGCTGCCTAGCACATCTATGGTGGAAACGCTCACACCGTTCCACAGCCTCGCTACGCATCCTCGCACCGCCTAGCTACCTCACACATCTCTGGTGGAAACGCAGCCTTATGCTGTAGCCATAACACGCTGAAACCTAGGTATAAGGCTCTAAGAAATTTACGCATATATAACAATTTTGAAATCGTAAGTCCGTCGAATCTAGCGCTAAACTATTTAAAATTGCAAACAAATCGATACTTATAGATTTATATCTCAAATTTTAATAGATAAAATAGTACAACCATTTTTGAAAACGAGGTAGGTAATAATTCGCCTTGTGTAACATATTTATATACTATTCTTCATTCGACTTCGCAATAGTTCAGAAGACAGTCACACTCTTGGTATCCGTGGACCGAAATTCAGTCTTGAAAACATTACATTAATATTGTATAGTACCATGGATCTGAAGATTGATTTAAAAGCACTTTTTTTTTGAAGCATTTTATAGCAATTATTAAATCATTTCATTGAGATTTATGTTTTGCGAGATATGAAGTATACGCAAACGAACGTAATTTAGTGGAAAAGGGGCGTGAATATCAACTATACCAATCATTTATATTTATTTTAACGATGAGTAAAACTGCATTTATTAAATTTATAAAAATTTACTTATCTGAGCTGGGAAAAGAAGCAAATGTGGAAAAATAACTGTCTATATTTTATGGTGCCAATAAATAGGGCCGATGAAATTAATGAATATTGCCAGTAAATATTATAGCTTAAATTGGAAGAAAAGAAAAGGAAGGCAATAATATTCAATAATTTTGATTTTAATTTTTGATTCCTGGTCGAGGATAGATATAGATGTATATGAGCTACAGCATCCACTTACCATCACGTAGACTTGTCACGCGTATTCAATAACCTTTATTAATAAATCAAAAAATAAAAGGAAAAAAATGTAGCAATTCTGATAGTTTCTTTCAATTTATACTTAATTATTTATATTGGAGATTTTTTTCATATGTTAAGCAATACTTTTGGAGATAAAATAAATTAATTAAGAAATATTTATCAGCCAAATTTTAATCATTTATGTAAAGTAGTCGTGACGGATAGACTGACGGACACCGAAGTAAATCAATAAGTGTTTTACAAATTTTCTCACGATATGCTCTTTTGCTATTGGTAAACCGTATCTTAAATTAACAGAAGTTGAGAGAGGGATAGCGAGAGAGAGAGAGAGAGAGAGAGAGAGAGAGAGAGAGAGAGGGAAAACGCAAAACTCTTGAGGTACCGTAAAACGGCGTGAATAGCAATGATTTTCAATTTTGTCCAATGAATTTGTTGTCAATAACTATTTTTTTTTACCTCAGGTGATTTTATATTATGTCCAGTACCATATAGGAAGAGCTATAACAATATTTTTTTTAACTATAAGCACAGGTTTTCCAGAAAATTTGTAAAATATTTACCATTTCTATTCACCCAACGACTGGGGTCAATAGAAACGCGTAAAGGGGTGAATGGAAAAACTGCTACAAATTACTTTTATCCAACATGCAAAAATATAAGGTTCTGTGTTCAAAAATTTTTTTTGTTTGTGATTTAAAGAATTTATATTATATATTTAATTTATATTTATAAACATAAATATATTATTATTATATTATTTAGGGCAATTAATTTTTCTTCATTTGCTTTTATTTTCAAGTTTGTTATTTATTTTTACCTTTTTCTTTATTTTTATTAATTAAACCTCATGGACCACTAGTACGGTACGGTATTTTGTTTTTTTTTTTTTAGTTAAATTAAACGCGTTCACAGAAGGTACACTTTGAAATAAATTTTGAAGGATAAATGTCAATTTTGACATTTAAAAATTGTTGCTAACGCAAAGAAAAATGTTGATGTGTAATAATTTAAAATTCTACCAAAATCCTTCAACGAAAAATAGTCAAATATTAACCTTGAAAACTTTCTTGATATTTTTTCTATTCACCTCGCAATTGCTATATATAGTTTTACGGTACATCGATTAAAAAAATGATTAACATCGGTTCAAAATTAGCGATGATTAATAGAAGTAATCTCTCTTTCTCTCTCTCTCTCTCTCACCGGTGGCGTCGGTTTGCCGTTCCATCGGACTTTGAGAGTGAGACAATAGAGAGTGCACCTGTGAATGCTTAACACTCGGGCACTATAATCCTGTCCCGCGCAGATGACTAATCTCCATTGAGACTTGCCGCCGTAACCGAAGTTCAGTCTGGATGACATTATTATTATAATGTTTTTTTTTGTCTTTGAATAAAATTATCCATATTTATTCCACGGAGTATGCAGGATGTTGAATGCTGCATCGATACCACTAGTGAACTTGCTCCCTAGTATTTGATTTAATATGATGAATATGAATGAAATTAATAATGAATGGACATACCGCCATAGCCTAATTCAATAATTTCCAGGGTGGTTAGTGGTTATATCGCAATTGCAGGTTGGCACATTTTTTTTCTAATCTTCAAAACTAGACTGGTATAAATCACACGTAAATGCCAGAATTTAAAACTTTATATTTCATATCTCCACTGCGATATTAAATATTAAGCCGAATGTGCATCTCAAAGTGCTTTGCTCTTGCCTCATCTGCCTGTCACTTGAGCGCACCTTCTGTTATTTATATCCTTCACAGATGACCGATATCCCATATACAGAAGGTTTAATAAAATAAAGTTTTGGTTTAATTTAATAGCGGGTAGCGGGAATTTTTGGATAACATGTTATCTAGCAGATAAATATTTTTTATAAAAGTAATTAAGTGTAATAAGCGAGGTCAAAGTTTACTTATGTAAGTGGACTTTGTGGCAAAGACATCTACATCTATCTTTGATGAATGAATATGTAAATGCAGGTGTGATATCACATCTAACAACTGAAAAAGAATGCCTCATTAGCAGTTAAAATGATCTGAGATTCTGTACACTCACTTTACGAATTCACAACTCAACAGCATTTTGCTGCTATCTTTTACTGCTGTACCGATGCAGCTAAAATAGAGCTACAGTTTTGATATTCCACGTTAAAATCGTGCTGTTTCATGATTTCTCCATATTAATTTTAAAATGTTTACAAATATTCGATATTTGCGCAAAATATAATCGTCTTGATGACGGAAAAATTTCTTTTATTATTGATAGTAAAATTATTTTACTTCATTAATGTCAGTCATTCCTTTTCATTTACCAAGAAAAAAAGTGTAACTAAAAACAGCATTTCCAGCTGTTTGAAATGACTTTATAATCTTGTCACTTAGTCCAACTCTTCATAGGTCTAGATCTCGTGGTTTTTGTGTGAGAGATTTAGAATGGGTTATTAACTGTAGATGAAAACTTTTACGCTTTTATACTGCTTAGTTAAATTGAATTTTAATAACAATTTTCATTAAAACTGTTCTCCCCTTAATAAAATAAATTTTGCGTGACTATAACAATTTTGTTAATTTTAGATAGAGATTTTTTTCAAACTTTAAACTTAATCTAAAGAATAACATTTTGTAATAAACTACAGCAGCATTAGGCTACTATTTTACGCTGGTATTCTGTGAGAGCGTGGGGTATTGAAGCTTATATCAGACATGCGCAGATGAAGTAATATTTTTTACACGCTATAATTAAATCACTCTCTATTTACTCTAATATAAAATGTATTGCCTATTAAAACACACCTGTTTTAAGAATTACCAAAAGGTAATCATAAAGTAAAATTAATTACACATACCAAAAATACATGTTTTACTAGTGCAATAGCTACATATATTAAGTACGTTATTGCTCTAAGAATAGGTAAAAAGGCATTATGTCACCTCACTTAAATGAACATGTGGAAAGCTAGTAGTAGGAAGTACAGTTGTCGCTAAGTCTTAATAAGTTTTAAAATATTGTTAATCTTATAATATAAAATATGGCAAGTACTAAACAGAAGTACAAAAAGTAACAATAATTTTGAGTGACAAATAGAAAAAAGATGTAAAATAACCTACAACGGCAATTGCGCTAAAAATCCTTAAGCAATCTCCTCAGAATTTCATTTTTTAACCTCAAGATTTAAGTAGGAAATATGTCCACATCATTTTTTAAATGTTTCATTGTATTTTCGAAACATTCTATTCGTAGGCGCATAAAATCCAATATTAGTAAAAGACATTTTCATTCAAAAAGCACAAAAAGTGACGATCTAATTGATTGTCTAGATGCTGAATGTTGCAGACGGGAGAATAAATATGGACAGTCAATGTCCGTTATAAGCTATCTTTGTACAAGGCAAGATAGTCTATCAGCTGCTTGCGGTAGGCGAGGGGTCAGAAAGTTAGAAACATTTTAAATGCATGTTATAATAGGATATGGGTCGGTATTTTTTTTTTATTTGAACCGCAGTCATACGAAAGATGCCACATAAAAGTTTTTCTATTCTCTCAATACTCTTCAACGCGGGTTCCACAGTGAGTCCCACCCCTTAACCCACTAATACCCCACTTTGAACCCACCACTAGCAACCACACTAGAGTAAACTCACTTCGAACCTACGTGTTGTGTGTATAATTATTTTACACCAATTGTGAAACACTTCATGTTTTTTACAACTAAGCCAAGCATCCTGAATCCTACCTTCACAATTTTATAACAATTGAATATATTGAATAGAAATTTTTGATGAATATAGAAATTTTTCATAAGTTATTCCTGAGTTACACAAGTCTAGTTTATTTGATCAAGATTAGATGAAAATGTAGTGAGTAGAGTAGAGTAGTCCGCATCAAGAGTATTTTTGAAAAGGAGACTATGGGAAACGAATTTAACTATTAAAAAGATTAGACCTACGTCATCTAGTAGAGCAATAGCAATCCGTCTGCCAAGCTTGGAAATTACGAACAAAACTTCTTACGTCACATCATTAAAAAATCTAATATTCAGCAGTGAAAATAAAATAGATGTACAAATAAAAATTTATTTTTATCATCCACGATAGACTAAGTTACGTATATCCAACAAAACCATCTATCCTTCGTACTTCTGCTATTTGTTTTAAGATAAAAAAGACCACTTAATATGCCTACCAAATATGATACTACAAGGCAAGAAATGCGTAAGGAGTATCAAATGATATTATCATTTGATATTCCTTACGCATTTGAATACCCAAGTACTTGTGTACAGTCACGTTTTTATAAATAGTTTCTTTATTGTCTACCTGATATAAACATATTATAAAATTTCTATTCCACAAAATTTAGTTCATTTTTTTAATTTATTCTAAAAAATATGTTAAAATAAAAGTAATATTATATTGGTATTTAAACCATCGGATTCAAATATTACGCATACATTTTTATTTTATTCTTTGGCCATAATATTTCGTATAAGAGGTAAAATAAAAATACAACACGTATGTAACGCTGGCGTTATTTCTAAATAGCATGTAAGGGGTATAAAAAGGAACCCAACGGTCCGTAAGAGTAGCGAGTATTCACAACCAGTATACCTGTCGGTGTTTTCACGGTGTGAAAAGGAAAAGTGCTCTATGATCTGACAAAAGAATTTGTAAGTCACGACGAAATTCAAATTTAAAATTAAATCTTTATACCTTCTCGTATAAATATACCGTTGGTGCGTCAGTCAGTGATCGTGTAACTTCTGAACGACTTGGCCGATTGAGTTCATATTCGCACAATGAATTTTGTAAATGAGTAGATACGGAATGAACGTATTATTAAACCTCTGAGGTTTGTAACAGACAACGATATTGGTAGAGCGAAGTCCACGCAAGCAAAGCCGAGGGGAAAATTAAGTATTTTTAGAGATTTATCAAACAAATAAAATTAAAATGTCATAAATTTTCAGTGACTTGTATGACTGTAGTTACACCCAGAAATTGGAATAAAAATAGTTTGTTCCCTTTCTGTCTAGGAATCTGTTTGGGTTGGCCTCCCTCTCTTAAATATTTCTGTGGCTAAGCAGAAGTAAATCACTGTTGTGTTACGGTTTTAAGAGTAATAGAGGCATTATTACAACATGCTTCTCGGCATTCAGTTGGTCTCCCCTCATAACAGCTTGTCTTTCGACAAAGGCCTCCTCTAAGGCTTTCCACTTGTTTCTGTCGCTTGCTGTACGTAACCATTCTGGTCCTGCTACTTTCTTAAAATCATCTTCCCATCGCTTTGGCTGTCTTCCTCTACTTCTTCTGTTTTCTCTAGGGTACCATTCAGTTATTATTCTGGTCCATTTTCTTTCTTTTCTCTCTTCATGTGTCCTGTCCAAAGCCATTTCAATTTTCTGCATACTGATTGGACTTTTCCAAACTTTGTCTTTCCTTTTATCCTTTCTAACTGTATTTTATCTCTTCTTTTTACTAACAATACGCTTCTTTCTATTCCGTTCTGACATATATTGATTTTATTTTGTTGTTGTTCGGTTAAGGCCCAAGTTTTCTTTTCTCCGACATTGGCATCTCTTTATTATTCATTATTTCGCTTAACGACCAGAATTTCTTCCAAGTGTTAGCTATTCTTCTCTCAATTTCTTCCTGCATGTTCTCTGTTGGTGATATTAACTGTCCTAAATAAATGTACTCATTTAGGTATTCCAATTGCTGATTATTAATTCTAATACACCTTTTTTGTGGGGAATTGGTCATTATTTTTGTTTTTGTTAAATTTATTGTGAGACCCGTATTTTCACTTTCGTCTGATAATTGTTGTAACATTATTTGATAGGTAGATAGATTGATAATTCTTTATTGTACACCAAATCAATACATAAACGAAAGAAAAAGAAAAACAAAATAGTGACACAATGGGTGGTCTTATCGCTAAAAGCGATTTCTTCGAGACAACCTTTGGATGGATAGGATTACAAAAAGCAGAAAATTGTGTGGTTTGGTTATGCAGAAATAATATTTATAAAGATATCCATATAATATATAAAAATAAATAACAAATAAAGACATAAAATACGAATGTATGCATATATAGATGGCATGAATTCAAAAGTTAAGATAGTGACTGTGTACAAGCTTCTGAAAAACAGATAAAGATTGGGCGCGTCCGACTGACAGAGGTAGGGCATTCCATAGACGGACTGCTTGGATAGGAAACGACCTGTCCAAAAATTTGGTGTTATGGGCAGGCATTTTTAATGTAAAATTTTCTGATGATCTCAAAACTTTCGAATGGGAGTAGTGAAGGAATTGAAAGCGATCCTTAAGATAAGAAGGATAGGAAGGATTAAAGAGAACATTATAAAGAAGTGACAAAATAATATGTGCATTCCGGTGAAGACGAATAAGAAGCCATTTGAGCTTATTACGAAAACAAGAAACGTGATCATATTTGCAAACCAAATATGTATCTTACACAAAAATTTTGAAGACGCTCAAGTTTATCAAGTTGCTTTTCGGTGAGATCAAGGTAGCTGACATCTGCATAGTTCATAATTGGGAGAAGCAGAGATTTTGCAAGCGCAATTTTAGTGGCTTTAGGTAGAAAGTTCCTTAATCTGTTCAATGATCGAGCAGCTGCAAAGAGTTTACGTCTAACTTCCTGTATTTGAGGACCCCATGATAGGTTCCTGTCAATATAAATTCCCAAGTCTTTGACTTTTTTACTAACAGGGATAAAATTTCCATCAAAAACAATTTGAGGTGCTTGAGATACGTTTGATTTTCTAATCATATTCGAACTTCCGATGATAATTACCTGAGTCTTTAGGGGGTTAATCTTCAAGCCATATGTATTTGCCCAATCTGATATTTGCTCAAGGTCACTATTTATAGTACTAATAGCTACAGATAGTTCACTAAGAGAAACATGAGTATATATTTGAAGATCATTTGCGTATAGGTGGTAGGAAGAAGTAATCTTAGTGGCTATAGAATTAATAACAATTGAAAAAAGTAAGGGAGATAATACGCCACCCTGCGGGACACCAGCAATTGGATCACACCAAGAAGAAAATGTGTCATCAATGCGAATACATTGCCGGCGCCCAGGCAGGTAACTTCGAAACCAACCAATCACTGTTGGAGATATGTTAAGCGAGCTAAGTATACCCAGTAAAATTTCAAAATCAACTGAATTAAAGGCATTGCTAAAATCTAACAGAGAAAGGATAGTTAATTTGCCATTTTCCATTTCAGATCTTATATCTTCCGTAATATTGATTAAGGCTGTGACAGAACTTTGCTCAGGACGAAAACCAGATTGTAGAGGATTTAGAAGGGAATTATTGCGAAGGAAAGCACTGAGCTGATTATATACCAGGCGTTCGAGAACTTTGGATAGAAATGGCAATATAGATATAGGACGATATTCCAAAAAAGATGTAGGGCTGGGCTTTTTAGGCAACGGTATGATGTGAGCGTCTTTCCATGTTGATGGAAAAACACCACAAGAAATGGAGGAGTTGAGGATATGGCAAAGTATTGGGATGTTTATGTCAAGAATCGGAAGGATCATATTACGGCTGATACAGTCGCTGCCAATTGCATTCGAAGTAATGGATAGAATACTCTTCTTAATATCACAAGCAGAGAATTGATTTAGGACAAAAGATGGAAGCGATGAAAGAAAATTTATTGTGTTCAATTTTTTAGCTCCATTTAATTTGGACGAGGATGAGAAGTGATGATTTAGTAAATCAATAGTTAAATCTTTAGAGAGTACATTATTACGGGACTTTCCAACCCCCATTGATCTAAGAAAACTCCAGACTTTAGCTGCATCACCAGTTTGTACCGATTTATGGATATAGTGCATTGAGCATCCCTAAACACCCTATTGCAGTGATTCCGAATAGTAACATATTATTCCCAGTTTATAGATGTAGGCTTACATTTATATTTTGTCTTGGCCGCAGCTTTTTTATTTAAAATGGTTTTTATTTCATCAGTCAGCCATGGTGAAGGGAGATGTCTCATTTTAATTACGCGAACTATTTGCAAGGTATTCGGACATTCGGAGAAGAGTATTAAATCGTCAGCGAATCTTAAATGGCTCAGTTTCTCTCCGTTCACGTTAAGTCCGAAATTATCGCAACCTAGTCTCATAAAAATCATCTCCAGCAAAGCTGAGAATATCTTTGGCTAAATAGAGTCACCTTGAAAGACGGAAGCCTCTTCCAATTGGGAACTCGTCGCATGTCATTTCCAATATTATTTGTGCTGTACTTTTTTGTACGTACTTTCTATGGACGCCTTGTCACTTTAATGATTCCTATATATAGTGGTGTTCCAAGGAATCAAACGCTTTGTTGAAGTCTACGAAACCCAGATAGTATATTTTATTGTATTCTCTGTATTTCTGAAGTATCTGTCGCAGGACGTGAATATGGTCTATAGTCGAGAAGTTGCTTCTAAATCCAGCTTGCTCCTTCGGCTGATTTTCATCGAGGGTGTTAGGTAGTCTAAACAATATTATTATTTTATCTCCTATTTTATGTAACAACTATTACTGATTTCGTGCAATCTTCTGGAATATTTTCTGCTTTTATTATTTCCTTGAATAAATTGGATAGGTTGGGGACAATCACTGGCATTGATATTTTAAGAAGTTCATTAGTAATTTCATCGGGCCCGGGTGCTTTTCCTAACTTCTGCGTAATAATAGCTCTTTCTGTTTCTTCTTTTAGAACAGGTAATAAAAGTTCAGAATCTTGCTTGTCGTCAATCGTATTCGTACTGAGTTTTCAGTTTTTGCTTTTATAAGGTTCATATAATATTCCGTAGCAATACTTAAAATTTCAACTCTTTTGCTAGAACATTTTCCCTGTTTATCCTCCATATTTGGTATCCAATGTTGCTTTGAATCCAACTCTGTAAACGATTTCTTTATTCCGCCTGTTTTCTTAATATGATATTGAAAAGTGCTTGAACTTTTTGCTTTCTATCTTTTCTGATTTGTTAGATTTTTCATGCCTTGTAGAAGTAATTTTCTTTTCTTAAGTAGTTGAGTAATTTTGGTGGATAGTATTACTTTATTATTTGTACATACTTTCATGGCCTCAGTTTTGAGGGAATTTACAAAATCGCAATTTTTCTCCTGAATTGATTTATTGCATTTTTCTTCTCCTCTTCTATCCAGAATTTCTTTTAAGTTGTTCATTAGCTCCACGTTATTTTCATTGTTCACATAGGGTACCGGTTTAGTTTGCAACCTTTGATTTTTCTTTATATGTGCACCTCGTAGCGTCGCACGAATCATTTTATGGTCAGTGTTAAGTCAAGTCGGAAAAATCTGTCATCTACGAGCTATTTTGGCGTGTGGTGCAAAAACTGTAAGTGTTTAGCTAACAAACTTAAATAAATTTAGTTCTTCCTGTACTCCCTAGATGGCGCTGTCACCGAGTGAATCGCGGTATCACTTGAATGTTTTCATAATGATGTATAGTTAAACAATCTTTGCCTCCTTGAGTTTTTCTATAATACAGTGTAGTGGTATGTGAGTAAAACCTAGTGATAAAGTGTGAGTGTTTCAGTAACCAGTAAGAGTTACACAAATATAATATATAGTGGAATTGGTTCTCCTAAATAGCTACTCAACCGTCCACCCCCCACAAGTGATTCTCGCCTCACCTGTCCGCGCATTAAATGTCACTATTTTTTTACGACCGCGCGAGATTGTCTCAACAAAAACGATTACTACTGAAAAACTACTATAGCTACAATCAAATAAAAAATATTATCAAAAGACTCCACTTCAAAATTGAATTATGTTAAAAAAAATTGGTCAAATTAAAAATAAAGACTGAAAATAACGCTTAAAAAATGGAAATATAAAAAAAAAAACAAATTTATTTTTTATTGCGAGTTTTACAAGAAAAGTGTAATATTTTCTGGAGAAATTATTTTATATTATAATAGTACCAATATCAATAAAATCTTATATACTCAATATATATAAGTATATGATGTTAAAGCAATATAAATTTTAATAAATACGTAAATAAATAAATATAAATAAGTTTTAATAATTTCTAGGCACATCTCAACAAATATTTCGTTTATTAATGGCTATCAACGTGTTAATAGTGAAGCATTATTTTATATTTAGCATTCATTTAATACAAAAAACTGATTAGAATACCTTTTAAACAGCATATAATCAAAAAACGATGATCGCATATAGTGATTAAAATGTCGAGCTAAATTATTATATGTAAACGTTTTGGAATTGTCGTAATGATACATATTTCCTAAAGAAAATATCTTCACAATCAGTTAACATTAGAAATATGGTATAAAAACAAAAGTTATCACATTTTTAATCGAATTTCTCACATTTTAACAGTCCACAAACAAAAATGGCGTAATTTCATTTTCACTTTTTTTTTTCTAAATATTTTGCTACTATTATACAGATAAAATTCACTCTCACAGATGACAAATTTAAAATAGCACCATCTATAATTTTTACTGTATTAATAACAGCTATCTTTTGCGCTGTACACGTTTAACCCGAAAGATGTCGCTTGGTGACTGTAGTCACCATGGACAGGTGAGGTAATAATTTTTTTGGGGACTGTAGTCACCGTAGACGGTTGAGTAGATAGTTCTACAAAAAAGTCCGCAATAGTATATTTGTCTATTATGTGTAAGCGTATTATTACCAAAATAGTGAACCATAAATTAAATAAAATTTATACTTAATTTCCAATGCACATTTTGCAGTAACAAATGGATTTTATCAAAATGAATACTTAAGTCGCTTCTGATGTTCAAAGTAGATAACTCTTGTCTTTTAAAGTACGTTAATTGGTTTAATATTTTAAAAATAACGACGATATAAGATTGTGCGATCCAGAGCGCGCAGGGCGGTCGTGCGTACTGCGGGTGAGGTGGGGAAAACATCACTCATCACCGCGTGAGCAAATGTACCTCTTTACATTTAAACCGTTGAACCTAGTTAGATTAAATTTGGTATCGAGATAGCTTAAGTCCCGTGGAAGGAAATAGGATAGCTTTGATCACGGAAATTATCCCTAAAGAGAGTGATGGAATTTACTATAAAAGTGCAATTATCTACGCGGACGAAGTGGCGGGCAATAGATAGTTTACAATAATTCCGTTCTTTACTGTTATTACTATTTTTGGGACCTTGTTCTTTAGGTCCCGTATATCCTCCACTCTGCCAAAAATTACAGACTTGGAAACTCGCAATGTTTGAGCTACTTGATTTTAAGTGTAACTATGCTCAATTAAAATTACAGTTCTCGATACTTGAGCCACGCTAAGATCCGGCATTATGAATAAAATTGATTAGGTAATCGTTACGTGTCAATAATAAATTTTCAACAAAAAAAATTATAAAGTAAACAAGAACTTGTTAAAAATCAAAAAAAAATCAGTAAACTTCCTTGCAATATGCATTAAATAAATAAACACAGAACGGAAAAAAAAAATGAAATTGCTACTTCTGCTAATGTAAGTGGCTAGCACGTAATGTGTTCATTATCTTTCAAATAGATTTTAAAATATACATTTTAAAATCTATTTGAAAGATAAAGATAAGTAGAAAGAAAGATAAGTTAGATTTACTTACATAATTTGTGTTTAATATTGAGAACAATTTCAAAAACACGTCGAATTTACTGATATCCGCTCTAGTTTCATTTGTTATTTTTCCGTATTATTATTTTTTATTTAAAGATTCCATAAATATGTAGAAAGGTCATTTATAATATAGAGAACTTAAATGGAAAGCTTTATTCTCATTTCTTATGAAGGACGTTATTATGATGTATAGAGTCACATGAAAAGGCTTTTAGAATAGAATAGAATCACATTTATTCAATATAGTACTACTACCACCGGTTCGGATAAAACCTCTGTCCTGGGAAGAACCAGCAAGAAACCCAGCGGGACTTTTCTTTTAAATAAGGTTAATTTACAATAGGTTACTTAATAATATCGTACCGAGACTAATTTTGTAGTTAAGAATAATAATTAATTCGTTTGCACGAATTAATTATCCAACGAGTCAAGGATAAGCTAGTAACGGAATACAACAAACGCACCGTTCCACGCCAGAGCCAAGACTGCCTTAACGGCGGCCGCTCCGTTCGTTTTACAATCAGAACGGGCGCCACCGCAGAATGCATTGGCGCAGGTGTGCGGTACGTGTTGTTACAAAAGAATTCTGTCTGGCTACCGACGCCGCCGCACGTGCAATGGTGCTGGTGCCGTCAAATACCTGATCATGGATTCAACCCCACACAGGTGATACAAGTATGCATAAATGTATTGCTGACTTTGCACCCTGTGTGGCCTATATCGCGACACTAGAGTAAGAATTGTAATAAGGTCTGCATCAAACATGTATTAGAATAAGTTTGCCATTATGTTAGTACATGAGCTTCTGTACGGACATCTCTTAGTTTTATTTTAGTTTTTAAAACGCCTCCACCGCTCCCGTTAACCGGTGGCGCAGCCGGTAGGATCGCCATTTGCTTGCGCCGTCCGCGAATAAATACGTTTAATATAGTTTTCGCGTTCGTGCGAGGCGATCCCGAACCAATATAAATTTGTCAAGTGGAGCAGCTGAAGATGACGAAGGCCGGCTGGTGAGTCCAAATTTTCACCATCCTTTCCCCATATTATATAGTTTTGTTATTTTGCAATTAGACCTCTTGCGATATAACGTTATCTGGTTTTACATAAAAATCTGAAACTTATACAAGGTGTCTCAAAAGAAAGTTCACATTTAAATCTTTTAAAGAAAAGTCTTAGCTTTATTGAAAAATGTTTATTTTATATTGAAGTACACTGTTTGGGAATTTATTTTAAAATAACATTGTCCAAATGTAAACCGTTGCGCTCTCGGCATTCATTTAGTCGGGCACTAAAATTGCCTATGACAGCTCGGCAGTAGTCTCCGTGATGGCTGCCATTTCATGACGGATATTTTCTTTAATTGTGCCAGGAAGTCGGTTTATTAGCGTAAACTTTTGATTTGACATAACCCACAGGAAAAAATCCATAGGCGTTAAATCAGGACTCCGTGGAGGCCAATTATGTCACCTCGCCAGGAGATTAATTTGTTCGGAATTTCTCGAACTCGAGGCAGAGATCTGTTGGACGTGTGTGAGTTGCTCCATCCTGCTGGAACCATGTTCTTTGGTTGTAACCAGGAAAGTTTTGCAGTGGGGTACGAAAACTCGTCTAACATCTCCATAACGCTCTGAATTCACTGTGGTGTGCGTCCCTTCCATCTTCAAAAAGTAAGGGCCGATAATTCCTCGCGCCGACATCGCTGCCCATACGGTGACTTTAGTGTAGCGGTTTGATGTTTTGTTTTGGGTTGGTTGCACTCAGTAACGACAATTTTGCTTGTTTACATGCCCATTCAGGTGAAAATAGGCTTCATCGGAAAACAAGATGTTGGTGAACGTTGAGCGCTCAATCATCTGATTTACAAAGGCAAGCCTCTGACCAGCATCTTGAGGCTTCAGTTCTTACACTAACTGAATTTTGTACAGGTGCAGCTTTAAATCTTTGTGTAAAATGCGGCATAATGAAGATCTGTGCACATTTAAAGCAACAGCACGCTTCGAATCGAGAGGTTTGGATCATCTCAGAATAGACTGGTAACACTGTCCACGTGAGACGAGTGCTAGGCGCATCATTTAAGTGACGAATATGTCGAATACTGCAGAATTTTCTACGCGCTACAGTCGCCAATTACCGTTTTGTAAAACTCGTACGCACAACGCACGGTCCGCACCAGAGAAACGCTCCATAGCGACTAAATTCCCAAGAGCCAGACTACCGATGACATACCCCCGCCCCAGAATAGTTGCTTTCGCGTAATAAGATAAGCAAATGTGAACTTACTTTTGAGACACCTTGTATTTAAGAATACTTAAACTTAACTTTAGCTGCAAAAGAAATACTAGAATAACTTGATAAGTAGCGCGTCCATGCAATGACGCGATAAGAGCTTACACTGTGGGAACAAAGCGATTATAACTATTACAAATTATAATTGTAGTGTATATGCTATAAATTTTATTGAGGACTCATTTATTTGATATTGTGTATTTACTTATTAATTGTTTTACTTTTATATTGACTGTGTTTTGATAGTGAGTTTGAATTCTTGTGTTAATTATATTATTTTATCGTCGTATTTTATAAAATAAAGTTGAACAAATGGAATCAAGAGTGCAAATTAAGATGATTCCTAATGAAATGCTCAAAATTATACGATATTTAACGGTGATAAGCACCAATTAAATCTTTTTATTCGCAAATGTGAGTATATACTAAATAAATATAGGGATCCGATGAACAAAATTTATACGTAATGTACGCGATAACAAGTAGATTTGTATGACGCTGCAGCGCTCTTTGAGGAGCGTGAGGACATTAATTCGTGGGAAGATTTTAAAGAACTACTAATCTAACATTTTGGAGACCCTAGAGTGAAGAATGTATTGCTATAGAACTTGAAGGTTTGCGTATCCGAAACAACGAGTCATTTTAGATTTCTGTAATAGGATCCAATCCGTTCGTAGTGTTTTAATATCGAAAGTAAATAGATTAACCGATCAGAATGTAAAGAGTAAAATTATTATATATAATAACACATCTCTAAATGTATTTTTTATAATTTGCCAGAAAATATGGGCGCATTGTTCGCTTAAAAGCGCCCAGTACACTAGAAGAGGCCTTATGTGGTTGGAAGAAGTCAACTTCCATGAGCAGTATACCTGCGTAATAAAATGTATAGTAATCCTAGTAATAAACCAACGCCACCCAGTTTACCAAATAATAACCCTACGTTTAAATTCGGCAAATAATTTAATTCAATGGTACCGATGGGCTATAAACCCGAATTAACCTAACAAATTTAACTTTGGACTTTCAGGGCCACAATCGAAACCCTCAATTTAATAATAATCAACAAAATTTTGGATACCGCCCACAACAATTTGGATTCGCCCACAACAATTTGGTATAAGCCCGCAACAGTTTAACATGCATCCACAACAATTTAATATGCGTCCCCAACAGTTCGGAATGCAACCACAAACATTTAATAAACCTCAGCAATTCGGTATGCGCCCACAACAATTTGGAAACCAACAACAAAACTTTATAAGCCCCAACAATTTGGTTACAAGCCTCAGTTAAATAAAAATCAATACACTGGGCCCAGTGACGTCACAATGCGAACGGCACCACCACTTAAAACAAATCAACAAGGCTTTCAATTAAATGAACTCGACCTAGATAATACTTATTACGATAATGCGTGCGGCGATGTGTACCCAATTTCTTATGATAACTGCTGCTATGAGGAGTACCCAAGCAGTGGCCTTAATATTCCCGAGCTCAATCATGAAAATGAAAATTCGACAATAATTCCTGAAGTACCACACGGCGTCCCAACCAATATGGACGACGAGGATTTTCAGGTAGAAGCCTCGGAAAGGTCTACGAAAAGATAGAGTTAAATTGTAGTACTAATTTGAGATTGCCGTTTATTTATATACCGGAAATCGACTCTAAATTTATGATTGATACAGGTAGCATGATCATTCATTAGTCCATCAAAAGCCCATAAATACTTTCCAGAGTACATAAGTCACGAACCATTCGAAGTCATTAGCACACATGCATCGAGCAGACATAATCAAGTTATTCAAATCCCGTCTTTACCAATTTTCAACTGTAACGATATTCATAAACTATACATTTACAATGTCGACTCTAGATACGATGGCTTAATTGGGAATGATATACTTGCAACCTACGTATATTTAACTTATTTTATTTTGTTATTTAGAGGCCAATTCGGCTTACAAATTTCAACAAAAGATCAATAAATATATAAGACAGTTATTGTAATAATTATTTTATGATTTCAGACATAATACTCATTTATAAAGGAAAATATTTCTGCTGCGTCAGTGTCAACTGTCAAAGCATAACAACTACATACAATTTTTATCAATATGGAATAAATCCAGGGAAGTAATGTGATAATATTTCATTTATAGAGTAAAGTGCTTTTATTTAGGCCGTAAACGATTGTGTTTCAGGAAAGATGCGGGGTAGCAGATTTCAAGTCAATATGAAGCTATGTAATATAAAGACTTTTGAGTGCTGTAGAGATCTGTTTAGATTTTTTAATGAATATCTCCGCTCCGCTACATTCACAGCCGGATTTCCTACAGTGTCAAAATTGTACCGACAGTAGGCTGTTTAAAGGTAAAAGGGGATTAAATATACATATTAAACGATGCCATAGTAAAAGTATTTCGGCTTCACAGCCTACTGTAGAAATTCATAACTCTATTAGTAATTCCTCTAATGACACAAATTTTTCCCTTTTTTCGGAGCAAATTTACAATTATCATCGTAATGTACCAGTGGTTAAAAGAATTCCTAGAGGTGCGAGGATGCAGCTTGCTAAAGCATTGTCATGCACTATTCAAAATTGTTTCACTAATAGTGAAAAGAGTTGGCAAAATTATTTACTTTCGCGTATTCCCATTTTCATTTTGATAAAACAATAAACAATCAATTACGTCTCAACTAAAAGAGACATCTTTCAAAATTTAGATTACCCAATTAATACTCATTTATCTCGACCACGTCCTAAATTTGATTTAAAAAAGTAGTTGAGTCGAAAGTAATGGATGGCGATTTAAAAATGCATCCTGTATTTTATTCTCAGACGATATCCTGGCTCCTCGTAATGTCGAAACTCTTGAAAGCCTTCGTCAGAAGCATCCTTCGGTCAATCCTTCTCAGGGTTTACCGCTGCTCCCAAGACTTCTATGCAACCTTTACAAATTTCTGAAAAGACACTTTAGAAGCAATTATGTCATTTTCGAATGGCTCTGCTGGCGGCATTGACGGAATTACGCCTCAACATCTTAAAGATCTTGTAGCGCTTCTGCCGGTGACGCCGGCGGAGTACTTAATGACATTACAAAATTATGTAACTTTATGCTTTCTGGTAATGTTAATCCAAATTTCATTCCATTCTTATATGGGGCAAGATTATGTGCCTTCAAAAAAAAGGATAACGGTATCCGTCCTATTGCCGTTGGTTCCACATTTCGACGCTTAACTTCAAAATTAGCTTGCAGGCACATAATCTCTAACCTTAAGACAAAATTTCAGCCTACTCAACTAGGCTTTGGCACTAGAGGTGGCTGTGAGGCGGCGGTACATTCAGTGCGTACATTTTTAACAAACTCTGATGCAGATGTTCTTGTGAAGGTTGACCTAAGGAATGCTTTTAACTCTATCGATAGGGTAACCCTGCTGAAAGAAGTGGCTAACAATACCCCCGAAATTTATCACTACGTTTGGCAATGTTACAGTCAAAATACTAACTTGTTTTACGAAAACCATGTTATTGATTCTGCAGTCGGTGTTCAGCAGGGTGACCCACTAGGTCCAGCACTTTTCAGTTTGGGAATTCAACCCATTATTTCAAATTTGAAATCCAAGCTGAATATCTGGTACCTGGACGACGGTACACTGGGAGGTAGAGCAGATGACGTCCTCAGTGATCTTACTTATATTTTTCGAAATTTTAAAAATATTGGTCTTGAACCAATAGAAATAAATGAAATATTTTTTCCAATAATTTATCTATTTCTCACAGAGACACTTTAATTCAAAATTTCAATCATATTTCTCCAGGAATAAAACTGTCAATACGGAATCACTATACCTGCTAGGTGCCCTGTTGTTTTTCGATAGTATTAAACCTGTTTTAAAACAAAATTTGATCAGTTTTAAACCACGTTGATAAATTGTATAAATTAAGCCTCCACATTGCGCTTACTATCTTAAAATATTGTCTCCTTGTACCTAGATTTACATACTTACCCGCTCGAGTCCAGTCTGAAATGTTCGGATATTTTAAAAGATATTGATAATAATCTTAAAATAGCTAAGAAAAAATTCAAATTTAACTTTAAATACAACAGCCTGGACTCAAGCTACTTTACCTATAAAATTTGGTAGTACAGGAGAAATCTTTCTAGCGTTGCATTGCCTGCTTTCCTTGCTTCCGTGCATAGTGTCAGTAATTTATGTAACATAATTTTAAATAATAAAGTAGACCTGTGCTTGCTACGGAGGCAGGGCAGACATGGCAAACGCTCTGTCCCGGCGAAAATATTCCATTGGAAGTTAACCAACAAAAACAGTGGGATATTCCGTTGGTACAGAGTGTGCAGAAAGATTTGTTTCATAATTTCCATAGTAACCAAGATAAGGCACGCCTTCTAGCTGTGTTTCGACTAAGGAATCTAGTCACTGGTTACACGCTTTACCATCAAGTAATCTCGGCACATTACTTGATGGGGAAGCTTGCGCATCGCTGTAGGAACGACTAGAGCGGCGATTTGTCAACCCCATCAGTGCCCCTGTGGCAGCAGCGTCGACAAGTTTGGGCTCCACGGACTTTCTTGTAAGAAAAGTGCTGGTAGGTTTTCACGGCACGGTTTTTGAACGATGTCATCCGAAGGACTCTTGTCTCTATAAATGTTCCCTCGGTTTGCCTTGTGGAATATTTAGACGATGGCAGGAGACCCGACGGTATGACATTGGTCCCTTGGGAGAGAGGAAGCCTAGTGGGATGCTACTTGTGTAGACACTTTGGCTCTCTCAGGGGTACTCGTTCAGAGCCGGAGCGGCATCAGAGGCAGCTGAACTGAGTAAGTGGCGCAAATATGAGTCTCAGAGATGACTACATATTTGTGCCATTTGCTGTAGAGACTATCGGTCCGTGGGGTCCACGTGCGATGAAGTTCTTAAAGGAACTCCATCCGCGGCTGGTTGTTGCTGCTGGTGATAAGAGGGCTGGCTCTTTTTCGCTCAGGCTAAGTATAGCCATTCAGGGGAAACGCAGCCAGCGTTCTGGCACGATCGTGTGTAGGACTGTTTGATAATTAAATTACTAGTTTTAGTTTTTTTTTTTAATTATAGTTTTAATATTGTATAATAAAAATATTGTATATTGTGTTATGTAAATAAATGTATAGATTTTTAGTATGATATGAATTGTAATAGATTTAAAAACGAGATTCTTAAAACTAAAACAACTGTAATACCTATAATACATAGTAAATCTTCTTACGTTTTGGAGTTATCTCCTGTTCCGAGCAGAGAGTCAAACTCCCAACAAATTTATATTCGTAATGCTGTAATCGATTATAAAGAATTTTGTAAGGGTGCGAATGCCTAGTGCGTTAGTGAGATGTAAGGATGGTTATACGACACAGTAATCCAGAATACTTTAGATATACCGATAAAATTAACTATTAAAAGACCATTGAATGTAGAAGTATATGAAGAGAGTAAAACGACTAGGTGTGTAGTTAATCATATTACAGATATATCAGATATTGAAGTAGATAAAATATTAGAGCAAAATTTAGAGAAGCTACGCTTAGACCACATGTCGGAAGAAGAACAAAAATCGATATACCACTTATGTAGAGAATATAAAGACATTTTTTATAGCGATCAAATACCCTTATCTTTTGCTAATGAAGTCAAATACTATATTAGAACAAAAACGAAGACCCTATTTATATCAAACCCTACAGACAACCTGCGCTCAAACACATGAAACCAAGTACAGAAACTTAAATGATAATGTGATTCAGGAATCCTTTTCCTTGGTCAGCCCTCAGTCCATTTAGTTCCTAAAAAGAGAGACGCATCTGGTGAAATGAAGTGGATGGTTATCGATTACAGACGTTTAAACGACATAATCAGGACGATAAGTACCCTTTACCCAATATCACTGACATTTTGACAAACTGTAAGAGTACTTACTTTTCAACCTTTGACTTAGCTAGTGGATACCACCAAATTGAGATCAACGAGTCAGATAGGCAAAAAACGGCATTCAGTACAGAGAACGGACACTATGAATTCCTTAGAATGCCCTTTGGCCTGAAGACAGCTCCAGCCACCTTCCAAAGAGCCATGGATAACATCCTAAGAGGCTTACAAGGAATTCATTGCCTTGTCTATCTTGATGACATAATTATTTTCTCGAGTAGCCTCCAAGAACATTTAAAAAATTAAGGACAGTTTTGACAGATTGAGATCGACTAATTTAAAATACAACTTGACAAATCAGAATTCTTGAGAAAAGAAGTGCTATACCTAGGGCACGTTATTACTAAAGACGGACTTAAACCAAACAATGATAAGATTCAGGCTGTATTAAACTACCCGTTACCAAGGACGACTACCGAGATCAAGAGTTTTAGGATTGATTGGTTATTACAGACGCTTTGTAAAAGACTTCGCAAAATCACTCAGCCCTTACAGCATGCCTAAAAAAACGAAATAAAATTGTAGTAGATCAAAATATATTGATGCATTTCAGAAGTGTAAAGAACTCTGACTAATGCACCTTACCCAATACCCAGACCCAGACAAACCCTATGTTTTAACCACAGATGCTTCTACTGTTGCTTTAGGTGCGGTATTATCGCAGGGGACAATAGGATCCGATAAGCCCATTGCCTATGCCAGTAGAACTCCAAAGCGACACTGAGACCAGATATAGTACAATAGAGCGTGAACTACTCGCCATAATATGGGCCGTAAAACATTTTAGACCATACCTTTACGGGCGTAAGTTCACCATATATACCGACCATAGACCACTAGTTTGGCTTTATTCGCTCAAAGAACCGAATAGTAAGTTGACCCGTTGGCGGTTACGTCTTCAAGAGTACGATTTCGATATTGTATACAAAACGGAAAACAAAATAGTAATGCTGATGCCCTCTCGGATAAAACTAAATGCCATAGACTCTGATGACTCACAATCATTGGAAGTAAACCTGGACCCTAAAGAACAAAAGCTACAAAAATATCTGACTGAATTAACTGACCAAATTATGGACTTGACGACTGAAAACAGGGACGACTCTAAGACAATAACTATAACTGACACATCCGCCACTGTATCCGTCGACCGGTTAGAGACTAACACGAACTACCCGTTACCACCTATATCTACTGATAGTAGTACAGTAACGGTGCATTCTGGACAAGATCTGGAATCTAATGGTATTCCGATATTAAAGGAGGCCATTGATTCAAAACCAAACCAAATTTTAGTTTATACCTGCATAAAATGAGGTGCAAGTGAGAAATTTATCCAGGATAAACAAAAGGTTCTCGAAGTTTTTGCCCCACTTAATAATGAAGATCTTATTAAAAATTTCTTAAAAGAGTACATTAAGCCGAAGATTAAATATTTTATTTATTTCGAAAACATTCAGCATAGAAAAGTATTCTCAAAAATCATTATACAGCTATTTAAAAAGGGAATGGTAGAATTTATTGAATGTACAGAGCGTTATATATGTAGAAGACGATAGAGAAAGAAATCATACTGCAACATCATGAGGGAAAGACGTGTCACAGAGGAATAAAGGAAACAATGAGTAGAATTAAAAGAAATTATTATTGGCAGAACATGCAAGAGACGATTGCTGCAGTACTTAATGTTTGTGATGCCTGTAGAAAAATGAAGTATGAAAGAAACCCATTAAACACTCAATTAACTCAAACCCAAAACGCCCCTTTCAAGAAGTTTTCATGGACCTTTTTCAATTGAATCCGTTTATTACCTAACTTTGGTTGACGCATTTAGTAAGTTAGGAAGCTATCGAAATCCCAAATAGATCCGCACCGGAAATCGTAAGAGCGCTTATTAAATATTTTTCAATATATGGAACACCTAAAAAATAACTTCTGATCCCGGTAGTTAGTTTAATAATGACCTCATTAGGGAACTTATGACTATGTATAACATACTACTACACATTACATTACCTGAATAACCCAAATTCAACAGGCATAATAGAGAGATTCCACTCTACAATTATAGAGATATACAGATTGGCGAAATACGAACGAAATGTACAGACGCAGCTGCTGTAATGAGTTACTCATTATGGCTTATAACCACACCATACATAGTACAACCGGCCTTACTCCTTTCGAAATCGTTTTGTCACGATTGAATTCAACGTTCGCCGCGAATTTCGAGAAATGTTACACCCAACAACTATTAAAAGATCATGCTAAACGTATTAGACATCTATATAATTACATATCAGATAAAATGTTAGAGAAAAAGGAAAAGGTAAGAGAACAAAAGGGCGGTGAAACAGATCGAAATTTTAGAATAGGAGATGTTATATACGCCAAGGAATCTAACACGAGAAGAAGTAAAGATAAACCGCGATATAGGAAAGCTGTCGTTAGTGGTAATATAGAAAGAAATATAGTTCCTGTTAGGATTGGTAATAGAAATACTTCAGTGCCAATTAAAAACATTAAACGTCCTCCACAGGTGGTGTATAATAATTCTGACGATGGTTCAGAAAGGATGGCCCTTCAACTTAAAAACTTGAAAAACCCAGGAATCCTGCCTGTCAAACTGGGTCTCCTTGCAAATAGACAACTGGCTTATTATTAAAACTTTAAACTTAGAAGGTATAGGTAGTGATTTAGATTTTAGTATATTAAAGTATGACGAATTCATTGTGTTGATAGATGTTAATAAACCATATATTCATGAATTTTTAGCTATTCGAACACATGTAGGGTATTTAAGAGATGCAACTATAGAAAAATTTCGGCAACTTGTGCCATCGAAAAGATTTAAAAGAGGCATTATTGACCCGCTTGGGTCTATGATAAAAATAGTAACTGGAAATTTGGATCATGATGATGCCATCCGATATGACTCATTGATTTCTAAACTAAACGATAATCAGATAGTGTCGGATAAGAGAATTACATTGGTCTCCAAAATCTTGGATAGTTTCATCAACAGTACAGAGACCTTACATAACAATACTTTAATTTTAGATGAATTAAAGAGAATCGAAAGAATTGTTAAATTCTAATTACAAAAAAGAAAACTCCATTTATGCTACTTATGTCTTAGGTATGTTTGACATGTTTTTGAGTTATTTTAGAACTATTAACGTAATACTAGGAGAAATCGAAACTGCACTAGCGTTCAGTAAGGTATCTGTTCTGCATCAATCAATTTTTAACTCTACGGAATTGTTAAATTTATTACAATTAATCGCGACAACTGAAAGTTTGTCATATCCTGTAAATGAAAATAACTTAGTTAAATTAGAAAATTGTATTAAGGTTAAGGCTTTTACAAAAGGAAACCAGATCACGTTTATCTTAGAGGTCCTTTAGTAGGGAATAAAACATATAGTTATTTCAAAATTTATTCATTGCCAATTACTATTGCAAACAAAACTATTATAGTTTCCCAAATACCCATACCTATTGGTGAAAGAAAAGAATACTTGCCAGTCCTGAGAGCCTGTAAACAAATAGCTTTGATAATCAATTCTGTGCAATAACGACGAAGCTGCTGCATACAGAACAAAGCTGCGTGGAACAGCTCATGGAGTTTCAATCAAACCTCGATGCCTGTGAACAGCATACTGTTGACATTGAAGATCCCAAAATCCAACGAATAAGTCACGAAAGCTGGATACTATACGTGAGAAACCATAGGCTACTTACCAGAAAGTGCGACAATGACGTCACTCACGAACTGTTATGTGGTACTTACATAATCACCGTAAACGATTTATGTGAAGGAAATTGGAAATATTCATTTTAAATACCACCAATCTTCCTCAGATGACCTAAATTATCGAATTTACCCAATGACAAACTTACCTGAACTGAAGATTTCGAAACCTCCCAGTGTCAGTGAAGTGAGTTTAAAAGGTATAAATCTAGACGAAACTAAACAATTGGTCCAACTAGTAAAATTTAACAAAATAAATCTCAGTGAAAATGCAAGTGCTATTAACATTAAAAGTGTTAGTTTAGGAACGATAATTTTGTATGTAATTTACCAATTATTTTCTGTATTGTTATAATTAGATATAAGTTGTAATTAAGCGAAATCATCGGATACCTGAAAATGCCGATAATTTCTGCTCTTGAGGAGGGAAGAGTCATGGATTCAACCCCACACAGTGATACAAGTACGTGCATAAATGCTATTGCTGACTTTGCACCCTGTGTGTTGCCTATATCGCGACACTAGAGTAAGCAATTGTAATAAGGTCTGCATCAAACATGTATTAGAATAAGTTTGCCATTATGTTAGTACATGAGCTTCTGTACGGACATCTCTTAGTTTTATTTTAGTTTTTAAAAACGCCTCCACCGCTCCCGTTAACTTGACTACCTTATTTATTTATTTATTTATTATATGGACAACAAAACAGATAACAATCAAAATACATATATATATAACAGTTTTGTGCCAGATTGTTATCCTAAATATGTTGACACATCATTTTTATATTAAGTACAGGAGAGATCAACTCTACGCTTTGCAATGTTTATGACATACATAACTACATTATACAAAAAATAAAAATATACAAATAATAAATTTAAAACCTATGTGATATGGTAATGAGTGTGTATAAGTGTAAACTGTTTTATTGCTCTTTTGAATATCCTGAATCTTGGGTCAAAAACATCCAAGCCGGAGCTTTTCATGGATATCTCGTTGTAAAGTCGACACATTCTTATTATCGGGTTATAAAAGTATTATTCTTATAAGTCTGCAGGTAAAATGTCTTGCTAGGAATTCGGGGATTGCGCTTTGTAGTTAACTTTAATTTACTTAAGAGGTAATCGGAATCGATCTTATTATGGAGAATTTTGTATATATAGGTTATATTCTTACGGCGGATAAGTAAGGAGGTCACTTTAAATTTGTCGAGTAATTCACTATAACTAACTAGATTGCGAGCAAGACCACATTTGTAGCTAGGTATTCTAAGAGTTCTTTTTTGGACGCTTTCTATACTACCTAAATGGACCGTGTAGCAGGCTGTTTGAAGCCATTATTGCATCTCGTTATGAAACGTGATAACTGGAATGCTTTGTTTTTAATGTACGTATAGTGCTCACGAAATGTTAATTTAGAGTTAAATAGCACACCTAGGTCTTTAGCTACCGTTTTCCTGTCTAATGAATCTTCGTTAATTTTATAGTCATAAGTCTGTTTATATCTCTTATTAGTGAACGTTATATGAAAACATTTTTTAACATTGAGGTGCATACCGTTAAGCCGGCACCATTCAGATATTGAATCTATATCATCTTGTAGTTTACCGCAGTCAGAAAAATCCTGTATCACACGGTATATTTTCAAGTCATCTGCATATAGCAGGCAAGGACTGGACAGTTTGCAAATCAGATCGTTTATAAAAATAATAAAAAATAAGGGACCGAGATGTGAATCCTGAGAAACACCGGATTTAACTGTGACAGGTGATGACATGAAACCTTTGAGAGCGACAAGCTGGCTTCTGTTATCGAGGTACAAATGAAACCAGCGCAGTAGATTTCCATGAATACCCGACATAGCTAATTCCTTACAGAGTAAAGAATGATTTACTTTGTCGAAAGCTTTCGTAAAATCGTTTTACACGGCGTCAACCTGCCCACCCATGGCGAAAACTTCACATGAGTAATTTTTGTATTTCAACAAATTAGTCACTGTTGATCTGCCTCTCACAATACCGTGCTGATTGTTGGATATAAGCGGCTTAACTTGAGAGTAAAACTGATCATATAACGCAGATTCGAATACCTTAGCAACACAGCATAAAATGCTAATAGGTCTATAATTTTCACAGTTGGACTTACTTTCGGACTTGTGGATGGGTACGATTTGAGCCAATTTCCAAATGGAAGGGAAAGCACCAGACTTTAAGAATTTATTAAACAATAATGTTATTGGTTCACACAGTTCCCTTGCACAATTTGAGAAAAATATAGCGGGAATTCCATCATACCCCGGGCCTTTGCAAATATCCAATTTCTTTAATTTGTCCAATATTGTGGCCTGACTTAGTTCTATATTACACATACTGTAATTACAAAAACTATCACAATTTACAGTATCATTAGTAACCAAATCCTGGTTGATGACAGGTTGAGAAACTTCGAAAGCTGAACTAAAGTACTGAGAAAAAAGTTCACATATTCCTTGTGTGTAAGAAGAATTTTTTGTACCAAGAGTCATAGTCTGGGGCATACCTGAGCTACCTATTTTATTGCTAACAAAATTCCAAAATATCTTTATGTTGCCCGATAAACCCTCCTCCATGGAGGAAATAAACGAAGCATACGCAGATTCCGTGAGTTTTTTACATCTCGTGCGTAGCAATGCATAAGTGTCGTAATCCCTAGGATTATGATATTTCTTAAAACGACGATGATATTTTTTTTTTCTTTGAGACACTTTATTAATGCTGAAGTATACCATGGTGGATATTTGTTATTGGTTTTACTTACAAGCGGCGTGTATTTTGCAATTAACTTATTTACGAGAGTGTAGAACTTATCGACAGCATCATTTATATCAGATTCATTTGATAAGCTAGACCAATCAATAGTTGCTAAATCCTTTTTTAAATCATAATAATTACATTTGCGGTAATTATATCTTATTTGTTGCGCACGTTTATTTATTTTTTAATTTAAAATTTTTCATGAATACAATTTTTTAAGCTGTTTTGTTTCTGGTGAAAGGTGTTCTGAAACATAAACGAGGCACTCCTCACCATGAACGCCCAAATGAGCAGAGTTCAATTGGGTAGATTTATTATTCTTGTTGTAGCGTTTGTAAGTAGATATCACGTTATCTCGGTCGCGCACCGATGGTAATATAACAAGTATTTCACGAGGCATTTTGATTTTTTATTAATCTTTGCAACTCGCTTTATTGCTTTAATGTTGGTCTCACTAATTGATATTTTTATTTCTTTTAACAGATTACACACAATTGAGACCAAATTTTCGTTTTTCTTTTCTAGCACACACTGTATTTCAAAATTACAGGCCCTAGAATTTTTTTCTGATATGGAGATACGACTGTTTAATTTGTTAATCTGCGATTCTAATGCGGTTTTATCGGTTTCCATTTTGGCGATGTTTTTTGTGGCAGAATCTAATTCTATTTGCACATCACATTGAAGTGCGGCTAAGTGGTCACTCGCCTCGGTGAACTCTGCCTTAAGCTTACAAATAGCGCAGTTGATATCCTCCCTAATTGCAGACCTCATATCCGACAATTTTAAGTCCAGGAGTGCGCTGAACTGATCATATGTTATAGTCGCCGATGGTAGTACATTGCTAGTGTTAGGGTGACAGAAAGCACTTTTCTCAGTAAAATCAACCGTCTGCGGTGTTAACGATGACCTTCAGCGAATACCGTTTGGTGATTCTGAGTATAAGGTACGCAACCCTCGTCGACACACTGTCAATCTTTACAACGTTGTTAACTAGAGACTTATGGACGACAAATCCGACACCTCCTTGGGACAGATGGTCGCCCTCCCGATGATAGAACAAGTTGCCGGATTCGAGGATTTCCATGTCCTCCCCCTTTCTTCGGACCTCAGATAATCCTATAATATTCCAGCGCAACTTGTCTATCTCTTCTTTCAGCTCCAGGATCTTCTCGTCAGTCCTCAGGGTGCGTGCGTTATATGTCGCCAGGTCGAGTCGTCTTAGGTAGCAACCGAACTTCTACCGGAGATTCTTAGCACCCCCTGCCCCGCCGTTACCATGGTCGCCACCGTAGACCGGAGATTTAATGTTCTCTCATTTTCGTTTTTATATTCTGAAAGCTTTGCTTCTAAAGTATCAATGTTTTATCACTCTCTCTCCCTCTCTCTCTCCTCTCTCTCTGTCTCTCTGTCTCCCTGTCTCAATCTTTAATGCAATCTTTGATTGGTGAAGATCACAATGAGGCTGATTTTTTTTCTGTGATAAAAACTTCAAAATAATAAAAGGAAGACATGTATTATGTGTAGCAAACGGTGAAGGGTGGGATATATTTTTTGTTTGTTTAAAACATAGGTGAAATACGAGCAAACTGTAGCTCATGGACAGCTACACCCTATTTAAACAAAGAAAAGCTACAGCTAATCATTTCGGTGACAAATGTTTAAAACGGAATATATAACAGCCTGTAGTTATTTTGCTGTCCTTAACCTCACGATGAGACAGCAATGTACGAGTATGCATCGCTGCTTAGCGGAGGAAACAGGTAGAAAAATAGTACCCACTCAGACTAAGGTAGTCTGTGTGGGTGAAGGCCTAGGTAGATAAAGTGTACTAATACTTCTTCTTCTTCATCAGAAATCCACTGATAGACATGAGTCTCTTCCGTTGTTCACACTTGGCAGGTGGATTTCACAATTTTAATGCTGCCGTCCGTTGCCGGTTTTGTCATTTTACGTCCTGCTTAAACATTTGACATGACTAATGGCGTCAATTCCATCTAAAAACGCAAATCTAACATTCAAAGGCAGGTGGTAGGATATAGACTATGGCATATCAGTACTCCTGCCCAGCGTGATGAGTGTGGATAAGTCTTACGAATATATACAAATTACCAAACGCAGAACAGAAATATGAATGTAGCATGATTGGGTTGGCTCGACCAGGGAAGGAGCACGCTTTCACAGAATACCATCGTAAAATAGCAACTTAATTCTACTGTGTTGCGTATGGTGAGTATAGATAACTGGAGAACATTTTTGCTGGAAACGAGGCATTTCTTTGGGATAACAACGCAACGTAGATGTCTATGAAACATAGCATCCACTTATCATCAAATAGACTGTGTGCTTGCTTGTTACCCTTATTCTATAAAAAAAATATAGCTTATGTACAATGCTTTCACGAACCGACGTGGGTAAATTTAAAGCTCCAAAAGTAATGGTTTTTTAAAATAATGTAATAGCTACAATGATGTATTTTAAGTTGCTTTAACATGTTGCCCAATTGTACTATGTTGTTTGTACTTGTATTTTTTGCAAGTTATTTTTAGCTTATTTATTTCATAAGTATAATCCTTCGTAACCATTTAATAGAGATACACGATAGTAGGAGCTGAATAAGTTATCATATACATACGGCTAACACAAACAAATCCATAAGTTCATAACGAAAATATATCCTCCTTTTAAATAGAATCTAAATAGCAAGTAAAATATAAATGTTCGAATATGAAGTAAAATAAAAACAACGATTTCATTTACATTATCTTCAATAATACCGTACGTGAGTAGAAGAGATACAAAATAAATTTCAGAATGAACATTTATAAAACAAGGGATTAACATTTGATTTTCGTATCATTATGTTTGGTATTTGTTTTCTCATACACTTATTGTGTCACTCAAGCTTTATCACACTAATGTAATATATCTTCGTGGTCTGTAATAACGCACCGAGTTCTGGATTTGATTTTTTTTCTAATTTTCGAAGTTTAAGTAAATTAAAGATACAGCCTTGATACATTCCGTTACTGAGCAGGGGTCTCCTCTCTGAGAAATATTAAAGACAAATCTGTTAGCTTAGATACGGTGGCTTTTGTGTCGCGCCGCCTTGGCACGTGCCGCATTTTGTCAATAGTGCCACCGTGACATCAAAGGTCGCCACGTGGGGCGTACACTCGAAGGAAAATTTTGCATTTTAAAACGAAGCGCCGTAGTGAAAGATTATTTGCTACCTAACTTGTTTTTATTATTTATATTCGTATTTTACTACAATAACCATATAGTATTCTATTTTGTTCTTAGAATAGAATAACATTTATTTTATAAACACAAAAAATAATAAAATAAAAGCAAAATAATAAGTGCGCCTCCGGGTGTACCGCTGTGTACACTACCTTAGCGAACAGACATTGTCGAAATTGCATTTAACAGTGTAATTGATGCCGGTGGGATCGAGCTCGTGTTGCTTGCTTTTCACAGAGAACGATTAGCCCCTGAGTTAAAGATATTTTAATTTTATAGTATGTACTCTAAAAATTAATAATTATTTCTTTAAACTAAACAAATAGGATATGAAAACTCTTGCTTCATTAATTTATTAATAGCTGAAAGCTTGGTTGACACCATAACTTCTATAAAATTAATTTATTAAAAAATATTTAAATTTCGTCCCAATTAAATAATTTACTTTATATAAAAAAGTAAACGGGTAGTGGCTGTGTAAGAATATCTACTACTCTATATCGTCCCAAGGGTATCTTAAGAGGCGTAAGAGGGAAACGATACTGGAGAAGGCAAGAACATGTTTCTGATAACAACTCAGCAAAATAAGAAAACTACGGTGACAACCCTTACCAAGCGAGGTAACTCCGGCAAACATGAGGTATGAGGTAATCTATGGGGAAGGCCTATGTTCAACAGTGCATGTTTGATAGGCGATAATGTTTATTGTAAAAGTATCAAAAATATGATCCAGAGAATAATAAGTAAAATAAGTGCCCAAAAATCAAACGTGATTAAATGGATAGATTTTTATTATTTATATTCGTATTTTACTACAATAACCATATAGTATTCTATTTTATTCTTAGAATAGAATAACATTTATTTTACAAACACAAAAAGAACCCCTTTGTCGTATCTCCTCAGTTTCAAGGCACTCCCCTTGCTGCCTCAGCTAGCATTGGAATCCTCGGCGTCGACATATCGAATAGCGTGCAGTTTCGTGGTCACTTGGAAGGTAAGGCCAAATTAGCCTCTAAAAAGATTGGCGTGCTCAGCAGAGCGGGACAGTACCGGCACATCGCTTGCAACTTTAAAAAGCGCAAATTCGGCCTCACATGAAATACTGTTCTCATCTCTGGGCCGGGGCACCCCAGTGCCAGCTCCTTCCACTTGACCGCATCCAGCCCAGAGCGGTTCGAATCGTCGACGACCCAGTTCTTTCTGATCGGCTCGATTCACTGGCGCTGCGTAGAGATATTGCATCCCTTTGCATTTTCTATCGAATCTACTACGGAGAGTGCTCTGAGGAATTGTTTGGATTAATTCCAACCGCCAAATTTCACGAACGTACATCGCGTCAAAATTTACGATACCATCCTCATCATCTGGACGCTTGGCGGTCTACCACTGTGCGTTTTATTAGGAGTTTTCTTCCTCGTACAACTTCTCTGTGGAATTGTTTACTACCGGAGATTTTTCCGGACCGATACGACTTAGGGACCTTTAAGAAAAGAGCTTACTCCTTTCTAAAAGGCTGGCAACGCACCTGCAATTCCCCTTGTGTTGCGGTTGATCATGGGCGGCGGTAGTCACTTGCCATCGGGTGAGCCGCGTGCTCGTTTGCCCCCCTCTTCTATATAAAAAAAATCCTGGTATTATATTTTAATTAGTATGGTCTTGTGGTGGCGTTGTAAGATAATTTATCAATCATAAGAATAATTGAAAAATTGTGGATTCCGAAAGATGATAATAAAGATAAAACCATTTAGTTTATACTAGATGTAAAATACCAAGATCGACGACAGTGAGCAGCGACAAAGACGTCTGATACTGTGATAACCAAGCTGCCAAGCGTAGCTATTAAGGCAAATCCCCCCTACACGGGTAGACCCATTTCCAGCAGTGGTAGCAAAATTATCAGACTTTTAATTTCTTATTCTCAACACTGTCAAATATCAGCTAAAATGCAAGTAGGTAAATCACAGCACAATCAAAACTGACATATAAAGAATACAGAAAAAACTGCGCATCTAATCAATAACATTTTTTAAATACTGGCAAAGCTACTAACAAATGAATAAAGGGAATATTAGTAATAATATTCCCTTTAATCACTCCTGGTAAGATAAAAATGCTTGTGTTAGGAGTGGGTCACGACAGTAGTCGAATGGCGGATTCGAACCCACGACCTTTTGAGTATGCGGTCCTCACTCTGAAATTAGGCTACTGTCGCTTCAAGAATTCACATTTAAATTTAAAAATCTTAATTAAAAGACACAACACGCATCTTCAAAATAAAAGAAACCATTCATTCAAATTTTAAGAGCGCATTCACTCATCTTTTATTATTTAGCTAGACGTTCATTTACGCTTAGTTATTCGAGAGACAAATAACTGTTGTAAACTTATTTAGTTTCACACAATAGTAGCATTTTGTTTCAGATTGTTTTATGTTAAACGTTAATGCAATTTTAATATAAGACCTTTATTTTAAGATGAAATTGCTCAAGGTAATAATGCTTAAATATGAATTTTATGATTAATATACATAGATAATTTATTATTTCGCTAGACGACATCTACATGCACGAATAGCACTCTTTATTTAAGGTAATTAAGTTATTCAACCATATTATTCCCAACATCAGTTTCAAAATAAAAAAGTTACTATTACTTATAATCGCTGATTAACCTTTATTTAAATTAAGTAATAAATATAGTACAGATGATTTTGAATTAATTATCCCGGCCAGAGTGACCCAAAAATGGTTAATTAATCAATTATAATTCGGAAAGAAGGCCCAGAAATGGTTCTGATCCTGGCATTGGGCCAAAAATGGCGTGTTGGTTTAAATGACCAACTGCTGGTTCAGAGTTATTAAAATGATGATTTTACGTAAACTAATAGACTGTATGGCGCGAATTTACTATTTCGCGATACTGCAAATGCCCCTAAATTTGGGCTACAGAAAGGATGTGAAGGAATGCATGTGCACTCACCTGCACTTTTCGTTATGTGCCTCGTGTCTTTAGGGCTGTGGCCACAATGATTAGATGCCGGCTGTCTTCACACATATAAACTTCACATATTATCGCGAAATATAGCGTTATACCAAATGTGTATACACTTTACTATATTTTTGTATAGTTTAACATCTAAATTACACATCGGCGGGACCGATGCCGCAAGATATAGGCGATACGGTTGGTTGCGTGTCTTCTAAACTTGTGAGAACCCCGTTAACACAAGAGTGCACATGCTAGGCATAAAAGGCGGTAGATAGGAAACCCGGAAATGGACTTTGCAGTACTCGTATTGGATAATAATTAACGAATCTCATAAGCGCCAGGCGGTAGTGCAAAATTGGCGCGAACAACACATCTATCCATTTAATCAATTTTGATTTTTGGGCACTTATTTTACTTATTATTCTCTGGATCATATTTTTGATACTATTACCATAAATATTATCGCCTATCAAACATGCACTGTTGAACATAGGCCTTCCCCATCGATTACCTCATACCTCATGTTTGCCGGAGTTGCCTCGCTTTGTAAGGATTGTCACCGCAGTTTTCTTATTTTGCTGAGTTGTTATCAGGAAGATGCTCTGGCCTTCTCCGGTATCGTTTCCCCTCTTACGCCTCTTAAGATACCCTTGAGACGATATAGAGTAGTAGATATTCTTACACAGCCACTACCCGTTTACCTTTTTATATAAAGTAAATTATTTAATTGGGACGAAATTTAAATATTTTTTAATAAATTAATTTTTTAGAAGTTATGGTGTCAACCAAGCTTTCAGCTATTAATAAATTAATGAAGCAAGAGTTTTCATATCCTATTTGTTTAGTTTAAAGAAATAATTATTAATTTTTAGAGTACATACTACAAAATTAAAATATCTTTAACGCAGGGGCTAATCGTTCTCTGTGAAAAGCAAGCAACACGAGCTCGATCCCACCGGCATCAATTACACTGTATTTTACTGTAGTAAAATACGAATATAAATAATAAAAACAAGTTAGGTAGCAAATAATCTTTCACTATGGCGCTTCGTTTTAAAATGCAAAATTCTCCTTCGAGTATACGCCCCACGTATACGATGCCACGTGACATTTGATGTCACGGTGGCACTTTTGACAAAATGCGGCACGTGCCAAGGCGGCGCGACACAAAAGCCACCGTTTCTAAGCTAACACTCTATACATAGATTTGTCTTTAATTCTTCTTCTCAGAGAGGAGGCCCCTGCCCAGTAATGGGATGTATCAAGGCAGTATCTTTAATTTACTTAAACTTCGAAAATTATAAAAATAAAATTCAAATCCAGAACTCAGTGCGTTATTATAGACCACGAAGATATATTACATTAGTGTGATAAAGCTTGAGCGACACAATAAGTGTATGAGAAAACAAATACCAAACATAATGATACGAAAATCAAATGTTAATCCTTGTTTTATAAATGTTCATTCTGAAATTTATTTTGTATCTCTTCTACTCACGTACTGTATTATTGAAGATAATTTAAGAAATAATAATTTAGAGAATTTTATAAGGTAATAAATACTTTAGTGTTCGAAATCGTTGTTTTTTTTTACTTCATATTCGAACATTTATATTTTACTTGCTATTTAGATTCTATTTAAAAGGAGGATACATTTTCGTTATGTACTTACGGATTTATTTGTGTTAGCCGTATGTACATGATAACTTATTCAGCTCCTATTATCGTGTGTCTCTATTAAATGGTTACGAAGGATTCTACTTATGAAATATTTTGTAGGTCATTTTGTTAGCTTATAACAAAATGACCTACAAAAAATACAAGTACAAACAACATAGTACAATTAGGCAACATGTTAAAGCAACTTAAAATACATCATTGTAGCTATTACATAATTTTAAAAAACCATTAATATTGGAGCTTTAAATTTACCCAAGTCGGTTCGTGAAAGCATTGTACATAAGCTATATTTTTTTTATAGAATAAGGGTGACAAACAAGCACACAGTCCATTTGATGATAAGTGGATGCTATGTTTCATAGACATCTACGTTGCGTTGACATCCCAAAGAAATGCCTCGTTTCCAGCAAAAAGGTTCTCCAGTTCTCTATACTTACCATACGCAACACAGTTGCTATTTTAAGTTGGTATTCTGTGAAAGCGTGGTCCTTCCCCGGTCGAGCCAACCCAATCATGCTACATTCATAATTCTGTTCTGCGTTTGGTAATTTGTATATATACGTAAGACTTATCCACACTCATCACGCTGGGCAGGAGTACTGATACGCCATAGTCTATATCCTACCACCTGCCTTTGAATGTTAGATTTGCGTTTTTAGATGGAATTGACGCCATTAGTCATGTCAAATGTTTAAGCATGACGTAAAATACCAAAACCGGCAACGGGCGGCAGCATTAAAATTGTGAAATCCACCTGCCAAGCGTAAACAACGGAAGAGACTCATGTCTATCAGTAGACTTCTGATGAAGAAGAAGAAGTATTAGTACACTTTATCTACCTAGGACTTCACCCACTCAGGCTACCTTAGTCTGATTGGGTACTATTTTTCTACCTGTTTCCTCCGCTAAGCAGCGATGCATACTCGTACATTGCTGTCTTATCGTGAGGTTAAGGACAGCAGAATAACTACAGGCTGTTATACATTCCGTTTTAATCATTTGTCACCGAAATGATTAGCTGTAGCTTTTTTTGTTTAAATAGGGTGTAGCTGTCCATGAGCTACAGTTTGCTCATATTTCACCTAAGTTTTAAACAGACAAAAAATATATCCCACCCTTCACCGTTTGCTACACATAATACATTTCTTCCTTTTATTATTTTGAAGTTTTTATCCCAGAGGAAAACATCAGCCTCATTGTGCTCTTCACCAATCAAAAATTGCATTATAGATTGAGACAGGGAAACAGAGAGACAGAGAGAGGAGAGAGAGAGAGAGAGTGATAGAACATTGATACTTTATTATGTCGAAAATAGCTTTTTAATATTCATACACCAGGAAGCAAAGCTTTCAGAATATAAAAACGAAAATGCTGGTAATATGAGAGAACATTATATCTCCGTAAACATAAAACATGCTTAAAAAAAGTAAATAAAAATAAAATGCCCCATTTAGTGGCGGGTAAGATTACCCACTACCCCATATCTTCCCGTGGGTGGCGTAAGAAGCGACAGTGGGAAACATGCAGGAGATGGGCAGCAGCATCTTCACAATAAAAAAAACTGCGGTTGCCAACCCGCTCGCCAAGCGTGGCAACTATGGCAATATACCACCCATGAATAAAGTTACGAAGAGACGGCCCCCAATCCCCGGTTGCCCCATTATTCCTGGCTACGGTGGCGACCATGATAACGGCGGGGCAGGGGGTGCTAAGAATCTCCGGTGGAAGTTCGGTTGCTACCTAAGACGACTCGACCTGGCGACAAATAACGCACGCACCCTGAAGACTGACGAGAAGATCCTGGAGCTGGAAGAAGAGATAGACAAGTTGCGCTGGCATATTATAGGATTATCTGAGGTCCGAAGAAAGGGGGAGGAAATGGTTATCCTCGAATCCGACAACTTGTTCTATCACCGGGAGGGCGACCATCTGTCCCGAGGAGGTGTCGGATTTATCGTCCACAAGTCTCGCGTTAACAACGTTGTAAAGATTGACAGTGTGTCGACGAGGGTTGCGTACCTTATACTCAGAATCACCAAACGGTATTCGCTGAAGGTCATACAGGTTTACGCAACAACCTCGGCACATACCGATGAGGAGGTGGAGAAAATGTATGAGGATATATCTAGATTCATGCATTCCTCCAAAACCCACTATACGGTTGTAATGGGAGACTTCAACGCAAAACTAGGCACAAGAGAGAACGGTGAGCTGAAGGTAGGGAAATTTGGAATAGGCCAATGGAGCCCAAGGGGATAGAAAGATCGACTTTTTATGATGAACTCTTACTTCCAGAAGCGGCATCACAGGAAGTGGACCTGGTTGAGCCCTGACGGTTCGACAAAAAATGAGAATGATTTCATTATGACGACCAGACGACAACTGTTCAGTGATGTCTCAGTGATCGCGAGGGTGAAAACCGGCAGTAATCACCGAATGGTGAGAGGCACACTGAACCTAAACGTTAAGTTGGAGAGGTCACGTCTAATGAATTCAACGCTCCGTCCCCCTCGTGCTCTAATCCAAAGTCCCGAAACTTTTCAGCTCGAGTTACAAAACCGTTTTCAGTGCCTAGAAAATTGCAATGCAGTGACGATATGAATGACAAGCTAGTGGAAACTGTCTATGCAGTCGGAGCTAAGTTTTGCAAGACCCGCCGCAGAAGAACACAAAAACTCTCCGATCAAACTCTTAATCTCATGACTGTTAGACGGGAAATGAAGCTGCAGTCTTCATTAAATTTGACATCATACAGGCATCTGAACAGACAGATCTCCAAATACATGCGGCGCGACTTACGCAACTTTAATACTGCTCGTATTGAAGAAGCTTACGAGCGGAACCAGGGCTCCAAGGTCTTTGCCAGAGATCTGTCTGCCAGAAAGAGCCAACTGTCGAAGCTGAAGACTGTGGCTGCATCGTTTACGGGACACCTGAGATTTAGAGTGAGATTGAGAGGTTCTATGGGCACATCATCGTTGGGGCCACACGCAAGTGTGATTAAAGATCCAAGAGCAAGTATTATCCGACACTATTCTAATGATATCCTGGACGTCAGTCTGAGCGAGTTTAGAATGGCTCTCCAGAACCTTAAAACGGCAGGGCCCCAGGCGAGGATGGAATTACAGCGGAGCTTATGAAAGTGGGTGGAAAACCGGTACTTGAAGTCCTTCAGAAGCTCTTTAATTCCGTCCTCCATAATGGCATGACACCGGAGGCATGGAGCAGAAATGCTGTGGTCTTGTTTTTCAAGAAAGGCGACAACGCTCTCTTGAAGAACTACAGACCGATTCCCCTTCTGAGCCGCGTCTACGTGCTGTTTTCGAGAGTCATTACGAATCGTCTCGCATGCAGACTCGACGACTTCCAGCCTCCCGAACAAGCCGGTTTCTGAAAAGGTTTTAGCACCATAGACCACATACATATCCTTCGGTAAATTGTACGGAAGTCCGAGGAGTACAATTTGCCACTATGTTTGGCGTATGTGGACTCTGAGAAAGCCTTTGATTCCGTCGAAATTTAGGCGATACTGCAGTCCCTTCAGCGGTGCCAAGTTGACTGTCGGTATATCGAAGTGCTGAAGTGTTTGTACAGTAGGGCTACGATGACTATCCGAGTATAGAACCAGAGTACGACACCTATCCAACTGCAGAGAGGTGTAAGGCAGGGTGACGTTACATCTCGAAACTCTTCATCGTTGAATTGGAAGACGTTTTCAAGCTTCTGGACTGGAAAGGATACAGTATTAACATCAACAGCGAGTACACCACTCACTTTCGATTTGCCGACGATATAGTCCTTATGGCAGAACCGCTGGAGGACCTAAGCTCTATGCTCAATGACCTCAATAGTGCCCAACGGATAGGTGTTAAGATGAACATGGACAAAACAAAGGTCATGTGTAACGTCCATGTCACACCTATGCCGGTAGTTGTTGAGAGCACTAAGCTTTTAGGTGTTGAAGAGTATGTTTACGTGAGACAAATAGTCCGACTAAGTAAGTCCAACTTCGACCGAGAGGTCAGTAGACGGATTCAACTCGGCTGTATAGCGTTCGGGAAATTACGGCACATCTTCTCGTCAGGTATACCTCAAAACTTGAAAACGAGACTGTACAACCAGTGCGTGTTGCCAGTGATGACCTATGGAACTGAGACGTGGTCCTTCACTGCTGGCCGGATGAGGAAGCTCAAGGTCGCTCAGCGAGCTATGGAGAGGGCTATGCTCGGAGTTCCTCTGCGTGGTAATCTTAGAAATGGCGATATCCGCAGTAGAACCAGAGTGACCGACATAGTCCTACGAATTAGTAAGCTGAAGTAGCAATGGGCCGGTCATATAGCTCGTAGAACCGACAACCGACGGGGAAAAAAGGTTCTCGAGTGGCGACCTCAAACCGGCGGACGAAGTGTAGGGCGTCCCCCCACTAGATGGAGTGATGACCTGGTAAGACATGCAGGAAATCGATGAATGCAGGTGGCTCAGGACCATGCTTTGTGGCATTCCTTGGGGGAAGCCTATGTTCAGCAGCGGACTTGTGAAGGGCTATAATGATGATGATGATGTGAACTTTTGTGCAAACACTTCAAAAAATTATAAATATTAAAACAATCGTTACAAGACGTTCTATATGTCAAAAATAGCTTTTAATTTAATATTTACATACCAGGAAGCGAAAAAGCTCTCACAATATAAGAAAAAAAAATTGGTTATCTGTGAGAACATTATTTTTCCATAAATATAAGAAGAACTGCTCAGAAAATGTAGGTTTTGTGCAAAGACTTCAAAAATTTTAAATATTAAAACAATCGTTACGAAACGTCCCATTTGTGAAAGTCACACACAGATATGAAGTGTCTGTCTATTTGGGGATCGAAAGAGAAAGGTTCTAGACGATACCGATAATATTATATGAAATAAAGAGATAGTTCAGTATATTTGTCTCTCAACCTGTGTGATAAATTATACGTCAAAACGTACTGCGCCAAAGCACGAACTTTATTTAGACTTTAATTTCAAAATGCAAATAGCGTATCGTATAGTATTTCAATATTATTGCTTTTGTGTTGTTGAGCATGGTCCTGCTCCGGTCGAGCCGACCCATTCGTGCTACAACTAATATAGCTGCAGCGTGGCTCTACCACGTTGAAACAATTATACAAAAAATAATTAAACAAAAAATCTATGTAAGTCTAAGTCTATCTCCCATTTTAACTACTGTGGATATTATATCCACCGGTGTGTCCATGGTCGAAGTGTGGTTAAAACTAAGCGAGGGGATAAAAATTTTCTCCTTTCCCCGGGGAATTGGATGCTTCAACCCATAGACAACCTAAATATATCCTCAAATAAGGACCAAAATGCAGATGCGCTACGATCACCGAGGTCTAAAACGGAATGCCTCGTTCTAATAGAACGGTCCCCGGTTCTCGTCACGAAACACAAGAAATACAGCAGCATTATGCTGCTATTTTATGCAGGTATCCTGAGCGAATATGGTCCTTTCAGGGTCAAACTGACATATTTTTGCTGCAACCAAATGCGCTACGTCTCTACCGTAATTGATGAAAATCTAAATCTAAAATTGATGCAAAACAGTAAATTTCTCTCTACCCTCATCTCATGATACGTCTAGGTAATTCTTCAATGAATTTCTGTCACTTCACTGAGTTCTATGGAATTCCTTGCCCGATAACATCAGGAAAACCCCTAATATGTATGCTTTTAAAACGTTGGTTCGTGGACACTTATTAAAGACAACGCTTGTTACAGGAATCATTCAAGTATATCATACGCTAAATAGACATATAAAATAGAATACAATACAATACTCTTTATTGTACACCACGAAAAGATAAAAATATCAAAAAGAAAAAATATTTAACTATTGAGGGAAATACAAAGCGCGGTCTTATTGCTACATAGCAATCTCTTCCAGACAGCCCAGAAGAAGAAATAAATAAAAATAAGAAAAAGAACGATACAAACGTATGCATTAAAAAGACAACATTCTTCAGGTAGATCAATGACCATAATTAAGCGGAGGAAGGGGGAGCGGTTAGAGAGAAATATAGTATTCCTTAACCTGTTTCTGGAACACATTTAAGGATCGAGCACTTTTAATTGACTGGGGTAAGGAGTTACAAAGTCTTACTCCAACAGAAAATGCACAGGACATTGGAGGGAAAAATTTTCTTTTGATCGTAAGGAAAAATTAGGACAGGAGCTGAGCAATTTAAAACGTTCTTTTAGATAGGAAGGACTTGATATATTAAATAAGACGCAGTAGAGAGCAGAAACTATATGAGTATTCCGACGAAGATGGATTGGAAGCCACTTGAGTTTAGTGTGGTATTCTGAGACATGGTCAAGTGTGTTAAGTTGCTCCTTGGTGATATCAAGGTAACAAATGTCAGTATAGTTGAGAATAGGGAGAAGTAAAGATTGTGCAAGCGTAATTTTGGTGGAAATAGGAAAAAAGTAATTAAGCCTCCGTAGTGAAGCATATGCTGCAAACATTTTACGGCTCACTGCATATATGTTGGTAGTTATTCGTATGTACTAATTATATTATATACGCAGCGTTGTTTTACTTTACGGCAGAGATCAGTTATCGTACTCTGCAACACAACAAATTTTATATAACATTTTAACTTTATTTTTCTATTTCAAGCAAAATGCGCTATTTAAGATTAACGGCTTGGCGTGCCTTCCGAAGCAAGCCGGCGCTATATTATGAATGTTACTGTAGTACTCAACGATAAATAGATTGATTTTAACTATTAAAGAAGATAGTTCTCTACTTTATAAGTAAAATTTATTTTAATATTTCGAATTTTAACGAAAATGCTTTTTGGATTATTTTTATCATTTATTTAACAATACTTCATTTAGAATTTATACTTCCCTCGGGGGCCTAAAAAACCGATATCCGACTCTAAGTCAGCATACAGTATCAAATACAATCAGTATAATCCAATTCAATACCAATGCACATAATGTTCATTTTAGAGACCATTTTTCAAGACTACTTAATAAAGTGTTCTAGACATTATAGTTTTACTACTTTATAAGACAAGAAATAAAAGTGAGTCAACATTTCCAAAATTAAAAATAAACATCATATTTTGAATGTTGTTAACGTTCACATCTTTTCATCACGCATATTTTGATTTTATAAAATATTTATATACCTCTAGATGGTTTTCAATTTGGTATAAAATAGGTAAATAATAAATTAATTACACTCTAGTACTACATCTGAAATTACAAAATTTATAATATTTTACTGCAAATATGATTTTATATTTTACATTTTAAAGACAACTATTTTCAATCGACGGTAAATATTAGTGTCTAATATTAAATTAATTGACTAACTTATTGATTACTAATCTTAAAACAGGATGAAACGGAATGTCGAATAAAAGCTTTATATGAATTAAATACAAAGATCCGTCCGAAAACAAAGTTTGCTAACATATATCGTCTTTGCAAACATCGTTTGCAAAGACGATATATGTTAGAAAACTTAAAATGAGTGAATCTAACGAAGAAATTCGATACATTCAGAAGTTTTTCGATACATTTTAAAAAATGCGATTCAAGCCGAGAAAAGCATTTGTGACGTTTATGGACCTAATGCAATGTCATGAAGAGTAGCACAAAGTTGGTTCAACCGTTTTCAGTCCGGGAATTTTGTTGTCAATGATGCAGCTCGCTCTGGTCGCCCTCATACGGATAAAGTCGATGCAATTGATTGAAAAAGTGGAGCAAGATCGGCATATTAGTAGTTTCGTCATAACCGAGGAATTGAATATTGACCACAAAACAGTTTTGATTCATTTGAAAAAGTCTGGCTACACAAAAAAGCTCGTTATTTGGGTACCATGCGAGCTCACTGAAAGAAACCTAACGAATTGTGTACTCATTTACGCTTCTCTATTGAAACGTAATGAAATCGAACCATGTTTGAAAAGATTGATCACTGGTGATAAAAAATGGATCACCTACGACAAGAATCAGTCTCAGATTTTCACCTGTTTCGGTATCTTCAGAATTTTTTCGGTAGAATTAGGTTAACATCAAGAGAGGACTGTCAAAACTACTTGTCGCATTTTTTTTTATCAAACCTGTCAAAATTTCTACAGCAATTAAAATGGCACATATAAATTATAATTTAATGTTATTAACTTTGAAAAAAAAATCTTGAATTTGTATATAAAAAAACTAAGAATATATTTTTTATGTATAATAAACTTAATCATTTAAAACAAAACGGTTTACTGAAATCTATACAAAAAAACAAAATTACTAATACTCCTTTTTTTAATTACTAATCCTAGCCGATTACAAATAGCTAAGCTTATATTTTACTGTTCATTCCAAATACATATACTCAAAATCATCCAAACATATTTAAACACAACTTTAATGTAATCACATCTATCATTACTATCATCCTGATATATTGCATCATACAGTATCCTTTCTATAATTCAACTTAACCCTTTTTGGTGTATCCTTTCCTTTATTCCTTTGTGCAAACAAATTATACTTTTAAGACAAAAACAATATTTTTCTTTACTACGTAAACTCTTTGTTTTGAAGTCATTAATCCTATTTCGTCTTCTTTATAAAATAAGTTGTTTATTTGTCTTAGCTTCAATAGTTCATAAGTCATTAGAGCCATTACCTAAATTCCATAATCAAATTATCTCACAAAAATATCGATATAACTACTTTACAGTTTTGTACTACATAATAATAGTTTATTTTATCAAGCCTTTCTTTTTATAAATGGAAATACAGGATTCTAATCGTAGATAAAGTAAATGCAAAAGTATAAAACAGTATTTTGATGGCAAGTCAGGAGACAACAGTGGTATACTCGTATATTATTGTATCATTATGTAATCGTAAACCTTTGGTATCATATTAGTGTAACATTCCGTTGCCTTATGTGCAAAAGATCACGTCAACATTGTTCAGAATTTGATGCGCAATATATATATATATACAAAGAAAACATGATATTACATTTAGCTGAATTCTTAAATAATACGAGTACGTTAAATATATCAAATACTTACAATAGTAAAATTTGAATTATAAAGTTTAAAATTTAAGTATAAAGTTGGAAATATCATTGTGTACATTATAAATTTATAGTTTTTTAAAACATCTTGTTAACTTCTGTGTATTTCTTAATAATAAAAATTATTAAGAGCTATTGCATGTGAATCTATAAATTGTACATATCGTGCTAACATTTCATATGCAAATTATTTCAAGGTTATGGTGATACAATTCTTTTATATATTTCATTATATTTATAAAGTTAAAAATAAAAGTTTTTCAATCTTTTTTCAATTTATCTTTTACAAAAATTATAAATATGTTATCTTTTATCTCATAGGAATAAAAAGTCCTTTTTTTCATCATTATGTCATTATGTTAAATATTTTTGAACAAAACAGTCATAGGCACAAAAGTATATTCACTTTTCAATGAGACATATGAAATCAAAATAATCACGCTAAAATATTAAAGATATTATGAATATAAACTAGATTGCACTTGCTTTCTATTAATAGCATTCCGTCTATAAAATGAACAAAATGAGTTAATAAAAATTGGTAAAAAACATATATATAAATTTAATTGATGACTATAGTTATTACTAACGTAAAGTTGTTCGCGCCAATTTTGCACTACCGTCTGGCGTTTATGAGATTCGTTAATTATTATCCAATATGAATACTGCAAAGTCCATTTTCGGGTTTCCTATCTACCGCCTTTTATGCCTAGCATGTGCACTCTTGTGGTAGCGGGGTTCTCAAACACGAAGACACGCAACCAACCGCATCGCCTATATCTCTCGTCATCGCTCCCGCCGATGTGTATTTTAGATGTAAAACTATACAAAAAAAATTGTAAAGTGTATAGACATTTGCTATAACGCTATATTTCGCGATAATATGTAAAGTAAAGTTTATATGTGTGAAGACAGCCTGCATCCAATCATCGTGGCCGCAGCCCTAGAGACACGAGGCAGATTAGGAGAAGTCCTGGTGAGTGTACATGAATTCCTTTGCATCCTTTCTGTAGCCCGAATTAAGAGCCATTTGCAGTATATCTAAATAGTAAATTCGCACCATACAGTCTATTAATTTACGTAAAATCATCGTTTTAATAACTCGGAACCAGCATTTATTCATCATCGGTCATTTAAACCAACACGCCATTTTTGGCCCAACGCAACGACAGGATTAGAACCATTTCTGGGCCTTCTTTCCGAATTATAATTAATTAATTTACCATTTTTTAGGTCACCCTGGCCGGGATAATTAATTCAAAACCTAACCTAAACATATGCTATCCTTATCTAGCCATTACGTAACTTATCTCTTATCACAAGAACATAACACATGTTTTTAAATTATGTGAATAATTATACATTTAATTCTTTACAGACAGTAGGAGAAGAATGTTGTAATGATTTTGTTGTCAAAAAAGGAACATCAGTAAAATTTTTATCAAAATCCGTAGCAACTTCTTGATAAGATTAAAATAAATTATTGCTAATCATCATCATCGTCATTACAGCCCTTCACAAGTCCACTGCTGAACAAAGGCCTCCCCAAAGGAATGCCACAAAGCACGGTCATGAGCCACCTGCATCCATCGACTTCCTACATGTCTTACCAGGTCGTCAATCGATCTAGATGGGGGTCGCCCTACACTTTGAGAACCTTTTTGTCCACTCGGTTGTCGGTTCTTCGAGCTATATGGCCGACCTATTGCCACTTAAACTTACTAATCCGTTGGGCTATGTCAGTCATTCTAGTTCTATTGCGGATATCCTAATTTCTAAGTTTATCACGCAGAAAAACCCCGAGAACAGCCCTCTCCATAGCTCGCTGAGCGACTTTGAGCTTCCTCATCCTGCCAGCAGTGAAGGAACACGTCTCAGATCCATAAGTCATCACTGGAAACATGCATTGGTTGTACAATCTCGTTTTGAAGTTTTGAGGTATACGTGACGAGAAGGTGTGTCATAATTTCCCGGACGCTGCCCAGCTGAGTTGAATCCGTCTATTGACCTCTCGATCGAAGTTGGACTTACCTAGTCGGACTATTTGTCCCAGGTAAACATACTCATCAACAACTTCGACCTTAGTGCTCCCAACAACTACCGGCATATGTGTGACATGGACGTTATACATGATCTTTGTTTTGTCCATGTTCATCCTAAGAACTATCCGTTGGGAGACACTATTGAGTTCATTGAGCATAGTGCTTAGATCCTCCAGAGATTCTGCCATAAGGACTATATCGTCGGCAAATCGAAGGTGGGTGATGTACTCGCCATTGATGTTAATACCGTATCTATTCCAGTCCAGTAGCTTGAAAACGTCTTCCAATGCAGCGGTGAAGAGTTTCGGGGATATTACGTCACCCTGTCTTACACCTCTCTGCAGTTCGATAGGTTTCGTTCTCTGGTCTGTACTAGAATAGCCATCGTAGCCCTACTGTACATACACACGTAACACTTCAGCACTTCGATATACCGACACTCAAATTGGCACCGCTGAAGGTACTTCAGCACCGCAGAAAAGTTGGACTGAATCAAAGGCTTTTTCATAGTTCAAAGTGGCAGATTGTACTCCTCGGACTTCTGTACAATTAGCCGAAGGGTATGTATGTAGTCTATGGTGCTTAAGCCTTTTCGGAAACCGGCTTGTTCGGAAGGCTGGAAGTCGTCCAGTCTACGTGCGAGACGATTCGTAATGACTCTCAAAAACAGCACGTAGACGCGTCTCAGAAGTGAAATCGGTTTGTAGTTCTTCAAGAGAGGGTTGTCGCCTTTCTTGAAGAACAAGACCAACGCACTTCTGCTCCAAGCCTCCGATGTAGTGCCACCATGGAGGACGGAATTAAAGAGCTTCTGAAGGACTTCAAGTACCGGTTTTCCTTTCGCTTTCAGAAGCCCCGCTGTAATTCCATCCTCGCCCGGGGACTTGTCGTTTTTAAGGTGCTGGAGAGCCATCATAATCTCGCTCCGACTGACGTCCGGAATATCTTCGGAATAGTATTGGATAAGACTTGCTCTTGGATCGTTACTCACACTTGCGTGTGGCTCCAACGTTGATGTATACAGCTGCCCATATAACCTCTCAATCTCACTCTAAATCTCAGGTTTCCTGGAAACGATGCTGCCACACTCGGTCTTCAGCTTCGACAGTTGGCTTTTTCTGACAGACAGATCTCTGGAAAAGACTTTGGAGCCCTGGTTCCGCTCGATCGCTTCTTAAATACGAGCTGTATTGAAGTCGCGTAAGTCCCACCGCATGCAGTTGGAGATCTGTCTGTTCAGTTGCCTGTATGCTGTCAAATCTACTAAAGACTGCAGCTTCATTTCCCGTCTAACAGCCATGAGATTTAGAGTGCGATCGGAGAGTTTTTGTGTTCTTCTGCGGCGGGTCTTGCAGAACTTAGCTCCGAATGCATGGACGTCGACCTAAACGTCAAGTTGGACGTGACCTCTCCAACTTGACGTTTAGGTTCAGTGTGCCTCTCACCATTCGGTGATCGCTGCCAGTTTTCACCCTCGCGATATCATATCATAATGAAGTCAATCCCATTTTTTGTCGAACCGTCGGGGCTCGACCAGGTCCACTTCCTGTAGGGCCGCTTCTGGAAGAAGGAGTTCATTATAAAGAGTCCCTCTTTCTCCATGAAGTCGGCCAGCTGCTGGCCCCTTGGGTTCCGTTGCCCTATTCCAAATTTCCCTATCTTCAACTCACCGTCCTCTCCTGTGCCAAGTTTTGCGTTGAAGTCTCCCATTAACACCGTATAGTGGGTTTTGGAGGAATGCATGATATTTCCTCCACCTCCTCATCGGGATGTGCCGAGTTTGGTGCGTAAACCTGTATGACCTTCAGGGAATACCGTTTTATGATTCTGAGTAAAAAGTAAGCAACCCTCGTCGACACACTCTCAATCTTTACAACGTTGTTAACGAGAGACTTGTCGACGATAAATCCAACACCTCCTTGGGACAGATGGTCGCCCCCCCAGTGATAGAACAAGTTGCTGGATTCGAGGATTACCATGTCTTCCCCCTCTTTTCGGATCTCAGATAATCCTATAATATTCCAGCGCAACTTGTCTATCTCTTCTTCCAACTCCAGGATCTTCTCGTCAGTCCTCAGGGTGCGTGCGTTATATGTTGCCAGGTCGAGTCGTCTTATGTGGCAACCGAACCTGCACCGGAGATTCTTAGCACCCCCTGCCCCGCCGTTACCATGGTCGCCACCGTAGCCAGGAATAGTGGGGCTGCCGGGGACTGGGCGCCGTCTCTTCATTACTTTAATCATGGGGGGTATATTGCCGTAGTTGCCACGCTTCGCGAGCGGTTTCGCAACTGCAGGTTTTTATTGTTGTTTTGCTGTTATCAGAAAGATGCTTCTGCCCATCTTCTGCCTGAGTTTCCCTCTGTCGCCTCTTACGACACCTACGAGAAGATATGAAGTAGTGGGTATTCTTACCCACCACTACACGGGGACTAGTGCATACACATGTACATACATAAAATAATATCTCAGTACTGTATTGTGTAAATTTTAACACATTTTCAATTTTTTAAAATTCTTCTACTTTTAGGAATTAACGTAGTTTGGTTTATCCATTTCTAATTCAATTAATTAATTTAATTAGAATTAAAATAAAATAATAGTAATATTTTACAAAGAAACATTAATCTCTAGACTTTTGTAACAAACTTAACTCTCCCCGCTATGAAACTTGTCAAATATTTTATCTTATACCAAGATGGCGCCGCCCTGGTGGCAGAAAATAATGTCCTCAATACTATGAAATTTACGGCGAGCGCTTTGCCTACTTTTACATTGTTCTAAAAACATCAAATTTAATAAAAACGTAACATAATATCACAAACTCGTTTCATAAGACCATCATAAGTAATTACATAAACACATATAAACGATTAAGTAATTTGTCTGTCATAACATCGTGAAGTTAAACCTGCCTTTACAACCTAATCATAATAACGGAATCACGTTATATAGCTGATTACGGGTACAGCCTATCAAATTTTCTTTTTTTTTTACATGGAGAAATGCTTACGCATACCCGCCTCGCGGGGGCAAGGACGGGTTTTGTCGGACTCGCACCGAATAAAACCCGATGGTGTTCCACTTTCGCCGCATAGTGGCAGGGTCATCAGAACGCTTTCCTTTTTGGGAGGTCCTTCTCCTCCCCATTCTCCTTCTCAGGCAATGCGTACCAGGAACACAAGGCACGCCCCCCTCCACGGCCTCCAACTCCACCTGCGTAACGGGCCGCCCCAAGTCCGATACGCGGAGGCCATGGGGTCAGGAAAATTGAGCGCTCAGTAGCACCCGCTTTCCCGACCCCAGCGGCGGATCTGGTCTCTGGCTCCGCCGCCAACCAAGTTTCGGCCGCGGAGGGAAGGGAGAGCGGCGCCTCGCAATACCGACACTCCTCTCCCCCCGCGGCCCCACCACCACCACATCAATGGTGCGGCCCCGTCAGAGTCGCGGAGGATAGGGCGAGTGGCGCATCACCATACCAACACTCCTCTTCCTCCGCGACTCCACCTCGGCTGCAGCGGTAGGAGGAGAGGACACCACTCTCGCTGCAGCCCACCGACACACATCCGAAGTGAGCTTGCCAAGCCCACTCAGAGTGGCCACCTCGGGCCAGCCCTACACCACGGGCCAGCCAAGGGGTTCCTCTTTGTTCACCGTGAGTGACCAAGCCACGCCTACTAAGGCCCCCCGCCACGACAAGGCGGGAACCCGTTCGGGGGCGAACCTATGAAATGTCCACTGCTGAATAGAGGCCTACTCAATACATTGACTCATAGGAGGATATTTGCATAGTTGCCACGCTTGGCAGCCAGGTAGGCAGCTGCAGGTTATTTTTATTTTTTAGCTGATATTAAGACAACGCTGTTGCTCAACTTTGGCAATGTTATAATATACACTACACAATATCGTCCCATAGGTGTCGTAAGAGGCGATAAAGGGAAACTGAGAAGGGAGATAGGCAGCAGCATTTTCCCCATAACAACACAAAATAATAAAAAATGCGATTGCCAATACGCCTTCCAAGCGTGGCAACTATAGCAAAGTACATCCTATGAGGCAATCAATGGGGAAGGCTTTTAAATATTAAGTAGTGGACTTTAATAGCTTGTAATGGAATGAAAATAAAGCTAAAAAACATGATTCACACATATGCAAGCAGAAAAGTTCATAGGTTACTTTTTTTAGTAACCATTAAAGTCCCTTTGAGTGCTAGAACGGATTTTTTGCTTGTACGTATGATAATTATGAATTGTTTTAACTCGAATAAAATACAAAGACAGTGAACAAAGAAATATCCGTTTACTTACTTCCGCCATTGAATGTGACATGATTTTTCGATTAGGAGTTTCAAAGGCTCCGAAAATTATTGGTCGATGAGAAAAGATAAAGTCAGATTAAACTAAATTAGTTCATTGTTAAAAATTATGTAAAGAGAAAATGGATTTTTTCCTTTAGTGAATAATTTATAATTTCGAATGAAGACTTATTAACACATTTCCAGAAATAGATTTTTACGCGCTGATGATGACATGTATATCGTACACACATCATATCTTAATATTCTTTATCACTCGTATTTCAATATGTTATATAGTGGGAGATCTGGATATTTAATATAAAAATGTGTGTTGAGTTGTGTAAATGTTTCAGTGCTATCACAGTTCTTACGAATGTATCGTAAGAACTGCGATAGCTCTGAAAAAAGCTCTGAGGCTTGGTGCTCGTCTTAAATTTCTTTACATTATGAGTCTTTTCATAAACATATGGATGTATCCAGATATTCCCTGCTGTTCAGCCCCTATTATATCTGTACGCGTAGATAGCGTCATGATAATATCAGTATCATGATAATATTAGTCATGATAGCAACATATTTGTGCGTTTGACATCTTCGTAAAATTACAGTGAAAGTCCCATCCAAATCCGTTCGCTGGTTTTTGTGTGATGAGAGTTCAGACAAACAGACAGACAATGCTTTCAAAAAATGTTGCTGTTTTGGCATCTCCATCGATAGTAAATTATACCTCAATTAAAACAAAATAAAATATATCAGTGTACAAAAATCGTCCCCTTAGAGTTTTATTGCTATAGATAGAGATAGATAGATTATGTAAATGTCAACATGCTTTGCAGAGCTCACGTTTAATCAGGAATCTGTTTTGAATAATTAATTCTAGTTGCCCAGTAGAGTGAAAAGTCTGTCATTCATATTTAAGTCCTTTAGAATTTCCATCATTTTATATTCCGTTCAGGTAAATAACGAAACAAATGTCTACTTTATATGGTAAATGATTTATAGTACATACGTACACACTTTATATTTAATTAATATTTTATATTACACAACAAAATTAGGGACAATATAGGTACATATTGATATTATATAATATGATGTATTAAGTCACAAAAGTGCTTCTTTGCTTAGGAATACGTTTGATTAAGTTTGTTTTTTTTAAATAAAAATATTCTGGACCTCACCTTCAATATTTTCTTTCATAAAATAAAACATGAACCGGATTAAACGATTAATAAAATGAGAGCCCCGTTTGAAAAAATACGCAAAAAAACTTTATTCCGTAAAAGTAAAGTATTTCGTATTAAAAAAAAACAATTTAATTCAATAATTAATAATTCAGATTTGTAGACATTTTTGTTTTCGATTGTTGGGAGCACTAAGCTCGAAGTTGCTGACGAGTATGTTTACCTGGGACAAATAGTCTGACTAGATAAGTCCAACTTCGGTCAATCGACGGATTCAACTCAGCTGGGCAGCGTACGGGAGATTACGACACATCTTCTCCTCAGGCATACCTCAAAATCTCAAAACTAGATTGTACAACCACTGCGTGTTGCCAGTGATGACCTATGGATCTGAGACGTGGTCCTTCACTGCTGGCCATATGAGGAAGCTCAAAGTTGCTCAGCGAGCTGTGGAGAGGGCTATGCTCGGGGTTTCTCTGCGTGATAGTCTTAAAAACGAGGATATCCGCAGTAGAACCAGAGTAACCGACATAGCCCAACAGGTTAGTAAGCTGAAGTGGCAATGGGCCGGCCATATAGCTCGAAGAACCGACAACCGATGGAAAAGAATGGTTTTTGAGTGGCAGCCTCGTACCGGCAGGCGAAGTGTAGGGCGTCCCCCCACTAGATTGAATGACGACCTGGTAAAACATGCAGGAAGTCATTGGATGTAGGTGGCTCGGGACCGTGCTTTGTGGTGTTCCTTGGGGGAGGCATATATTCAGCAGTGGATTGTGGGGGGCTGTAATGATGATGATGATGATTTGAAGACATTAAATAAAACTATGGAGTAATTTTGTAATTTTTCTTCGTTCTTGAATGTAAATGAATGTAAAGGAAGCTTTACATTTTATTTTTAATTTCATTATTTGATCTAGTAACATTAAACTGTTATTTCAGCACAGAAGTGAGCACATGGCTTTTATTCTTTAACGAAGGTGATTCTGCGAAGCTGCTATCTACTGTGAAATTGAAAAATTCTTGAAGTTTAAGCGGAAAATCACTCAAACGTATTTCATTGAGGATTTCCGAGTACTACTTCAAGATTCGTCAATTTTATAAATATCTCAAAATATAACATGATAATTGTATGCTTTGAGTCGTATTGATTAATCAGCTTAAAGATTTTTTATTGTATTATCTAGTAATGAATCATTTTCACAAAACTATTCATGAATAAGTTATGCCAAGTTTTATTGACAATAAACATAATTATGATATATTTTTACAATATATTGTAAAGAAAATCCTCTCCGATCCTAAAGGGGCACTTATATCTACATAAAAAATATTATTAATGAATATAAAAATGTTATCTGTATTTAAAACACATATTCTTAACTATAATTTTTTTATAGAATAAGAGTGACAAACGAGAACACAGTTAACCTAGAGGTAAGTGGATATTGTGGCCCATAGACATCTACATATATCCTCAATTAAATCAGGTGATGTCGCGCGCTCAAAATGGATGTCAGGGCGGTGGTCGAGGAACCAAGGAACCACTCCTCATTGGCGCGGTAATTGGCAAAGTGGTTAAACGCAACCGTCGGAACTTCTCCGCCGCCTGGATAGACTATAAAAAGGCATTTGACTCGGTGCCCCATACAAGGCTAAAGAGGGTCCTCGAGCTGTACAATATTGACTGTACAGTTAGAGACTTCCTCGGGCAGTGTATGGGGCAATGGAGTACAATTATTTGTCATCTAGGCGAGCGGATGACGGATGCGCAAAGCCACATAAGGATAAGAAGGGGTAACTTCCAGGGCGATTGTTTGAGTCCAATCTGGTTTTGCCTCTCCCTGAACCCTCTCAGTACCTTACTGGAGGACTCCGGGAGGGGATTTCAGCTTCGGGAAGGAGGTACAAAAGTGACCCACCTTTTCTATATGGATGATCTCAAATTATTCGCCTCCAGTCGCTCCTATATTATGGAATTGCTAAAAATCACTTGTGATTTTAGTAATTCTATTAGAATAGAGCTGGGGACGGATAAGTGTGCGGTCCTCCATGTTGAAAGGGAAGGGTTACTAACTCTGAGGGCATACTTATCTATGCACATCAACATAAGGACGCTTTCTGAGGCTGAAACATACCGATACCTGGGTATGTCACAGCACATCGGTATCGATGAGGCGGGTATGAAGCAGTCAGTTTGCGATATGTTTTATGCACGCTTGACCAAAGTGCTTAACAGCCTTTTGTCCGGTGTGAATAAGACACACGCATATAACGGTTGGGTCATGCCTGTTCTCATATATACCTTTGGCATACTTAGGTGAACTCAAACTGAACTAAACGCCCTGGATAGAAAAGTCCGCACTACTATGACGTCCCATAGGATGCATCACCCGAGATCGTCGATTATGAGGCTATACTTGCCGCGGAAACATGGTAGGCGTGGCTTTTTAAGCGCGCTTACCATGCATAATCGCGAAGTGCGCAGCCTCCGTAAGTACTTTCTGACGAGATCGGATGATCCATTCTATAGGGACGTCATTTCTTGTGATAAAGGACTTACCCCTCTATCCTTCGCCAACGAGCAATGGCAAGACCCAGCAGTACAGAGCATTTCCGACCGGGAGACCGTATGGAAGGAGAAGGAGCTCCAAGGGAGGTTCTACAAGGCTCTACATGTGCATTTCGTAGACACAGTTGCCTCCCTCCACTGGCTACGTTTTGGTGAACTCTTTGGGGAAACCGAGGGTTTTGTCTGTGCGATACAGGATCAGGTTATTAAGACCAACAACTATCGGAGATACATCCTAAGGGATGGCACCGTCGACATCTGTCGAGCTTGTCACCATCCCGGTGAGTCACTTAGGCATGTCATCTCCGGTTGTTCGGCGCTTTTTAACTCTGAGTACTTGCACAGGCACAACTTAGTAGCCAGAACTCTACACCAGGAGCTCGCTCTGAAATACGGTCTCGTGGACCGAAAATTGCCGTATTACAAGTACTTGCCGGAAGCCGTGCTCGAAAATGACCGCGCCAGGCTCTACTGGGACCGGGCCATCATCACAGACAGGAGTATTCTTGCGAATAAGCCTGATATTGTGCTGATGGACCGGGCACAGTCAAGGATATTTTTGGTCGACATTACCATTCCGTATGACGAGAACCTCGTGAAAGCCGAAACAGATAAGCGAACAAAATATCTGGACCTGGCTCACGAGGTGACCGACATGTGGGGGTGGACTGCCGACCGAAATTATACCTGTAGTCGTCTCTGCGAACGGGTTAATCCCAGTCAGCCTCTCGGGTCATCTGTGTTTCCGTGACGGACCGCTCCAAGCTCAAATGCAGAAGGCGGTGCTTCTCGATACCGCCCGCATCGTCCGCCGGTTTCTCTCCCTTTCCCCCTAACCCTCGGCCGTTTGGTCTCCACTGCCGAGGGTTTCCATCTGGTTGGGTTTTTATTTATTTATGTATTATTTATTTATTTATGTTAGTATATTAAATATATATTTATGTTTATTTATTATTTCCTTTAAAATATTTATTCAGCCCAACCAGATGAGAATACTATATAAATACTCCACAATAATAATAATAATAATAAAAACAAAAATTAGAAAAACTGTATAAAACAAAATACAAAAAACATACGGGTCGAATTGAGAACTTCCTCCTTTTTTAGAAGTCGGTTAAAAAGCTTAAAATTATTATTTAGTGGCGTGATGTTGCGCAAAGCAAGTAAACGGACACAGAGTCATGTGCAACCAGGGCAGTAAGCGTGGGTGCGTTTACAGCATACAACGCAAACCCTGCGAAATTTCTCCCTGCCTCGGCCTGGAAGTGTGATATTCTTTGAGTAGGTGTAAAAAATAATCTTTTGAGTAAGAAGTGGCACTACCATGTGAGGTAATGGCGTCAATTGGAGGTTGCACTTTTTTCAACAAATCTGAAAACAATTTAAAAAATTAGGTAGTTAACCGTTAGGTAAAAAAAATATAGTTACATAAAATAGGTATCCTTACAGTAGATATGTACTTGCAAATAATGCCTATTACTGTCACCCCTGAGGATTAAGATTGAATGCCTCGTTTCCAGTAAAAGTGGTCTCCGGTTCTCTACACTCACCATACGAAACACAGCAGCATTATGTTGTTATTTTACGCTCGTAGTATTAGTTAGCAATTTAAAAAAATCGCAGTGCATCTTTGAACATGTTCGCTATTTTTATCCGATGACCACCTACACCGCATGTATGGCCATTGAAGTTTCCCCATTTTATATTATTTTGTGGAGTAATATTTTTATTTATTCTCTGAAAAGGATTACATGAACAGAATTAGTTCCTTATAACTTTAAATTACCCCCACGTATAGACAGGATTTTTATTACATATTATATAATATAAAACTGGACTACGAGTTTTAAGAATACAAACATACCCATACAAAATAAGAAAACAGAAATAAGTCATATCCGAGAGTAATGCAAGCCATACTACGTCAGAATGACGATAAAATACGCTATAAATGATAGTGCTAACCGCAATACAATGATAATGCATCAGGTTCTGTATTTCACATGCTGAATGATGAAATTTCGAGACCATTTTACTGAAGACGAGGCAAACCAACATAGTCATTAACACATGTGTATTTTAATTCTTCATCAAAGTTGGACTTTCCTTATCAAAGTCGTCAGGTGCACTGTGTGCTCACTTGTCACTCTTGATTGTATTAAAAAATAGTCATGATAATCAATTGCAGCGTAGACAAAAGGAAAGCAATTTCTATTTAAAATTAAATGAGAATATCTGTTTTATTTGAAACATTGAAATAATTTTGAGCCATTTAAAAAAATAAACCGAATAAGTGCGTGTAGGACACGACCTAAAAGTTCCGTATCCCGGGAATTATATGCAAAGTAGGTCGGATTAAAGGACAGTCCTCACTTTGCAGGAGAAAAAAAAATTTGTTCCATTATATATCACTCTTCATCTCGGTCGGTGCTCGAAATACTTATCTAAGTATCAGAAAAAATAAAACTTTTGCGATTACAATCGGAAAAAATACTTGTAACCACAAATTAACAATTTTTGGAATTTTTCTTTCGATTTTCTGTGAGGCCTTGCTTACCAAATTTTATGATTCTACGTCAACAAAAGTATCCTATATATTTTTTAGAAATGTGTTACTTTATAAGCTTAAATCTAAGTTATTCCTTTAACATTGTATAACAAAAAACAGCTTTGGTTTTACCGTACGCTACGATTCCACATTGAACTCTAACAAAGTCACAGAGGAAACAAATCATTTTGATGAGTGAGTTTGTATCAAAATATATATGACATAATTGGCCGTATCTTTTGATTGTGTTGACATATAAGAGTGAATTTTTTATATCTTAAAGCGACCGTAGACGTTGATTTTAATTTCAACTTGATAAATTTACCCGTTTCTGAGAATAAGAATCTTGATAGAAAACGAACAATAAGTGATCCTATAAGGCTTCCGTTTTATCGTTTTGTATTACGGAACCTTAAAAATGCTTAGATTTCTTTATGATATGGTAGCTTGTGATGGACAGATTAGAGTATGAATATTCTTTTCCCTCATCAGTCCGTAAATAGCCCACAGCTGGAAATGGGCTTTCTCTAAAGTAAGGAGAATTTATTCATATTAATTCCTTTGCTTGGAACATCAATAATTAGTATTCACAAAACTAAAGAACCTAAGGCGTGGCTCACCGTTACTCATTAAGGTATTTCTATATCTGTAGTAGTACCAAAGTAACCGTAATAGCTCAAATTATCAGTAAACTGAAGAGACAATGGGTCAGCCATATAGCTCGAAGAACTTACAACCCATGGGCAAGAAAGGTTCCCGAGTGGAAGCCTTGTACCGGTAAACGAAGTGGAGAGCAAACCCTTCACTGGATGAAGTGACGACCTGGTAAGACATGGAGGAATTCAATGGATGCGAAGTAGGAACATGTTTTGTAGCATATGTTGAGGAAATCTTTTATTCAGCAGTGGATTTGTGGGTAGCTCGAATTACGATGATGATTATAACATACGAGAATGTGCATGTAGGGCAGTTCCGTAAAATATTTCTTCAATCTTTTTTATTTCGTATATGTCATATATAAAACTATAGGAAAGGCTAAAAAAATCTCTCTTGATTCTGCGATCGTCATCCCGCCTGGTAAGCGTGACGATTAAGATAAATCCCCTCTAAAACGCGTATAACCCATGTTCGACATTTGAGTAATAGCCAAGATTGAAACGAGGCCAGTTGGACATCATCTTATTTAAAAAAAAGAATGTTAAACCCACACTACAGTTTTATACTGTATCATGGAGGCATATTCAGAAAAACGCTTACCGTGTAGTGGCGGTGTAAGAATATCCACTGCCCCATATCATTCCGTGTGTGTCATAAGAGGCGACAGAGGGAAACAAGTCTGGAGATGGGTAATACCGTCCTAATAACATTCTAATAACGACTAAAAATAAAAAAACTGCGGTTGCCAACCCGCTAATTAGGCGTGGTAACTATGTACAGTAGGGCTACGAGGGCTATCCGAGTAGAGAGCCAGAGTACGAAACCTATCCAATTGCAGAGAGGTGTAAGACAGGGTGACCTAATATCCCCGAAATTCTTCACCGCTGCATTGGAAGACGTTTTCAAGCTACTGGACTGGAAAGGATAGGGTATTAAAGTCAATGGCGAGTACATCACTTACCTTTAATTTGCCGACGATATAGTCGTTATGGCGGAATTGCTGGAGGACCTAAGCACTATGCTTAATGACCTCTATAGTGTCTCCCAACAGATAGGTCTTAAGATGAACATGGACAAAACAAAGATCATGTGTAATGTCCATGTCACACCTATGCCGGTAGTTGTTGGGAGCACTAAGCTCGAAGTTGTTTATGAGTATGTTTACCTGGGCCTAATAGTCCGACTAGGTAAGTCCAACTTCGACCGAGAGGTCAATCAACGGATTCAACTCGGCGTTCGGGAGATTACGACACATCTTCTCGTCAGGCATACCTCAAAAAAAACGAGATTGTACAACCAGTGCGTGTTACCAGTGATGACATATGGATCTGAGACATGTTCCTTCACTGCTGGCCGTATGAGGAAGCTTAAGGTTGCTCAGCAAGCTATGGAGTGGGCTATGCTCGGAGTTTCTCTGCATGATAGACTTAAAAACGAGAATATCCACAGTAGAACCAGAGAACCGACATAGCCTAACGGATTAGTAAGCTGAAGTGGCAATAGGCCGGCCATATAGCTCGAAAAACGAGAAACGATGGGTTAAAAAGATTCTGGAGAGGCTACCTCGTACTAGCAGGCGAAGTGTAGTGTGTCCCCCCACTAGATGGAGAGAAGACCTGGTAAGACATGTAGGAAGTCAATGTATGCAGGTGGCTCGGAATCGTACTTTGTGGCATTCCTTGGTGGAGGCCTATGTTCAGCAGTGGACTTTTGATGAACGATAAACTCAGAAAAATTACTTATAGTATATATGAACAATTGTTCCGTGCGGGAGTCGAAGCGGCGACTTATTATGTTAAAAAAATCATCTGTTTGTAAGTGGCTACTGCAGCCCACGGACACCTACAACCAACTTCAAATAAAGAAGGCTACCGATTTGTTGATAGCTCTGAGGAATAAGCTTAAAACATAGTATAATATATAACAAGTAAGAAAAAAACTTGATTAAAACCAGGTAATGTATGCATTTGTTTCGTTCCCGGGGTAACTTATCGAAGTTTATCCAGATATATTAATTTTATTTTTATTGTGTTGTTTGATTCAATAGGAACTTATTGTGTTTAATGTTATTTTCAATTTAAAATTGTTTAAAATTCTCATTAGGGTTAAAATCTCTACCGAGTCGGAAAAAAATACCTTGTAAAAATAAACCGGCATGTAGATTATATATTTATTACAATTTCGTTTACAATTTCAAATGGTTATAACTTTTGAATGCCAATTGTTACAATATATTCGTCATCACCAGACTTGCAAATGCAGCGTAAGAATTATTTCCACACATATTTGTCCCTTATATATTGATATTTTATGATAGGCCTTTTTAACAAAATTTCTAAGCTCATTCATATCCATTTGGTTCTCTTCTGAAGTTCAGTAAGATACTTTCTGGACCATCGCTGCCAGAACTGTTGCCGTAGCTGGTTGATGTGGTGATAGCGATAGAGTTGCGATAGTTTCGCATCTGCTAAGTCCTCGCTTGATGAAACAGTAAACGATAAGACTATAAGGAGGTGACCAGGAGTGAGTAAAGGAAATCGGTGGGATTGGGGACAAAGCTGATAGTGGACATGAAATAAGCACGACTTCGAGCGTTTATAGAGCGCCCGTATGCACTGTCCGGTTTTCAGACACAATAAGAAAATAGCAATGACCTATATGTAGTGCACGGGACAGCGAAAGGGTTAATATAATCCTATTATCTAGTTCCATACTCAGTGTTCTTATAGCTAAGATTTGTTTGAGATTTGCATATGAATTAGTTGTACACAAAGGCGATACCGATAATTACGAGGTAAAGTCAACAATTTGTTCCATAACTATGTGTGAGCGCGTAGAGGGTTGCCAGATGTAGGAAAATTACCCATTTATAAAAGCAAAATATTTCAATTAAGTTTAAGATATTCGTCACCGTCCTCGGAACCAGGATTTTAAGGTTATTAAAACAAAATTTTTAATAAAACACATTGAATATAAAAATATTTACATTTATTAATATTATAATGGATTAGTTATAGTCCACCTTTTGTTGTATATAAATCATTCTCCTCGAAATGTTTACTGCAGATTACACCAGATTTAGATGGAATCCAATTGTTTTCATTTCTACAGTCTCTTATTATTTGCACCCAGTCATTCTTTCACACATCATTTGCAGAGGAAATCTATAAAATGTAAAATTTATAATTAGTTAGTTAAATTAAGAGTTAGTTAAATGAATAAAGGAACAATTCAAAGTGAACAAAAGATAACACCGGAAACACTGATTAGTTTCGTATTTTGATAAATAAATTGAAGTAAAACAAGAAATAAGTTGAATAAATTACTTATTATTTATGAAAGTGATCCCTGGATCACTGCTGAATCAGGGATCACTTTCATAATGGAACCACTATGGTTCCGACTTTCGACAGGTTTTCTCTACACAAGACGGCATCTTTTAACGCATAACATTATGCGGGTGCGGTTTGGAGCGTAATGGCGGGCGGTAGACTTACTATGGTGTGCATGTGTGCGTGACGGCTTGTTTATTAGCGAGCTGACTTACTCAGGGTGCGTCAGTAATTATTTTAAGAGATGGCGTCCGCCATTATTTCTGGTCCATGGTCCCGATGTTAAAGTTTACCCGGAGTACCTTCAGCTTTTATATTAGTCTGATCTACACAGAATGACCTTATTGTGTCTTGAACTCTTGCAGTGGTATGCTTGGGTTTAGTTTATTTTATTAACTACAGGATCCGAATCAGGTGGAACCCATCTTTCTTCTCTATAGAAATCAGTATGTTTTTAATTTAAATAGCCTCACGTATCATCCTTGGTAGGAATCCATATTCTTTCGCGAGGATTTGTAGTCTATCAAATCTGATAAAATGGCGGAGGCCGTCTAGGATATGATCACGAACTGCATACTTCCCGGAGCGCTGGTGTTTCACGTCAGCTATATTTTCTTTACGCGGGTTTTATAGATCTTTTGTTTGCTCTATATACGATAGACCACATTCACAATCAAGCTTGTACACTCCTGTATCTTGTAGAGGGATACAATTAACATATATTATGTATAGGATACATTTAACGGATGGTAAGAACTGACTAATCTCCTTCGGTGGCTTGTAGAATATTCTAATCGAAGCTCGCTTTAAGATGTAGCCAATCTTGTCTGTGACACCTCTGACACACAGCACAGTACAACAGGTACACGCTCGACTGTGGCCGGCTTTACTCAGTCACTGTGATGTAGGCGCAGAACCCGAAGCTTGTATTTGTCCAAAACCTGCTGAAGCTCGGCGACCAGTTGTTTCCTGTCACAGATTGCTTGTGCTCCCTGTAACAAAGATTTGCCCACAGTAGCTAACTTAAAAGGATGATGGCAAAATTCACCGTTTAAATATCGGTTAGTATGGGTCTTTTTCCTATACACAGTAAGTTCATTCTGCGTAGATCGGATCAAAAGTAATAATTAAGAAAACTGAAGGTACTCCAGGTTGTTAGTCCTCAAAGGTCACATTTGTAGCCTTTTTGTTTGAAGTTGGTTGCATGTGCCTATGGAATTAAGTAGTCACTAACCATCCGGTGGATTGTAATGAATTTTGACACTTCAGTTTTATAAAAGAAAAACTTTAATTTTAGCCTATTTTATTTTAAGCAAAACGAAATGAGATCAGTTGTTTATATATGCTCATGTTGGCTGTGCCTATTTCGTTGGACTTACCTTTGAAAATTTAGTCTTAGTTTGTTTTTTCTGTTGCCACCTTTAAACAGGAGCCTAATTAAATTTCCTTTCATTAGTGTTTCATATTAGTGTTTCATAGTGTTCATAAAGTTTTTTCATTATTTAAGAAGAAATAAATTATTGGTAATAAGCTTATAGTATAAGGCTATGGTAGCGTGTGGCCTTCTGGCACAAGTATTTTAAATATTTAAAAGAGGTCTCAACTATAACACTGTATCAATTTACAATGTACTTATTACCCAATAAATATTATTATTGTTATTATTATAATAATTAAACTTAACGCCGATTTTCAATCCTCTAATAAACAAACTGATGGAGTTTATGTGACAGATGGCAAACAATTGAATATTTCAAGCGTCAGATCAGATAGGCTTTATTTGACGAATAACTCCATTTATTTACTTATAAAATAACTATATTACTATTGCTGTCACTTAGACGATCAGTTAACGAGTTATGCTATGGGATCTGTTACACTATCGTTATTATCATAGGATACGTGGTATCGCGATCTAGTATCGAGGAAATATTGATGGTATTGATTGATAATATTGATGAATACACGGATCATCTTGTGGTAAGGGACAATGCGAGCGCGGCTTCAACAATATTGACAGTGTGTACGCGCTGTCCAGTCATTCCATCGTTACATGCTTGCCAGCAGATCCGAACATGCAGGACGACGATTTTTGGAGCAAATCTGGCGGTTCCTCGAACACATCCAAATCCGCGCCAATATTTAATTTAAACCTTTATTTTTTAATCATTTTAAACATAATCGTTAATATTAAAACAAAAACCTTTTTCTGTGACATATGTTTGTCTGTCATAATTATCCTCTTCGAACTTAAACGCATTACTGATGGCAATAATATTGATAGTGTAAAACCTTGCATTAAATACTGTCATATAATAATATGTCGATACCAGGATGACGACATAGTATTGATAGTGTGACAACCCCATTAGTCTTTAGTTTCATTCAAAGATGGATGATGCTAAACAAAATATTTTACATTTAAGTGGTATTTCTTGATTTCGCTAAGTAAATGTCTTATTATTATAGATATTTATAATAGAATTAATAACCTGGCAATTGAGGAAAGAGTTATAAATGACTTTATAAATTAACCTGAAAGAAAATGAATTATCGGATCCGAACCCGATCACTTCACTATGTGGGGTATAAAAGAATTTTACCGTAGATTCAGACTTTTAATAGTCTGTGAACTGTGGAATATTAACTTCCACGTGATAAAATCGAGATCAAAACTCAAAAATTAGTTTTCATTCGTTTATAGGTACACCAAATAGCGATAATATGGTTAAAAGTTGTTAATCTCAGCAGTTTGAAAATTCGCCAAACACTCTGATCTTTTTGATTCCGTCGCGATTTTATATTGAAGTACGAAAAAATATCATGATCTTATAAAAATACACAAACAATAACTAGCCAAACATAATTTTTAACTTAATAAGACTATAATAACAGTGAACTAAATAGCTTTAATCAATTAAAATAATATTTCATTATTAAACAAAATATTTTAACATAATATGACTATGGCAAACCCTAAAGCTACATTCAAGCTTCCAAAATTCAAATTTCAAAGCGCGTTTCAATAGCAATGTGAACTCTAGAACGTGTTATGATTGCAAATATTTAAAGTTAAGATTACAATTACGTAAGAATTGAAAACGAAAATCTAGTTATATTTTCTTAAGAATTAGATGGATTCAGGTGGCTGAGAACCGTGCTTTTTGGCATTCCTCGGGGGAAACCTATGTTCAGCAGTGGACTTGTAATAGGCTAATTATTATGATGATAATGAACAAAGCCAAGAAACAAGTGGTTTTTGCAGTCTCTGGATATCTTCAATAAACTTCAAAAAGAAGACTATACTGATGTGGTTGGGATTGTAAAAATTAAACTGATTTACTAACCCTTCAACCCGGAACGCAGCAGTGAGTGCACTGTTGTTTAGAGGTGAAAATGGATAAGAGGATTATACCTACACTGTACTCCTTGAAAAAAATGTACGGTATCACACAATTAATAATATGAAGGAGTTTTCGATTTTATTATAAACGTGTTTAATTTTTAATAATTGATAACCGTACATACACTTAATCAAATAAATTCCACCTGTTTTGTTTCTCTCACGCCGTAGAGAACGAAAAACATTTTATATTCGGAAGAAGATGTTATCGCGATTAGGTGATGGGTAAATTTCTCTAATATGAGTACGAAAACAACTTCTTTTTTAAACTAAGAAATATCGTTAAACTATAGAAAAATCTTTGGAAATGAAATGCCTTAAATGGTGATTAGAAACAGATAAGCTGCTAATGTCATAAAAGAGGAGATAACTAAAGCGGAGGAATATCACAGATAATCAAAAACGAATGGATTTTGTGTGGATATAAGCAAAAAGATGGGGGTGCTAAGAATCTCCGGTGGAGATTCGGTTGCCACCTACGACGACTCGACCTGGCAACTTATAACGCACGCACTCTGAGGACTGACGAGAAGATCCTGGAGCTGGAAGAAGAGATAGACAAGTTGCGCTGGAATATTATAGGATTATCCGAAATCTGAAGAGGGCGACAGAGTTAGAACAAGTTGCCGGAATCGAGGACACGGTAATCCTCGAATCCGGCAACTTGTTCTATCACCGGAGGGCGACCATCTGTCCCAAGGAGGTGTCGGATTTTTCGTCCACATGTCTCTAGTTAACAACGTTGTAAGATTGGGAGTGTGTCGACGAGGGTTGCATACCTTATACTCGGAATCACCAAACGGTATTCACTGAAGGTCATACAGGCTTATGCACTAACCTCGGCACACTCCGATGAGGAGGTGGAGGAAATGTATGAGGATATTTCTAGAGCCATGCATTCCTCCAAAACCCACTATACGGTGTTAAAGGAGACTTCAACATAAAGCTAGGCACAAGAGAACAGTGAGCTGAAAGTAGGAAATTTGGATTATGGCAACGGAACCCAAGGAGCCAGCAGCTGGCCGACTTCATGGAGAAAGAGGGACTCTTTATGATGAACTCTTTCTTCCAGAAGCGGCCCCACAGGAAGTAGACCTGGTCGAGCCCCGACGGTTCGTCAAAAAATGAGATTGACTTCATTATGACGACTAGACGGCAACTGTTCAGTGATGTCTCAGTAATCGCGAAGGTGAAAACTGGTATCGATCACCGAATGGTTAGAGGCACACTGAACCTAAACGTTAAGTTGGAGGTGTCGTTTAATGAAGTCAATTCTCCGTCCCCTCGTGCTCTAATCCAAAGTCCCGAAACCTTTCAACTCAAGTTACAAAACCGTTTTCAGTGCCTAGAAGATTGCAATGCAGTGGATGATATGAATGACAAGCTCGTGGAAACTGTCCATGCGGTCGGAGCCAAGTTTTGTAAGACCCGCCGCAGAAGAACCGTTTGCAGATATATCCACCGCCGCTTGCAGTTATATGAGTAGTGCCGGCAGAATGACACCACTACGGCGAAATCTACTAAGGCTTAATTTTCAAATAATGTTTTCAGATGCCAAGTGATCTTTTAATATTTAAGAAAATTATTAAAATAAAGTCACATTTGCAATACATTATTACAAAGAGAGTCACACACCTAACTTATGTACATCTAAACGTCTAAAGGATACTCTCGAGGAAAGTAAAACAAAACTACGTATTCACTAATATACTTATGTGGCTGTAATTGTGACTTTAAAAGATTGAATTACTCTTAGAGTATCATCTAGGGTCTTTTTCAATTTTTTGAGTAAAGCTATAAGTATAACTATCGGCCCTTGGGGTCCACGTGCGGTGAAGTTCCTAAAGGAACTCTAGCCGCGACTGGTCGTTGCTGCTGGTGATAAGAGGGCTGGTTCTTTTCTCGCTCAAAGGCTAAGTAAGATTTTTTTTTCTTTTTTTAAAAACATTACTCCAACACTAGTACCACCACTATTACTAGATACCACGGGGAGTAGGAATGTATAATAATTAATTTATTAGTCTAAGAGTCGAGGTCTTAGTCTAAGTTTTTTTTATTATAGCTTTTTTAAATATTGTAAATGTAATTGTGACAAGTAAAACTAGTAACCAGTTAAGGTTAAAGAAAACTACCTTTCTTAATAAATAAATATACAATTTATGCCTGGAGTATGACGGCAATTTTTCTATATTTACGCGGAATTCTTCAAAAAATGTTGGACCATATTGAAGACGCAGGAGATAATATATTGCCAAGCGCGACGCAATAATGCTTCTGCGATAAGGTAGACAACTGTAAGAAAAGGGGAATACGAAGAAAATCACAACATGCACGTGTTTATCCGAATTTGTATTTGTACCCAAATATTAGCTTTTAGTTAAAAATTAGAACCCCATAGAATAATTGCGTGGTAATTTGACCAAAAAGGGCCCTATTAGATTCAGACGCGTGTGGGAGACATCATATAGCAATAAAATTAGGCTGGTGTCGAAGCTAGCGTGATTAAGCCGCCAGTAAAATTATGGGAACACATAAATTTAGCTTGCAGCGCGATCTGGTTGTACCGCCATAGTGTCTTGGTGAAATAGGGGCCTAGGTTAGACAGCTTCAAGAATTTTATTAGAAGTTTTAATATATTTGAAGTCTTAATATGACAGGTTAACTGTATGCAATACCAGGCCATCCGTCTCCAGTGTTTATTCAATTTTACCATGGAAACGCCGAAATATAAAAGCAAGTATAAATAGCAGATGCACTTCTTTTACTCGTCAAAAGTGCATTCCTCTAACTATTATTATTATTTTATTTGTACTGCTACGCTGCAGTATAAATGTGTTGGCTCGACCGGAGAAGGACCACGCTCGCACAGATTACCAGCGTGAAATAGCAGCATAATGATGCTGGGTTTGAAGGGCAAGTGACGAGAAATATAGACCCTTTTTACTTGTAAAGAGGCATTCCATTTTAGACTTAAGGGGAAACAACGCATCTGCATTTTGATTATAGACGTAGGTGTATAGACAAAGGTGTCTATAGACGCAGCATCACCATTCATATACTATCTGGTGGACTATGCACTCAGGTGCTAGCACAATCTTCGAATATTGCATTTTAATAATAAACTTTATCAACCACCATGTCAAAAGTTGCTTAATCGGTCAAAGAGGTAAATTAAATATCATCCTAACAAAACATCTTTGTCTCCCCTGATTAATTCATATGTGAGCAATATTTGGGACCTCAGACGGGGAATATTCTAATTTGTAATTTTAATTTAATAAAATACCTTCAAACACCCTTTTCTTACATCCAGTTTGAAGCAGTCTTATCTTATCGTGCGTTGATTCAGTAAGGATGTAATAAAATATATTTTTCTCGCCTCTTACTCTGAGAGCATTTAAGACGACTAACAACACAATTACGTAATGCCATTTCCATTGATGCGAGTATTATTCGCTTAGATTGCGTGTGATCTTTATAAATTTAGTCTATGTAGAGAAGCTTAATATAATCCTATAATCTGATTCCATGCAGTGTTCTGACGATTATGACAACAGTGAACACGTAACGTTGAAATTATTCAGAGTCAAAGGCATACAATATTAGGTTGACTGACATTTTACTACATTAAGAAATAAACCACTGAGCGTATAATATTTTACATTAAATTTCACTTTATAAGTAGTGGTAGCCCACTCTAACTGCAATGCTAATATTAATTTATTATATAAGGTAGCGTAATAACGTATTAATAATACCTTAATACTAATTTTTAAATAAATATTACAAGTAGGTATGCTCTGTAAAATTATTTATTATATCAAGTTACATCTTAATGTATGATAAACTCGGGTATATACTCGTAAGTCTTTGCTTGCGGCGGCGTCGTATGACGGATTATCTACTTTCCTTTAAAATGGTCGAGCTGCTTGGGGACACTGGTTTGTGCGGGCAACACATTTATTAGCTTTAATTTTGCATTTTTTTTTTGTGTACCATAATTATTGAGAATGATTTGATTACGTAAGAGTATATCATAATTCTTCTATTGTAATATTGGCCTTTAAAGAAATTATAATTAAGAGGTTACTTGCTGAGATACTTTAAATAAAGAAATCATTTACTTGTCACAATTACATTTACAATATTAAAAAAAAACTATCATAAAAAAAAACTAAAACTAATAAATTAATTATTATACATTCCTACTCCCCGTGGTAGAAGTTAAAAAATGAAAGTAATTATCATGTAAAATTTAAATCACATAACAATCGCCATTCTCAAACATTCATTCAGATAATATTTTTATTAGAATTAGTAATATGTTTATATTTTTGAGCAACTCTGATCTCTGCCTACACCACTGAAGTGAATGAATTAATGTTTATTCCAATTTTAAGTGCTAATTTATCATGTTCCGGAACATTGTGAGGAAATCTGCGTGTCTAAGGAATAAAAATATTTTAAAGACGTGTAGTCTGCCAATACGCACCTTGCCCAACTCATTCTTTCATAACCCTCAGAGAAATGAGACAGAGTCCATGCCCAGCAGTAGAACATGTACAGACTCCAATATACAATAGGCTATGTTACATTTAACTCTTTATATTATTAATTTTTTTATTAAAATTTAACAAGTACTTCTATCCTCCCAACATTCTACCAAAAATTGCTACAGTGTACCTTAGGTATCAATGATAATTATGTTCAAAATTATTGAAAATTTCTGTATAATTGTGAAAGCTTCTTAGATTTATGTGAAAGTAACTTTGTCTGATTACTATGGCCTCTTCTTGTCTTGACATTATCTATGCAAACATTTATAAACAACAACAATTTACAACAACAATTACAAATAGCGTCCATATTAAAGGTTAACTACTTGTAATTTATATATTTAAATATTCTTTTTTCCAGCTCATTACACTGGATATTGAATGTATTGAAGAGAACCTTTCCACTGAAAATATTCAAGAGCAGGCAGCAAGAAAGCGATTAAATTTTTACTCTAAAGCATATACCACGGATGGGATTCTGAAAGGCACGGACATCACTAGAATCGAGAGCGAGATTGCCACCAATGCAATGAAAAGCCTTAAACAATTATAAATAATTTAAAATTAAAAATTTTGTACAACCGACTTCAATGTAAATTATTAAGAATAACTCAAAAACTATTTATTATTTATAGTTTGTGGCTTTAATTTAATACGAAATATTTTTTTTGCTTAAACCTTAAACGTCATATACACGGTCCATCTTGACGTACGTCGGCTCAAGGTCATGCACGACGCAAGACGCAAAACCACAATGAATAGGCTTGACGTACGTCAATAATTATTATTAATTATTTGCTGGACGCGCTGGATGCATTTTGTATCCAGCAAGCCTCCGCAATACTTTTCGTATCGTGCTGATGGATAATGAATAGGCCGGACATACTCAAAGCTGTCGTGCGTCAAGCATGCTAGATCGTGTGGATACTGGCTGTACAGCAGATTTGTAATTTTATATGGTAACAATGTATGTGTTCGCTCCGTTGTCAATCAATTTAGATCTTTACGCGCATTCCCGTGACATGTTAAATGAAAGAAATAAAACTTTATTATATTATTAACTAGAATTTTACCCGCGGCTTCGCTCGCGTGAACTTGAATTTGAAACATCATTAAATGCTATTCCGTGCCAAATTTAGCAAAATTCGATTACTTTTAGAGTCACCTCGGTGTCTGTGTCTCTATGTCTGTCAAAGAATTTTTTTTTTAATTCTAAAAGAATATTAGACGTATATGATTTGTATTTGGCACAGATATAATAGCTACAGGAACACGTGCATATATGTATATGTCTAGAAACACCTACTATTTTTTCTATCGGGCGTGTCTTCCAATGTATCCATAAGAAAGGTAAATTGTCTTGGAATCAAAATGTATTATTATTATTTACATTTTACTCTTTACATTCATTCATAATTAAAGTCAATTTAGTTTTAACAAAATAATGATGAATTTCGTGGTCTTCTATCAATTTACGGTATAATGTATATTCAAAACATTTAATTCATATCATTGGTCCTATTTAACATAGATTAGTACCATAAAATAGATGTAGATATTTTTTTTACGTTCGAGTAGACTTCAAAATTTCATAAATGCAGTTGAATAATAATGTACATACTACACATGGAATAAAACTAATGTCACGGATTTTATCACGTTTAATTTTAACTTTTTTACGAGGGGGTTTTTACGCATATTTGGATGAAAGTTCCATAAGAACCCGCGTAAAGGAACATATCGTTAATGTGAAGCACCGACGCTCCGGGAAGTCTAAAGTATGTCATGTCATATGTCAGTGATATATTTAGTATCGTCCCAACCATTATATCGGATCTGATAGACAACAAATCTTTGCATTAGAACACCGTTTCCTACCAATGATGTTTCGCAAGGCAATTGAAATTGAAAAACATCCTAATTTAAATAAGGAAGATGGTTGAGTGCTACCATCTGCTAAGGACTCCATAATTAATAAAATTAAATTCAAACCCAAGCATACTACTGCAGTAATTTTTAACAACTTTAATAATACTGCATCTATTGTATTCTATTCTATTCTATTCTATTATATTCTTGCTATGACATCAGGTGGTCAAACACCTCAGTCCTCCCGTTACCATGGGTACTGTTAAGTGCCCAAAACATCGTAAATTAAAAAAGTTAAAATTAAACGCAAAAAAAATCCTTAAAATTTGTTTTATTCCTTATAAATTTTATTCACAGTGAACGTGGGAAGCACTAAACTCATGAACGGGAGTAGAAAAATGTTCGCCTTGTTGTGACGGTGAAAGAGAATCTGCCACCTCATACCGTCCCATCGTAAGAGCCGACATAGGAAAATGAAGAGGAGATGGGCAGCATATTATCTTCTTGACAACAGATCAAAATAATAATAGCTGCGGTGGCCAACCCGCCTACGAATATTCAGCCACTTGACAATTTATGGGGGAGGCCTATGTTAATTTTAGTGGACTTTTAATAGACTGACGATAATGAGTTCTACTCATCTTTGCAACCCTTAATATATACGGTAGAGTAAAAACAAAAAAGAATATACCCGAAAATATGAATGAAATAAAAACTGCATAATATATTGCCCCATTAAAAGTAAAAAAGTAGCAGCTTACATACATGTTACATCAATCAACAGATTCATCCTCGAGGGAATCGTACACGTTTTGCTCCCGTGCCATAATGAAATCTCATGGCGAACTACAAGGCCCTCGTATTTGTTTAAATACAATTCATTAAAACTGAAACTAAGCTTTTGCATGATTGTTGACCACATCTACCTACCTAGTAACTACACATCCAACGATGCCACGAACGAATTTTCAATTATTTACATCGTATATTCAGTAGCATTATTTAGAAGTAAGTAGATGGCGCTATTGTAAGATGAAATAATGAAAGCCAAAACTATACTATCTAGTAATATCAGCGATAGAAGCGAACAATATAAAAATCTCTTAGGTTGTTGAATAAGCAAGCTATTATAAATACTCTAAGAAAAACCTTATCGATTTTCATATTTTTGATATACGTCTTTTTTATCTATTGAAATTATTACACTTTTAAAATAAAATAACAAAAATATTAGAAAACTAAACGTTCGAATTTTAAATAATTTTAAAAAATCTAATTATTTAAATTTTTGTAAGTTATTTATATTATTTACTTTATAACTATGTAACTGAAGGCAAAATATACTATTTTTTTCATTTGATGACAGACGGCGCTGTTTTGATATTAAATCAGTGTAATTTTAAATTATTTTACCAAGGCTTTAATTATATTTTAATCTTTATTTATAAATATGGTATTTATTTGAAAAGCACCAGTCATACCGCCTATAACTAAGATATAATAGAAAATTAACATCTGATGTAAGGAAAATACTTAACCTTCTTTTTTCGAAGTTCCGTAATCGGATAAAGTAGTTTTTGCGTGAATCTGGAATACACAGACAGACAGACTAACTACTTATTAAAACTATGTATCACTAGTTTTTAAACGTAGTGTCTAAACCCGCTCTTGGATCGTTACTCACACGCAAGTGTGAGTAACGATCCAAGAGCGAACGTTTAGATCCGACACTATTCCGAAGATATACCGGACGTCAGTCTGAGCGAAATTAGAATGGCTCTCCAGCACCTTAAAAACGGCAAGTCCCCAGATGAGGATGGAATTACAGCGGAGCTTCTAAATGCGGGTGGAAAACCGGTACTTGAAGTCCTTCAGAAGCTCTTTAATTCCGTTCTCCATGGTGGCACTACTCCGGAGGCGTGGAGCAAAAGTGCGGTGGTCTTGTTCTTCAACAAAGGTGATAACGCTCTCTTGAAGAACTACAGACCGATTTCCTTTCTGAGCCGCGTCTACGTGCTGTTTTCGAGAGTCATTACGAATTGTCTCGCCCGCATACTCGACGACTTCTAGCCTCCCGAACAAGCCGGTTTCCGAAAATGCTTTAGTACCATAGACCACATACACACCCTTCGGCAAATTGTGCAGAAGGCCGAAGAGTACAATCTGCCACTTTGCCTTGCGTATGTGGACTATGAGAAAGCCTATGATTCCGTCGAAATTTGGGCAGTGCTACAGTCCCTTCAGCGGTGCCAAGTTGACTGTCGGTATATCGAAGTGCTGAAGTGTTTGTACAGTAGGGCTGTGATGGCTATCCGAGTACAGAATCAGAGTACGAAACCTATCCAACTGCAGAGAGGTGTAAGACAGGGTGACGTTATACGCCCGAAATTCTTCACCGCTGCATGGCAGAATCGCTGTAGGACCTAAGCACTATGCTCAATGACCTCAATAGTGTCTCCCAACGAATGGGTCTTAAGATGAACATGGACAAAACAAAGGATCATGTGTAATGTCCATGTCACACCTATGCCGGTAGTTGTTGGGAGCACTAAGCTCGAAGTTGTTTATGAGTATGTTTACCTGGGCCTAATAGTCCGACTAGGTAAGTTCAACTTCGACCGAGAGGTCAATCGACGGATTCAACTTGGTAGGGCAGCGTTCGGGAAATTACGGCATATCTTCTCGTCTGGTATACCTCAAAACTTGAAAACGAGACTGTACAAACAGAGCGTGTTGCCAGTGATGACCTATGGAACTGAACTGAGAACGAACTGAGAACTGAGACGTTGTCCTTCACTGCTGTCCGGATGAGGAAGCTCAAGGTCGCTCAGCGAGTTATGGAGAGGGCTAAGCTCGGAGTTTCTCTGCGTGATAAACTTAGAAATGAGGAAATCCGCAGTAGAACCAGAGTGACCGACATAGCCCAACGGATTAGTAAGCTGAAGTGGCAATGGGCCTTTCATATAGCTCGAAGAACCGACAACCGATGGAGATAAAAGGTTCTCGAGTGGCGGCCTCGTACCGGCGGACGAAGTGTAGGGCACCCCCTCACTAGATGGAGTGACAACCTGGTAAAAAATGCAGAAAGTCGATGGATGCAGGTGGCTCAGAACCGTGCTTTGTGGCATTCCTTGGGGGAGGCCTATGTTCAGCAGTGGACTTGTGAAGGGCTGTAATGATGATGAGTTTTTAAAGTCGTTTTTTAATGGTTTTCGTAAAGTTAAAACGTTAAATCTATCACATTTAAAAAAGGGGGAACGCTGCCAGTGTCTTCGTAACCTTGCCTAAAGGACCTCTTTTTTAATAATATATTTTAGTTATTATAATATATTTTTTTAAGTTTTAGTTTTAGGTTCATTGTTCTAGTACATATTTTGTTATTAATATTTTTTATAATAAAATATTGTATATTATGTTATGTAAATAAATAATTTTATTAAATATTTATTATAGTAGTCATTATGATAAGGACGGTATTATAATCTTGCATTATATTATTAGTATGTATACTGGGCACCTTTTTTTAGTTTGATTTCATCCCAAATCTTTTCCTTTTGAAGTGAAAACTTCTTTAGCATCGTTGTGATTTGAAACAAAGCATTCTAGATCGTGTGGATACTGGCTGTACAGCAGATTTGTAACTTTATGTAGTTCGTTCGCTCTCCTGTCAATCATTAAATCTTTAAATCAAAAAATCAAAATGGCAGATCACGAAAATATGACACGATTTATTGAGAAATATCAATTCCATTCATGTTTGTGGAATATTCCTAGTCTGGACCATATGAACAAACAAAAAAGAACACAGGCATTACTAGATATGGTCCCCATACTGGGAGAAGCTGCAACTATAGATAGCGTCCGAAAAGAAATTGATGTTATAAGGAACAGTTATTATCGAGAGTTGAAAAAGGTCAAAAGCAGCTCTTCCACAGGATCGTCCACAAACGATGTTTACATACCAACGTTGTGGTATTTTAATGTCGTTTTTATCAGTTAAAGAAGTATCCAAGCCAGGAACTGATGACCTCACAGAACAGGTAATGTATCTGTCTGCAAAGGGTTGACTAAATACTTATTAAAATTATGTATCACTAGTTATCAAAGTCGGGTTTTATTGGGTTTTTTTCATTTCGAAAATTTTTACCCGACTACGGCATAGGCGAAAGGAAGAGTTATGAGTTTAGAAGTCAATTTTTTTTATCATCTTAAGAAACGTTACCACACTAGGATTTCCTCCTGTATCGTGGAGGCAGTTTACAAACATAAATTGCACAAGGATAAACATCCACACCCGGAACACATATTTGTAGGCCGTAAATACATACGTAACGTACAAATACGTACGTAAATACACGTTCCATGCGGGATTCGAACCCGCGGCCTCCAGCGCTGCAACTCATTGCTAAGCCACTGCACCACGGAGCCGTCATTCGCATTTATGTATTTATGTTTGAATTACAGATGTTACATCTAAAAAAGTGGGAGTCCGTGATTTTTTTTCCCTAGTCTCATTAAAATAAATGATTGGGACAACGGGGACTTCCCAATTTTTAAAATTACACTTGGTGGGGCAGAGTGAAGGATTTCATACATTTTAGGCGAAATAACAAAATGTAAGATATTATAATTTAATGAGTAAGTTTTAAATTTATTTTCATAATTACGTAGGTAGGTTTATACAATCATTCGATCTTGGAACTCAACTTTTCCTTCTTGCCAAAAATATCTTCTATATCCCTCTCTGATCACATGGCCTTGTTCATTAGAAAAAGCTAGGTTTCGTCAATAAGTTTTTCGTAAAACTTCGCTCTTTTTAAAACGCCGGAATCTGCTGTTCGAGCATTCATTCAAGCATGGACATAGATGAATTCATATTTAGCATTAACCACGGCAAAAAGTATGACATCAAAATATTTTTTATAATTGTAGTAATTAGAACCACTTGAGTAAGGTTTCGTGAAACGAATATGCTTCCTGTCCATTGCACCCAAGTAGTGGGGAAACTGCCATTTACTTTGGAAGTCCTCTGCGATTTGTTTCCATTCCTCAGGAGATGATGGGAACAAAAACAATTACGCAAGTAGTATTAACAATTTTTTTCTTTTAGGTAACTGGAGAAACTTTGAGTAAAATTAGAAGAAAGAAACGAGGAAATACTAAAATTCAAGAGGAATTGGTCAATGTAGCAAAAAAAACTTTTGGTCTCAGATAATACACACATTACTCATGACAATATGTTTGGTTTATATTTAGGCCAGCAACTACAAACTCTTTCAAACGATCAGAAAATCATTGCTGAAAAATTGATGTCAGACGTTTTGTATCTGGCTAGAACTAGTCAACTAAATGAAAATTTCCAAATCATCACATCGTCACGATACTTTACAACTTGAACACCAACTTCATACATTACTTCGCCACAGAGTCATACTCCATCTCTTAACACTGAACGTCGACTATTACACAACTCCACATACACTTCCACGCCGGTTACGTACATTACATTGCCACTAAAAATTCTGTTAAAATAAGTTCTACTCATTCATCTTCCAAACAAATCACTTCCACGCCGGTTACATACAAATATTACTTTGCCACGGAAACATTCTGTTAAAATAAGTTCTATTCATTCATCATCCATTCTTCAGAAAATATTCAAATATTGGATTCTACAACAATTCAACTTTCAAACTTATTGCAGGTGCTCCCAAACACTCAATGTTTGACACTCCGCTTGAAAAACAGAATGTAGACAATAGCAGCATGCTGAACCAACTGTTAAATTTTAAAAATAAACTTAAAAAATGAGTATTGTTTTTATAAATTTTTTGTGATGTTTCTTTTTGAATAAGTGTTGATTTGATTCTCACTTCACCAGTGATATAAAACTTGTTAATATTTGAATGAGCAGAGTGAATTTGTAAGACGCCCATTACACAGTAGGTTTTGCTGTCAGTTTTACAACAATCACGGTTGTGATTGACGAATAACCTACCGTGTAATGCGGTGATTGACGGTTGCATGAAATTGATTGACAAATATCTGGATATTTTGATTTTTACGTCAATCAACTATCAGTCACGAATTTTGATTGAAAGTGTAATGGCATTTCGTCAGTCACACATCAGTCAACGCTTAGACAGCAATGAAGGCGGACGCAGAATATATTGAAGAGGCGGCTTCCACGCGCTCGCGCAGTCCGTCGCCACTCCCGCCAAACGTGCATCAGCCAGAAAAAGAATTAATTTTAAATTTTGAGGCTCTCCCCGAGTTTTGGGACACGAAAAACCCAGGGTATACGAATAAATATAAAAGGTAAGCTTTTTTTCGTCCTAAAGCTATTTAAATAAATAAATGCGTTTCAAATTAGAAGCACATCGCGTTGATATTTGAAATTACGTAAAAGTAGCGTTAGCAACGTTTTTTTTTTTTCATAAATTAAAATAAGTAAAATGATATTAAATATTACAATTTTTCCTATTGTTTTCTTTTCTTTTCAAGATATTAAATTACAGTTAAATGGTGAATTGAAAATGAACTTAGTTTAAAGGCATTTATGTGTATTATTTACCAAACATCGCTACCAAAATTAAAGGTAAGTAACAATAGCGCGATGTGCTTCTTATTTGAAACGCATAGTAGGTATGTTGTCGTTTATTTGATGTTTATTTGATTGCAGAAATGAAAAATTGGCTAAGTTGCTGCACATTTTGAGAAAAATTGAGAAAAACGCTACCATAGATGATGTGAAGAAAAAAATTAATTCAATCAAATCCAACTACCGCCGAGAATTAAAACAAATTATAACATCTAAGCTTCATGTCTTCAATACTTCTACCAGTAGCGAGATATCGCAACGCTGCTCCTAGTTTTTCTTCGGGAGTTATAGCTTTTCGCATACATGTACCTTGTTTTTTTTAGATATGGTGTTACCTAGACCAGTAACTTATCAAAACAAGCCTCTTTCATGCGAAAATAATTTGCATAGTCTTTATCCTCTTTTGAAACCCGTATGTCAGTCAATAAGTTAATATGGGTATAGATATCCCTTTTTAAAAGCCAGTCTTTTACCCAGCGCCTTCTTTTTATACTTTTTTTACACAAAATTGCAACACAGGCCTTTTTTTATGAATATCCATCCTTTCCGTCGAAATTATTCTATCATTCAAACATCAATCATGATTGATCGAACTGATTGGCGCTTGCCTAGGCGTGTAATGGCCGCTTAAGACATTTCTGTTCCAAACAACATATTTTTTTTAATAAATACGTATTTAATTACCAACCAATTAATAATTTTATTCAATTACCTTGAGAAAATCTTTTTTTAATGCTTTATACATTGCAAAGCAAGTTTCAGGAATAACTTGACTCGTTGATATTGCATGCCCAACCATAAGTTCTGGATAACTTTCTCCCGTTCCAAGATATCGTAGAGTAACAAGGAAACATTCCTGAAATACTGTCTCGCATAGGTGTGTCACTACGTTAAATTTCAGGGCCCACCATCTCCAACAACATTTGTAGTATTTCTTTGTCTAATTTGAGATACGTGTGGAAATCTATCACATTTAAATCTTGCATTATATTATTACTTTGTGTATACTGGGTACGTTTTTTATAGATTATATTCATCCAGAATCGTTTTCTTTTTTTCTTTTTTGTGTTCTAAAGATAACACAAGCAGAATTCCCATCTTTTGTCGTTTTGACAACACTGGTGGCATTACAAAAAAAATGCGTGCTTTCGCTATTAAAGTTATGTTTTATCTAGCACTCTCAGTAGAGAGTAATTGTGTTTTGTGATCTAGCACCATAGTTAAGCTAATCTAGCACGCTGGATGCGCACACTACGTCCAGCATTGCGGCCTTCAGCGGACGTACGTCACGATGGACCGTGAATTTTTTTTTTTTATAGGATAGGGTGACAAACGAGCACACAGTCCACCTGATGGTAAGTGGTTGCTGTGACCCATAGACATCTACACCTATCTTCAATAAAGAATCAAAATGCAGATGCGTTGTCACCCGTGAGGACTAAGATGGAATGCCTCTTTTCCAGTAAAAAGGGTCTCCGGTTCTCTACACTCACCATTCGAAACACAGCAGTGTTAAGCTGCTATTTTACGCTGGTATTCTGTGAGAGCGTGGTCCTTCCCCGGTCGAGCCGACCCATTCGTACTACAACCATATTACTAATATAGCTGCAGCATGGCTCTACCACGTAAAAAGAATAAGACGTTTCACTTAACCAATTTTTGTTAAGTAGTAAATAGTAGAAAATGATGTCATAAAGAAGTTTCACTACTTACGTGTGTACACTATTATACACACCCATTTTCTTTTCTTTTCCAAACTGTCTAAAATGATTTTGAATAATTTTGAACATTCAAATAATCTAGAATATTTATATTAAGGAATATTCTAGACAGATAATAATTATTTTTTAATCATTTTTAGTGTTTGGATGACGGAATTCCCAGATCATTCATGAAATTATGAAAAGACCCAAGACCTCTTAAAATTATTTTTAATCGATTTTAAACATTTAAATTGAGCCATGCTGCAGCTATATTAGTAGTATAGTTGTATTACGAATGTCGGCTCGACCGGGGAAGGACCACGCTCTCACAGAATACCAGCGTAAATTAGCAGCTTAACACTGCTGTGTTTCGTATGGTGAGTGTAGAGAACCGGAGACCCTTTTTACTGGAAAAGAGGCATTCCATCTTAGTCCTCACGGGTGACAATAATCTGCATTTTGATTCTGTATTGAGGATAGATGTAGATGTCTATGGGTCACAGCAACCACTTACCATCAGGTGGACTGTGTGCTCGTTTGTCACTCTAACCTATATAAAAAAAAATTAGAATTTTTTAGAACAAACAAAACAAACCTTGATAACATAGTGGTACTTACAAACTAGTGGTGTACATATATGATTTAGTAACTTTTCACGTCATGCATATATATTTTTAATTTAAAAACATTACTAATGTTGTAGCGTTTCGTTCATTTCGATTTTTGATCTATAGTTGAGGAAGCACAAAATATCTCAACAAGCTATGGAATGATGCTCAGGGTTTCTCTTCATCCAATCCTTGACGAGGTTGCTCCTGAATTATGTCCAAGTTGATATAGCCCAAGGGATCAGTAGGTCTGAAGAAGGAATGGGCCAACCATATAGCTCAATGAACTGACAACTAATAAAGAAGAAAGCTTTTCCAGGGGCAGCCTCATACCGATAAGTGAAGTGTAAGGGGCCCCACCAGATGAAGTAACGAACTGATTTATGCAGGAAGTTGATGATTGCAGAAAGCTCAAGGTCGTGTTTTGCGTGGCCCTTGGGGAAGGCCCAGACTAACAAGAGGACAGTGTTGTGCGAATCCCAATTAGTGGAGCGACGTCCTGATGAATCATGCAAGACCGTAAGTGAATCGAAACCGTGGATTATGGTATTGAGATAAATTGTAATGATGATAATTATGATGATAAATAAATGTTTCTTAAAAGCTGTATATTTTGAAGAGTTTATATTCATTTTATTAGAACACTGGAAAAAATATAAATGAAACAGATTATTTTTTATTATAAACATAACAATGTTGATGTAGGTAGTAAAATAAAATATATCAACCCCCACCACCCATCCCCAGTTGAGCCATTTAACCCAGTTGAGCCGTGGTATCTCAGATGGTTAGCGCTCGCTGTAAATTTCACAGTACGCGAGCAACTCGGGTTCGATCCCCGCAGGCAGCAATGAAATTGTTAATTGCAATTTTAAGTGCTGATTTACCACGTACTTGGTGGTGAAGGAAAGCACCGTAAGGAAACCTGCATTTCTGAGAAATAAGAAAAAATATTTTTCAAAGACATCTGAAGTTCGCCAACACGCATAGGAGTAGCACGGCCGACACTGCCTTGCCCTAAAACCCTCTCAGAAATGAGAGGGGAGGCCTGTGGCCAGCAGTGGGACGTATATAGTTTGTAACTAACCACCACCCGTCTTATCTAATATATAAAATTAGATTTTATTTGTTCGTATTGTATGCGCTGCCATACCTTTCATCAGATTGCGCTCAAACTTTGTCAACTTATTGCTTGCACTTGCGCGAATGTTATAGGCATAGTACAATCAATTTACAGTATTTGGTGCGCGTATCGCATCGACAAATTAATTTGAAATTTATGTATCATTGAACTTCAAGGAATGTATTATCATTCCTAATTAAATAATATAACTTCCAAATTTAAAACGATATTTCTAGAATTATTTCTTCTGTGGCTGCAACGCGCCGCGTGCCACCTAGTTGTTTTCTAACAATCTCTTGTAATCTAACAAACGCATCCGCAATTATTTACGTTCCTAAACAAAACGTATATTACGTACTTTGTTATTGCGTATATGTACTAAATTTTTACACCTAATACCGTTGAAAAGTGGCTTGACATTTAGGGAAAGTTCCCGGAAAAACTTCGTGGAGGCGTTCAAGATTGGACTGTTTATTGTTTGATGTCAAATCAAAAGCGACATCTAGTATTTACAATTAAAACTACCTTGTAGCTTTAGAATCAAATTTACACTAATTTTATAATGTTAAAACATAGTATAAAATTAAATCTAACTAAAATGTTACACACAATATAAAAGAAAAAACTATAATAAACAAAAACTAAAACTAATTTTTTTTATTGTCATTGTCAAATTGAATTAATTTGAAGTTTTATTAACATTAAGTCTTATTAAGTTATTGTTTTCTTGTCATGACATCAATTTATGAATATATGTTTATTATAACTTTTAATAACCTTTTTATTCCTGAAGAAGATATTAAATTAATTCAGAAATATTTAAAAAAAAACATTTATATAACTCATGCCATGAATGAATCAACAAGAAATAAAATTTTTGTGCATTATTTAATTATCAAATATAAATAATAAAGTAAAACAATTAAAATAAATCAGTATTAAAGTTAGTATACTATATAAATCAATTAATAATTAATTAATTATCTAATATGATATATTTAATTTTATTGTCTTACAACGCTTCGTATTTTTTATTTCTTGGGTACTCATTATCGGCGAAAGACTTCTCCTTCTTTTCCCATTTTTCTCTAACTTGCGCGAAGCCCTACTGTTAATAATTAATTGTTAATTAATTATATATACTCGAATAAGCAACAATACATAATAGCAATCACCTGCAGCCCCTCTTCTTCTCCCAATACGGCTAGAACTATAAGTCTTGGAAAATAAAAAGAAAACATTTCAACTCTACGAAATATATTTTAAAAGACAAAGTTGCCGAAAACACATATCAGAACACCTTGAACAAAAGTCAAAAGAATCCATCTTTGAAGAAAACGACAACATAGAGTAATTTTATGAAAAAATGGAATTTTCAATAAAATGTTGTCTGTATCATGCGAAATATCAAGAACCACTACAAAGGAACTGTCTCATCTTCATAGAAACTAAATCATTACTAAAAAGACGTGCAGATCTTCAACATACAAATCTCTATACTATGAGGGAAAAAAGGAGCTATCACAATTATTCAAAACTGCAAACAAAAAATTAAGGAAAGATTACCAACTACATAGAACACAAATGTTAGAGGAACATCTTAATAATACTGGGAGTCTTAAAAAAGCTTATAAGCACTTAAACAAAAATAAAAATTGGATACCACAACTTAAAACAAATAAAGACGGAATTCAGACAAGGAAAGATGTTGTCAATATCGTAACAGAGTTTTATAAGAACCGCTACGATGCGCAGACTATCGACACTCTGGAATCTGAACAAAAATTAGAGGAAGTCTATGACTCCACAAATATTGATAAGTTTACTGAAATAGAAATCATCAGAAACATAGACAAGCTGAAAAATGATAAAAGTGCCGGTCCTGACGATATCTTTAACGAAGCTTTGAAGCTTTGCAAACATCTATTAACTGAACTTATCATGGGACTTTTTAATAACTTTTAGAATAACGTAGAGTTCCCATAAAATGGACAGAATCAAGAATTATTAAAAAAGGTGACCCGACGAATGCAAGCAACTATCGAATTATATATTGCATGTAAGCCTGTTACCTGCGATATATAAACTTTTCGCATTTTTTTTAATAGGATCAGGGGACAAGCGAACACACAGTCCACCTGATGGTAAGTGGTTGCTGTGGCCTATAGACTTCTACACCTATCCTCGTTTCCGAATCAAAACGCAGATGCGTTGTCAGCCGTGAGGACTAAGATGGAATGCATCTTTTGCAGTAAAAAGGGTCTCCGATTCTCTACACTCACCATACGAAACACAGCAGCATTAAGCTGCTATTTTACGCTGGTGTTCTGTGAGAGCGTGGTCCTTCTCCGGTCGCCGCCGCCGCCGACCCATTCTTGCTACAACTATACAATTAATATAGCTGCAGCTTGGCTCTACTACGTTCAAATTTCGCATTGTGCCTGGAAAAATGGATACGAGTTCAAATAGATGAACAGCAACCGACAAAACATGCCGGCTTTTGTAGAGGTTTCTTTATCTAAGATCATATTCATACCTTAGATTTAATAATTGAAAAATTTGTAGAGTTCAGTAAACATTTATATCTCGGGTTTTTAGAATACGTAAAAGCATTCGACTCTATATCCAATGATAGTATATGGAAGGCTTACAGGCAGCAAATACCACAATCATATATAGCTATAATAAAAAAAGCATCTATGAACAAAGCACAAGCCGAGTTAAGCTTGATGGTACAGGACCTGAGATCAAAATACGTAGAGGAGTAAAACAAGGAGATGCTCTTTCACCTGAACTTTTTATAGCAGTACTACAACACATTATGAAAGACCTATCATGGAATAAAACAGGATTCAATCTCAATGACAACTATTTGAACAACCTTCGCTTCGCCGATGATATTGTTATCTTCTCAGATTCACATAAAAAATTTGAAGCCACGATACCAGAAATTAACAATGTAATTACAAACATAGGTCTAAAACTAAATACTGAAAAAACGAAGGTATTCACAAATAGCACAAAACACCCAATAAAAGTAGATGAAATAGAGCTTGAGTATGTAGACCACTATAACTACCTAGGCAAACAAATATATTTTTAAATGTGAAGAAATCAAAAAAAACCGATAGAAGAATTGCTATAACCTGGAATAAGTTTTGGAAACACAAAGATATACTGAAAGCAGATCTACCGCTAAATTTAAAAAAGAAATTCATGGATTGCTGCATACTTCCCTGTTGCACATATGGCTGCCAAACATGGATCTTCAACAGAAAAACAAGGAATAAAATACAAACATGTCAACGTGAAATGGAAAGAAGTATCCTAAACCTAAAACTAAAAGACAAGCACAAAAACAACAACATTCGTAAAAGAAACTAGAGTAATAGACGCATTACATTATGCTCAAAAACTAAAGTGGAAGTGGGCAGGCCATGTAGCACGAACCACTTTTACAAAATGGTCTAAATGGGTAACTATGTGGATGGAACCAACAGGCAAAAGCAAACAAGGAACACAGAAAGAAAGATGGGTCGATGAGATTGAGCAGACAGCAGGAAAAAATTGGTTGACATTAGCACAAAATCGGAAAGAGTGGGAAAAGATGGAGGAGGCTTTATGGCCTGATCCATACGGGTTCGAGTGTGGGGTGAGACAGGAGGGTTTGACTTCACCCAAACTCTTCAACATGTATATTAATACAGTGATAGAGGAGCTCAGCAGTGGTCGTGTCAAAATATGTTTGAATAATATGAGCTACGCGGACGATATGGTGCTGCTAAGTACCTCTATCTGTGGCCTAAGTAAGTTGCTAGGCATCTGCGAGAAATATACTGTTAGTCATGGACTAAAATACCATATAAGCAAAAGTGAATATATGATCTTTCAGGCCAGAAACAAAAGTCCACTTAGCGTTTCTCCTATTAAATTGAATGGAATCCGTCTGAAGAGAGTAGAACATTTTAAGTGTCTTGTACATTTGGTAACCTCTGACCTCAATGACAATTTAGATATTGATAGAGAGCGCAGGTCGATGTCTGTAAGAGCTAATATGATAGCCCGCAGTTAAGATTACGCTATTTAAAGCTTATTGTACATCCCTCTACACGAACAGCCTCTGGGGTTATTGCTCTCAACAGCAGTACAGTGCCCTGCGCGTGCAATACAATAATGCATTTCGGGTGCTAATGGGGCTGCCTCGATTCTACAGCGCATCGGGGATGTTCGCTGATGCGCGAGTCGATTGCATCTGCGCGACCACCCGCAAGCGCTGTACATCCCTGGTACGTTGGATCCGGGCCAGCTCCCACCGCATCCTAGTGATCTTCTCGAATAGAGTTAACTGTCAGTACTTCAACCATTGTTGTATGGTTCATGTACTGTCAAATAAATATTTCGAAATCAACTATGTTCTTACTGAAAGATTTTTATTTATTCTCTTATTTATTCATTTTTATTTAACCTTTCTTTATTATTATAATTAATTACTAACAATATGCTATGTTATCACTAATATGATCCTTGTTGGTCGAAATAAAGAAATTATTATTATTATTTACCCAATGATTGTCCTTATTTAAATATATAGTTTCATTTTCTAAGCGTACATATAATTGTTATTTTTGTAATTATTTTCTATTAAGGAATAAAGAGGCATTATTATTATATATTATTTATTTTCAGTTAATTATTAATTAAGCTATTTTCATTGTGCTTCAAATTTTAAATAATATATCGAACTCAAGAACGATTTTAGCTTGTTACCAAATGCTTTATATTTGGATATATTATAAAATATCATTTGCATAGAAAAAATAAAATAAAAGCCTCTAATAAAAAAAAACAATATCGTTATTTTACAAAAAGATCCGGGATTAAAGTTATGAGTAAGGTAACTGTAAATGAGCCCGTAAAATAAGAACAACTAAGTATTATTTTTTGGTCGTTAGCCGTAATGAATGCTTAAAGCTTCAACAGTTTTGTTTTCATAATATTAGGTCCTTACATATGAAATTAGCGTTTTGTCGTACTGACCATTTTGATCTGAAATATCTCCTCTTTGGTTAAGAATTCCAAATTCAAATTTATAAATTCATTTAGCTGGTACATTTAAGTTTTGAAAACAGTCATTCATTTGTTTTTTCTCATTATTTTTTCTTTGGCGTCGCTTATTACCGCACAATGGAAAACATGAAATATCGGTATATTTACAAGTACGAGTTGTACCGTGGCACCAGTGCTGCAGAAACAGCTCGAAGGATTAATGATGTGTACGGCGCTGGTGTCGCAAAAGAAAGCACTGTACGTTTTTGGTTTCAACTTTTTCGCTCTGGAAATTTCGACCTTCAGAACAAACCCCGTGGATGGGCGGAGACCAAAGTGGAAAATGAAGAATTAAATGCTATTGTGGAAGCGGATCCATCACAAAGCCCTTTAGAGATAACTGCAGGCTTCGGGGTAAGTGATAAAACTATATTAATCCACTTGAAGCAAATCGGGAAAGTAAAAACTTGAACGATGGGTACCTCATGAATTGAGTGAATCGAACTTGCACACACGCGTCAATAAACCGCCAATTTCATATGTAAGGACCTAATATGATCTTAAATGACGATCGGGATTATTTTTAACACAAAAAGGGATTAGCCTAATGAGAGCTGATAATCTTACGCTCACCTGATGTGTGATATTACGCAGATGGTCACCTAGTGTCATCATCATTGAAAAGTTGCGATTTATTTAGTTTAAGTTTTTCGGTCTCTAGTGCCTGGCTTCCGATAGAAGGCGGTATAATCATCTCGTTTACGCTAGGCGTAAAAAACCCAGATCGTCTACTGGCAGCAGCGTCAAAGATCAGAAACGTCTGGTACTGCGATCGCACATCTGTCTGCCAAGCGAGGCGATTAAGGCAAATCCTCCTTACATCGGGCAAAGCCGTTGTTCAGCAGTGTACTTTTACGGGTTGATGAAGATCCTTTGATTTATATCCGTTATTTCTGCTCTGCTACGGATAGGTTTTTTCATGCATAAACATGTAGAAGCGGTGTAAGAATATCCACTACCCCATATTTTCCCGTGGGTGTCGTAAGAGGCGACAGAGAGAAACTGTTGTATCTCCTAGTAGATAAGCAGCAGCATCTTGCTGATAACAGCAGAGTAAAAAAAAACTGCAGTTGCTAATCCGCTTGTCAAGCGTGGAAACTATGCCAAATATTCTTCCTACGATGCAATATATGCGAGAAGCCTATGTTAAGCAGTGGATAGGCCATGCTGTAGTACTTAGTAATATAGTTGTAGCACGAATGGGTCGGCTCGACCGGGGAAGGGCCACGCACTCACAGAATACCAGAGTAAAATAGCAGCTTAACGCTGCTGTGTTTCGTATGATGAGTGTAGAGAACCGGAGACCCTTTTTACTGGAAATGAGGCATTCCATCTTAGTCCTCACGGGTGACAACGCATCTGCATTTTGATTTGTAATCGAGGATAGATGTAGATGTCTATGGGCCGCAGCAACCACTTACCATCAGGTGTACTGTGTGCTCGTTTGTCACCCTTATCCTATAAAAAAAGGCTGTAAAGGTACACAACTATACCCCTCCCATTATTTTGCAACGGTACCATACACTGTTTTATTAGTTTTAGATTTTTTGTGAAATTTTATTGAATAGCTTGCTTCGTTTATGTACCCTACTTTCACTTCTTAAAGAATATTATTGTTTTATTTCGGGCCATCAGTAACTTGACGAAAAGGGGATTCTTTTGCAGAGTTTTTTGCCGGCTTTTCTCCGGTCGGGGGAATCTTATTTGGCAAAAGAGGTAAATTTTATGAAAATAAGTTTGAAAAAGGTTATTCTAATTTCTTGCATCAGAAAATAAAAAGTTCTTATTTCAATATTTGTTTTCAAAATATCGTTTATGGAACACTTTTATTCATTCATTCATTACAGCCTATCAAAAGTCTATTCCTAAACATAGGCCTCTTCCACATATTACCTCATATGGGGATTATTTGCCTGATTATTTTGAGTTGTTAACAAAATTGGAACTTAGATTAAAAGTTTTGTTTGGTTGTATTTTCATAATCTATACTATTATAAAACACTACCATGATGATTTCTTTACATTGATTTTTTTTTGATATTTGAATAGTGGTATACTATATTATCAGTATAACACTATACAAATATCTATATTACAGACGCGTAAACAATTTTTATTGGAAACGCTTTGCCAAGTTTATATCAGCACTCGTGTTATTTTAAGTTAAAAATAATATATTAAATTACATTTTTTTTACTATTTTTGTATTAAATCAGTCATTAGAACCTAAATTATTAGTGCAAGTGTTATTAGTCTTAAACAAATAATACGTGATTGTGACTCGAAAACAAAAATATATTTTCATATAAAAAGAAACATTTATCTAATATCATTTAAAAACCGCGTTAATATAAACAAACTTTTATAATAAAAACCTACGTACATTGCTTATTGTAATATAAAACTGTGTAAAGTGTGAATTGTGAAAATAGTTTGAATTGTAAAATAGTTACGAAGAAGAATCATCAACCAAACAGTACCTATTTAAAAATAGACCGTTATAATATTTAACTTAATAGCGACATTTTTTATGCAATAGCTTCATTCGATCAGAAGATGAAGCAGGAGCACTATGTTACGTCAATAAAGTTGTTTATATGCGACATCTAACGGCGATACTACAAAATCAATATACCAAAAAGAAACTTATGAATGTCACAAGATTCAAAAAACTGCAGTTGTATTCAAGGATGTAACAACGACATCTTTTAAAAAATAGCTTTCATTAATCAATATATGTAAAAGCAGTCTTATCATACGTTATTCTATGACGATTTTACTAATCTTATTACGGCAATAATAAATAGTAGAGGAGACCATAAACTTTTCATCAATAGATGGCTCTGGAAATATAATTACAGCTATAGAATATAAATATTTGACTATAAAAATGAACTCGACACCCAAGGAGAGTTGCTGTGCTAAATGCAATAAAAAAATTAAAAACAAATCTAAATTAAAGTGTCATAATTGTAAGAAAATACTTGATATTATTTATCTTAATTTTACTTCAAAAAATATAACTCAGTATCGAAAGAAAACAAAGAAAAGAGGAATTGTAGCCAGTGTATACATAATATGAATCCATCAAAAGATATTAAACAAAACACACCTCATTTCTCTGAAAAGTATAGAGAAAATAGAGTATAAGTAATTCTGATTCTGAATATGAAATAAATAGTGAGAATATAACAATAAGGAAGAATTTAATAACGGGTCGTAATACGTCTTACAATTCATAATTATATTCTAGTTCGCCAGACTTTCTTACTAGAAGCATACCAGATATATTGACTACAACTAATGGTTTAGAATAGCTCAAAATAGAAATCAAAGGTTAAAAGAAGAACTTACGAGCGCACACAAGGAAATCGAAGATTTGGTACTAGAAAATAACTAACTTAAAAATAACATCTGAACAACAGAAAAAAATCAATTTAAATTAGTTTGCCATGGATCGCAGGAAATAAAAAGTACAACACAAAAAAGTAAACTAAAACAAGAAACTACAAGATGATAGTACTAAATGCAACTTATATTATAAAATCAGCACATAATTAAATGCTAGACAACTTAGCTCTGATGAATATATCTGTGATGGTAATGAAAATGAGTTGTTAAAAAAAACGGCAAATATGATACACAAACAGGAGGAAACTAAAATAGTAAATCCAATCAACACTCCTTAGAAAATCTTTTCTCAATAACATCAGAATGTAAAATATATATATATATATATATATATATTATGGGTGGACGGCAATGTTAATTCTATCATTATAAGCCTTTTGCCAGCTCTGAACAAATTCCAAAAGAATGTAACAAGATTTCTCACAGAATTACGTTTTATTGTGCGCATTTGAAAACGTGATTCTAACCCAACTAGCGTACTCACTGAATATGCGGCTGATTTAAAACGCTTTCAACGCATTAATATAATTATAATCGGTATAAATCATAATAACTTCTTAAGCGTTTATAAGTTAAATAATTTTATTTGTAATATATTTAGAAATGTTTCGAACTGTAAGTTTATTTATACAAAATCGCATTAGTTGAAAAGCAAAACGAATCAAAATCTAAATTGGGCTACAATATAGATTACTAAGGAGTTAGCTTGCACTCACTATTTTGAATTCTGTGGCATAGAACTTTAGACAACAATCTTATTATTGTCTGTATTTATGGTATACCAAACTCAAATGTAAATCTATGTTTCGACAGACTTAGAATTTTATTACACAGTATTACTTAAAATAATAAAAAGGTGTAATTTTATGTAGACATTGGAACATCGATATATTAAAAATGATAATAATACAAGAGAACAAAATTCCATATTAATTCATTATAACAAAGTTACCCATGTACACAAACTTACAAGAAATAATGGAATGCCGGTTGAATCGAGAGTGGGCGGGAGGTTGCGTCATTCTAGCGGAGCGTCGTATCGATGGTGGCTAGGTGGAATTGAGGGTATATCGAGAAACCTCACACTCGTTTGTACTGTATAAAGTTCACTGTAAGTGCCGTGAGCGACAGATTCCGCTGAAGTCATTCTACGAGTGAAGTCATTCGTGGTTCTCTCCGTTGTGGTGGTTTTTCTGGTGCAGGCAAGGAGGATGGTGTTGCTAAGCGGCTGCCTTGCGTTACGTTGAGATGGGTGGTGTTGCTGTTCGTTAGCATACTTTGGTGTTTTCATGTAATTACGTCCCTCACGTTACACCAGTGTGTGATTGTGACGGGGACGTGTTACGGTGTGGTCGAACAGTAATTACTCTATAGAGCGCAAGCGTATAGAGCATTACGCTGCCTTATATAATGATTTGCGTAAGCAAGAGAGCAAGTTCAACATCCGCTCTCACACTTTTACCATTTTAACAATTAACGCAATCCTGATCAAAATTCGCTATTTCCAAGATCGAAATTCCTGTTGTCTTTCTTACGGAATTGGCCTTATTATGTTATAGTTACGATATCAGAAGCGGTATAAATCCCTGCTATCGTCATCGTCATCGTCATGATCATCGGCATTGTCATGGACATCGTCATCGTCATCGTCTAAGTCATCGTCATCATCATCGTCATCGTCATCGTCATCATCATTGTCATCGTCATCGCCATCGTCATCTTCATCGTCATCGTCATCGCCATGGTCATCGGCATCGTCATGGTCATCGTCATCGGCATCGTCATCGATCATCATCATCAAGAAATGTTGAAGGTGTCTAAATGAGTTATCTAGATAGTTTAGCATTCGGTGAAAATGTTGCATTTAATATTTCATGCGAGGTCAAAGTTCAAAATATGTAGCGATATACAGAAAAAAATGTTTCACTTTAACGTGTTATGAATAAAAAGAAATAAGTAGCCTTTTTTTGTGTTCCAATGTGTTGATGTGTGTTACAGTTTGCTCTGAATGTTGTGTGGTTGACAAAATTGCTTTTTTGAATTAAATTACTGTGAGGATAAGCTTTTGTGTAGCTTGTCGAAGGGACAATGTCGTCCGGTCCATACTTGATCGAAAAGACACAACCCTCCGGTCCAGACTTATAAATGTTTGATGTTGAGGTTTGGATTTGTGTGAAGCTGGTCGAAGGGACAATGTCGTCCGGTCCATGCGTGGTCGAAAGGATACATCCATTTGATCCAGACTTATTAATCTTGGATGTTAAGGGTTGGATTTGTATGAAACTGGTCCAAGGGACTATGTTGTCCGGTGCATGCGTGATCGAAAGGACACATCGGTCCGGTCCGGGCTTATGATTTGTTGTTTTTGTGTGAAAAAATAACAAATATTAAAACCAAGATCAAAGTCATCTAACAGAATTTTACCTTGAAAACATAAATATATAAACTCGTTACTCTAATCCCACCGAAAACATACACACATAATACAGTCCTTACTTCAATATAAATTTCTTTTATTTTAAGTATTTAATCTTCGTCTTCTTCGTATTATACGCTGGTATTTTATATATAAGTATTATAACATTATACATAAAATACTCCTTAACAGGTAGAGCGATCTTAGCTATAGTCTGACCCGGTAGGTGGCACTGTTGTTGAGATCCAGAAATCACCTTGCCTTGTTGAATCCACTGTTTTTCTCGGAATTGCAGTTGATGCGAAGCTTCATTGGGGCCCTCATATATCTAAACTACCTAGCAAGCTTAGTTCTGCAACATATGCTGTAAATGTATGTTGAGGCCTTACATGTGTTGAAACAGCTAGATTAGTTTATTTTAGTTATGTCCATAGCATAATGTCATATGGAATCTTGCTATGGGGTAATGCGACTGATATTGAAACTATCTTTGTTTTGTAAAAAAGAGCCATAAGAGCAATTTATAACCTAGGTCCGAAGGAATCCCTTGGAGAAAAATTTAAATAAATAAATATATTAACTTTGGCCTCTCAATATATTTACGAGAATTTAATATATGTACTCAAAAACAAAAATAGTTTGTATATAATAGTGATGTACATTCTTTAAATACTAGGAACAAGCACATGTTAGTTATATCAGTTACTCGACTCCAAAGAGTCAGTAATTCCTTCATGGGGCAATGTATACGCTTTTACAATAAAGTCCCAGAAAATATGCAGACCTTATCTATCAAAAGGTTTAAAATATTTATTAAGCATACATTGTCTAGTAAGGGCTATTATACTACTAAAGAGTACTGGGAATGAGGTGATCGCTACCATGCTGTTTCTAAATGTTTTCATAACAATTGTATAAAATATTATATTGTAAATTGTGCTTTAAAAAAAAGTCCCGCTGGGTTTCTTGCTGGTTCTTTCCAGGACAGAGGGTTTTTTTGCGAACCAGTGGTAAAAGTAAAAAATGACTTTCAATATGTATTACTGTAATCTTAATTGAATAAAAATGATTCTATTCTATTCTATTCTATTCACCCGTATGAAGCCGGAGCGGATTAATAGTATATAAGATAATAATGTGGAATAACAATTTCTATATATGGATCATTTTAAGTAAATAAATTACGTTTGAACTCAACTTAAAACTTTGCTAGTTATATTATATAAATTACATTAAATACTGTTACGACAGTCCGTTAAACAATTGCGTCACGTTTACGCGTAAATATTCCTGAAACGCGTTCCAATAGAAATTCGACGATTATTGGAAATCAGTCTTATCGTCTATAAAATAAGGATCAGTATTTCATGTCCTGTCGAAAAGTGCAGGAGTAAGAATAGACTATACTCAATCAAGATAGTAACACAAGCAAGATCCAAATTTATATCTTTATTCATAAAGCCTATACAGTTTCGAATATATTGTTAATCGCAACTGTTCTAACATTTTCTAATTGAAAGAGGGGAATATTTAAATGACCGGGATTGACCTCTAATGTTCTACTGTTCTCTTATTTAGAATAACTTACCTGACAGGAGAATGAAATGAAGGCAGCTAAAACTCAGCCCAATTGGCCCTAAGTACGCCAAACCAGTGTCTTTCGAACACAAATAACAAGAATTTATTAAAAATAACTGTTTGTTAAAATGTTTGTGTATCTATTTACATTTCACAACTAAATATGTACGTTTTGTTTATTATCTATACCCTAAAAAGATCATCGAGCAAACATATTAATATTGGTGTAACATAAAATACAAAAATATCATATAAACGACGCCCTGATTGTCATCTTCCGACAAGTGGTTGATTAATATCTTTTTATTTTTAAAAGCTAGTGAATTCTTACGTACTTCCTTTAAAATATGCAATATTACTTGAATCATTTTCATCTTATCATATACCAAACATAAAGATACATCACAAACTAACATAAAATACTTATCTTGATATATTCGGGTAACATAATGCGTTTTCTCAGATTTTAAAAAGTGATGGTAGCACTGAAAATTTATTTTTATGTGCGTTTGAAAAGCGTAGATGCATTTAGTTCACACACACATTAATTAAATGAAGTTGCCTTACGATTGTTTATTGTTATAGACGGGGCTCTATTCGTAATTATTCTGTTATTAGGTATAAAAGAGTGCGCTGACGCTAGGAAAGTTTATTATTTATGGAACGCAGTACTGAATTCTACTTCGGGAAGCTACTAAAGCCCAATTTACACTGCCGCGGAACGGAATGGGTCGGAATAATTTTTGTAACGCAACAATTCGCTTCCATTCCATTCCGCCGCAATGTAAATTTAGCCTAAAAAGAAATCGACCTACGGCATCTGCGCGTATTAAGTACATCAGCGAAGAAACTTTGCTATTTTGGACGACGTAATTGTACATTTGTTGAGTGTGAGAAAGAATACATGGTAGAGCCATGCTACAGCTGTATAAGTAGTATAGTCGTAGCACGAATGGGTCGGCTCGACCGGGGAAGGACCACGCTCTCACAGAATACCAGCGTAAAATAGCAGCTTAACGCTGCTGTGTTTCGTATGGTATTCCATCTTAGTCCTCACGGGTGACAACGCATCTGCATTTAAATTCGCAATTGAGGATAGATGTAGATATCTATGGGTCACAGCAACCACTTACCATCAGGTGGACAGTGTTCTCGTATGTCACCCTTATCCTATACAAAAAAAATACATCCATTTCTAATCCTAATCGGTATTTTTACTTGCTCCGCATGTAACAATACAAAAGTATTTTTCGTAAAGTTAAGAAAAGTCAAATATTGTTAGCGAGGAATTCTGATATGTAACCGTAACATTATGCAATAATTAGTTTCTCAGAAATTAATCATATGCGAAGTAAAATACTTTACTTAACAAAAATATTTTTGTTAAGTTAAGAAAAGAAACAAAAAATATTTATATTTTAATAGCGAGCAATTCTTACACGCAACCAGTGGTGATTTTATGTAATTTGTTTCTCGGAAACGGCTCTAACGATTCGTGTTTAAATAATGTTTAACCTTCCAATATTATTTAAATATATGTCACAATAAACGACGGTAATGGTTAAGGACGCAATGATCCGACATAATCCGATAATAGTCATCTTTATTCAGGCAAATTACACCCATATTCAGTAAAATCAATGAATATAAAATCAATCTCAAAAATTTTAGCAATAAATAAATCAATGTCAATACAAAATAACAATTTTCAAAATAATAAATTCAGTCAATTTAAATAGGCAGTAATGTCAGCATACATATAAAATAATATAATCAAATTAAATTAAAATTAATAAATAAATAACAGAATTACACACTTTTATCAGTCAGGAGACGAGATCAATCAAAACTTTCTTTGAGGCAACTGTACTGCGATATGTCTGTCGCAGCAATGCCGGATGATATAGCAGTCTAACCTTTCCGCGATCATCGCCAGGACAGTCTTGGAGCTGGCTCGCACTCTGCGCACTAGGGACGCGGCCCGCTTGCGCATGGTGGCATGGAAGCAATCGGTGGGCGCATCCGCGAACATACCAGAGGCGCTACAAAATCCCTAAACGCATTATTGTATTGGACGCAGAGGACGCTGTAACTCTTCCTACTGTAATTAGCCCAAAAGTTGCACGAGTAGAGCGATGTAGAGAACGCTCAAAAGAGCGTAACCTTAACTTCCTTTGAACACCGCGCTAAGCGATCATGTTAGCTCTGACAGACGGCGCCCTCCGCTCCCGATCCATATCCGCGTGATCTTTCAGGTTGACGGTGAGTAAATGCCCCACATATTTAAACTGTTCTACCTTTTCCAGGGGTACACCATTTAATATTATTTGAGGTATATTAGCAGGACATTTCGCAGAAGCGGCTACAAAGATCAAGTACTGACTCTTCACATATATATTCCTCGCATGTCTGTATCAGCTTCCTCAGGCCGCAGACTGACACACTCAGCAGCACCATGTCGTCCGTATAACTCAGATTATTGACACAAACACCGTCAATGTGGCAGCCGACATGCTGACTTCTAAGCGCTACGATCAGCCCGTTGATATATAGATTAAATAGGGTTGGTGATGTTAAGCCGCCCTGCCTGATCTCGCTGATGAAGCTAATACCGAAATTACCCCCGCCCGCCTGACACTATTGGACTGGTTTGCGTTCCAGTACTGGAGCATGTTGATAAGTTCTTGTGGCAAGCCTATGATTCGCAGCTTATCCTACAGCAGGTTATATGCAACCAGGTCAAAAGCCTTGGATAGGTCAAGGAAGCACGCGTACACGGGCGTCCTGCGATCAGTGTAGTATTTGAAAGCAAATGCTTTAGACACAATATTGCGCTTTCAGTGGATAACCGAGGACGAAATCCGAACTGGTTATCATGGAGTATTACATGTTTATTCAACTGTGTGTTGAGCAAACACCTTTGCAATTACGGTGGCAAGAGAAATAGGCCTATAGTTACTCTTGTCAATCAAGTCACCCGTTTTATTCTTCACTATAGGTACTACCAAAGTTTTCATGAAATCCGCGGGCAGGTAGGAATGGCTCACATACAGAGAGTAGAACATAGCAAAGACCCTAGCTGAATTTTAAGCTTACTTGGAATGTTTTCAATTTTTGGTATTAGTAATGATATGTAATAGTGTAACTATTTTTTAAGCGTTGTATTATTTTTTAACTATCCTTTTTTTAAATCCCTCACAAAATTATATAATTTATTCTAACGCCGAGCAAAATCGGCCAGTTACTAAAGTATTACATCCTTACATCATACATATAATATATGTTCCCTTTCGCTGAACCCAGCTGTGATTTACCGGTTCACGTATTTGTATACATAATCCAGTCTAAAAAATGGGTCGCTTTTTATATCACGAGTTTCCTTTTTTCCTTATGGAATTATATTATGTTCGTATTTAAATAATAACATATACATAAATACCATTCCATGAAACAGAAACAGACACAGAAACATTTTTATACAATATAGATTATAAATAATACTTATTGAAAGTCATTCTTTTGTTTAATTACCACTGGTTCGAAAAAAAACCTCTGCCCTAAGAAGAACCAGCAAGAAACCCAGCGGGACTTTTTAATAAAGTTCTTGAACTTTGAGCAGGTCAAATTTTGTATAATTTCTGAAATTTTGTTGTAAAAGCGTATACATCGCCCCAAGAATGAATTACTGACTCGATGGAGTCGAGTACTGGTACTACTAGCTTGTGTCTGTTCCTAGTATATACAGAATGAATATAACTTATTTTTGTAAAACTACTTTTATTTTTGTGTACGTACATTACATTTTCATAAATGTATTGAGAGGCCAAAGTTAATATATTAATTTCTTAAAATTTTTGTCACAGCGAGTCTTTAGGCTTTAAATCATAAATTGCTCTTATGGTCCTCTTCTGTAAAACAAATATAATTTCAGTGTCAGCTGCGTGTCCCTATAGAAAAATACCATACGACATTATGCTATGGAAATAGCTAAAGTAAACTAGTCTAGCTATTTCAACATTGGTAAGATTTCTAATCTTTTTTACAGCATATGCTGCAGAACTAAGTCTGATTGCTAGTTTTGATATATGGGGCTCCATTGAAGCTTCGCGTTTAGTGAGATTCCAAGAAAAATGGTGGTATTGACAAGACTCAGTTCCTCCCCATTTAAAATTACATTAGTATTTAATTGTTTGACATTTGGAGTCATGAATTTTAAACATTTCGTTTTAGTGCCATTTAAATGAAAATATTCACATTGAACCAATTTACTAATTAAGATATACTATTATTTACTTCGTCATATTTTAGTAATTGTCGTCTTAATTTGAAAATTAAAGAAGTGTCAATATTTTCAAAAATGGTTCGAATTCATTACGTTTCAATAGAGAATCGCAAATGAGTACACGATTCATTAGGTTTCTTTCAGTAAGCTCGTGTGGTACCCAAATATCAAGCTTTTTGTATAGCCAAACACTTTCAAATGGGTCAAAACTGTTTTGTGGTCCTTAATTCCTCGGCTATGTCGTAACTACTATCATGCCGATCTTTCTCCACATTTTCAAAAATGGCATCGGCTTTATCCGTATGAGGGCGACCAGAGGGAACTGCATCTTTGACATCAAAATTCCCAGACTGAAAACGCTTGAACCAACTTTGTGCTACTCTTACTGACACTTCATTCATAAACAACACAATTTTTTTTCGCGGCTTGATTTGCATTTTCCCTTTTTGTAAAAAACCTTCAGAATGCATCGAATTTCCTTGTTAGATTCACTCATTTTGGCGGACAGAAAAACAAATAAAAATTGCGGGAGAGAGTTTTTTAATTTTTAGTTTTCTTTTTCTTAAAGTCCTATATGTGTTGATATTAAAACCAGCCAGCTACAAACAGTACAACCAAAGAGATTTTCTTCAATTTTATACAAACAAAATACGAAGAAACTTTCCGCGACCTATTAGAATATATGTTTGTGATTGTCGGCTGATGTTTATATTATGCTTTGTTTGCCATTTAGTAGAATTCCACAGCGCGAGGTGACACGAGGCAGCGCGTGTGTGAAAGGGAAAGGTATAGTGAGTAGTATACCTAATGCATTGTTTCGTACCGATCTAGATAAGAGTTTGGTGCCCGCGAGGATATTGACCCTATTGTCAGCTGATTTTCTTTTTTAGTTTCACTGCTGGTTTTATGTTTAAGTATTTTTATGATTTTTTTTATGAAATTTTCGTTTCATTAGCTGTACTAACATGATGGAGCATGAATAAATCTAATAAAACGTTGTGAAAAGATGATTTTTTTTTCATCAAGAGCGATTTTATATTTCACCCATCATCAAAGGTATAGTTAGTACTGTCGTCTGTCTTCGTTTTCGGGAGCGTTTCAAAAATACCCTGTATATTATATATATTCTAATTCTATGGTAGCAGTCCGGAGTCAGGATTTCGGCAGTGTTTTATCCCTGTGCCTCAGAAAGCACGTAAAGCCGATGGTTCTGCGTCTGATCTCTCTATATTTGTGCCGGATTATCTTTCCATCGAACTATTAGAGTGAGGGAATAGAAAATGTACCTGAGCTTGCGCATAAACTAATGATCCAAATCCTGTCCTACGTCATTAAAGTATAATGTAAGTCCTCTTTTGGTTATACCACAGAATAAATAATAGTGCAAGAACAGAAGGATTACTCTCTGATATCAAACTTGCGAGTTTAAACCTAGTTACAACGTCGCTAATGTTCATAATACTTTGCATGCCTCGGACATGACCTTCGTCAAATTAACCTACCGAGTAAATGGTCGAAAAAAAAATCAAAATGCACCTTACGTCCGCGTGCGAGAGTCTGTATCACTTAGCCCGTTACGCGTCTTTGTTAAGGCCGCACCTACTGTAGGGTTAGGTGTTGTGAGAAAACAAATTTAATGCTTTGATATTAATTGGTAATAGAGTACACCGACGGAACATTATTGTTTAATGTGAGGAAGGTTAATATGCAACATCGAGAAAAATTAGAATTATAACAACGCGAACGTCTTTGAAATTCAGATAATTTACCTATATTTTAACCGACTTCAAAAAAGGAGGAGGTACTCAATTCGACTGTATTTTTATGAGTGTTACCTCAGAACTTTTTCTTAGGTGAATCAATTTTGATGATTCTTTTTTATTTGAAAGCTAGTGCTTATAATTTATATATCCCATATAAATTTGGTCAAGATTTCTGACCAGTAGTTTCGGAGTTATCCTTAATAATAAATAAATAATAAAAGTTATCCTATAATAATGCGTATAAATATTGAAGTCGGTTGTACAATTTTTTTTTAAAACCTCCACACTAGGTTTTTTCCTTTATCGCGGGGGGCAGTTTACATACATAGATTTCACAAGGACAAACATCCAGACCCAGAATAATTTTATTTGTAGGCGATACAAATATTTGTTCCGTGCGGGATTCGAACCCGCGTCCCTTAGCGCTCCAACTCATTGCAAAGCCACTGCGCCACGGAGCCGTCACTTGTCTATTTCACATTTTTTGCTATTTAAAAACATGTGACACGCGACGGCATTATTAATGAAAGTGTGGCAATGAGAATTGCTGCTATTTTCAATCTCTATATTTTTTCGACCAAGTGTTAAACATGTAACCAGTATATGCTGATCTTGCTTTAGTAGGCAGTCACTGGTACTGGGAGGTCTACTTGCATTGAATGTTTTTTTAAGGTCATTAGCATTATATGCGAAAAAATCGAAAACTGCGAAGCTGTGGTCGGGTCGCTGATCAAATAATAAAACTGTTAATATGGCGTCAGTAACTCGGTACCTAATTATCTAGATCTACCTATAAATAATAATATATTACCTTTCGGTATCCTAAAGATTAGTAAAGAATGAAAAGTCGACATTCCTATTGTTATTTAAGCACTCGTATGCTATGCAGTACCTTTTGGGTTTTTGAGAGGCCATACTTGAATAAAAACTCAGATATAAATATTAAAAGTGCCTAAATACTTATAAGAGAAAAATACTTTTTTGTTAACGTAAGGCGCGCGTCAGCTCGAACGCGCGCGTGACAACCTCATGGAATTAGTCTCTCGTAGGCGGCCGCGCAGCGTAGGTATATTTTCATGCCTAAAGCGCGGAGTGAGACAGGCCTGGTTATACTTGCGTTTGTAATATGGAACACTATTACTCTTTACAGAAAGGTTCGTACACAATATCTCAACATGCCGTCATTACCGAAATTCGGCCTAAAGAACATAATTGATAGCTAATTTGGAAATAGAAAAATAAAAAAAATTAAGTATTCTGCGCTCTACAATACTTAAAACTTAAATACTGAAATAGTTAAAATATAAATATCACGCATATAAATTGTGGGAAAATTATATTTAAAACCTTTCAATATAACCTATGGTGGTAACAAAACCTTATTTTAATTCAGTGCTAACGCCATCTAGTTGAAAATTGCAATAATACTAACCTATACATAATTATAAATAGACTACTTTACGGTTTTTTTTAACAATTTTCCACCTTTTAAGGGACAAATAGGAGTCATATTAGTGTTTTAAGGTTATAAAATATGTATTATTCAAAATTATCATAATTTCATTTTACGAATTTCCCCACCAACAAAAAGTTTTCACGTAAGCTTTTACCCTCGTCTTAACTCTTTAAGGTAAGATTTTTGGAAAATAAAAATAAACGTATTTACTTATTTTAATCCAAAAACAGGCGTACTAGTTTTCAAGTCTGTTTTATTACTATATATTTTAAATTAAAATATCGTATTTTAATTTAAAATATATACGTTTACATTTTTTCACCTGAGGACTAAGATGGAATGCCTCGTTACCTGTAAAAAGACATTACAACAATACATTAAGGTGCTATTTGACGCTGGTATTATGTCAGAGCGTGGTCTTACCCCGGTCGTGCCGACCCATTCGTGCTGCAGCCATATTATAACATATGATATACGTTGTATTACTAAGATTTAAGAAACTGCTACGGAACTTACTCTTAAACTGACAAACCCGAACGTACGTACCCCGAACCCTGAAATTTGGCCTCCTTTTTATTTGTACACATACACCAAAAGTTATAATTAAAAAGTTGAAGGTACTCCGGGTTAACTCTGACATTGGGACGTCAACCACCTCAGTCCCCAGTGGCCATGGGTGCTGGAAAGCACCCAAAACGTCGAAAATGAAAAATAAGTATAATTAAACTTGATAAAATCCGTAAAAGTAGTTTTATTCAATGTGTAGTGTTCGCGTAAATATAAGAAATCATTCTTTTAAAAAATTTCATCTATACCCATATTTTTATGGCTAAATGTTTTCCGAGTGACTCACTGCTTTAAAACATGCCTACCCTGTCGGGGATTATAAGCGCGACGTAATATGTGTATGCACGTTTTTGGTGGAATATTAGTTACTTGTATAGACAAAGTGGATTCAAAGTTTTATTCCGTTAGATGAAGAGGTCAGTTGGTGAGGTGGTTTTAATGTTTGTTATTGTTTTTTAGAAATAGATTTGGCAAAATTCACTTGAAAATAATTACCTACAAATATTTAGAACGTATTTTGTTTAAAGATATAGCCTATATACGTTCCACTGCTGGGCACACGCCTCCTGTCAATCCTGAGAGGATTTAAGGGTAAGGAAATGTCCGCCGCGCTGCCCCAATGTGTGTTGGCGAACTTCAAATGTTTTTGAAATATTTTTTTTTATTTCTCAGACATGCAGGTTTCCTCACAATGTTTTCCTTCACCGCCGAGCACGTGGTTACTTTGTTTAGTATCATGTAATGTTTATTTTGATTAGAAATCGTCATAATCAATAGCATTGTTGCATCAATAGCATTGGTGGATTTTGTATAAGTACCTTCTAGCATCTCTCACTGATCAGGATTTCAAGATGATTTTCAGTTTAAATTTATAAAACAACTTAAATAAAACTTTGGCTACCTCGATAGTCTAGTGGTCGTAAGAGCGCGACTGCTGATCACTAGGTTCCGGGATCATAATCAATAATTAGGTTTTTCTGTCAAGAAATTCGTAGGAGAAGTTCGGAGTCAGGAAGTTGGCGGTGTTTCAGCTGCGAGCCTCGGAAAGTACGTCTGAATACGATTTTGTGGTCGAATTGTTCGGGTAAAATTTTGCAACAAAATTTTAAAAGTACGCCTAGCTAAGTGACGTCATTCTAAATCCAATATGGCGGACCGATCAAGATGGCGGACTAGTTATTTTTTTATACACTCCATTATTATGGGCATTATATGAGCAATATATGCAAGGTTTTGCTGGGAAAAATATGAAAAATAAAATGACGTCACTCTTAATCCAATATGGTGGACTCCCAAAGATGGCGGAATATGTTTTTTATTCACACCCATGATATGGATATCAAAGGAATATATGGATTCAAATGATGATAACAGGATAAACCCTTTGTTCGCTGAAAATAATACGAATAAAATGTGTGTACTACTTCCCGGCTAAACGGTAAGACTAAGCGGGGTCGTGTATTAACTAATATCAGTCTCCACCCTGGGAAAATTCTAGCCGTGGTGAAAAAAAATGGCGGAAAACAAGATGGCTGCCATACCAATTTCAAAGACTTAAACTCGGCAAAGGTTAGGGATAGTTTGGTGGTGCTCGAAGAAATGTTGTAAGGACCGATAAGGGTTAACTGCTGGCGATAAAAAATTCAAGATGGCGGATCTAAAATGGCGATCAAAAACCAACAATGACACATTTTATGAAATGAACAGACTTCACGTACAGCGATAAGTAAAAAATAAAAAAGTTTATTTTCTTCCTTTTAGAGCATTTAAATAAAAGCTTGTTTTTAAAAAAAAAATTACTATTAATTTACTTAAATTGATCTCACAATTATAAATGGTATCAATTAATTAGTTTTTCTAACATTTCAATGAAGTAACTATTGAAATCTGGTATGTAAACAAAACGTTATATTTTATTTTGGTTGACGTAAATATTACGAGTATTAGCTTGAATTTGTCTATCTTGAGAGCTTTTCTATATTACATAACTATTTAGTCATAAAATAACGAGCGAGCCTTACAGTAGTCGCATATGATGTGTAACATCTGACATCTCACCTTAGTAATAAGCAACATTAACATAATACCCTGAAAAAAATGATTCAGGTAATATTTGAAATGATTTCTCGTAACGTAGAATAATTATTTTTAATGAAAATTGTATTTTATTTAATTAACACCAGGATTAATTCAATTTTTTATTGAAAAGAGTTATTTTTGTTCAATTTGGGGGAGAGCGTAGACAATAGTACCAACGCGCGCGCTCATTGGTCAAAGTAAATAGCACGCGCTTCCTCGCCTTCCTGTTACACACTTCCGTCCCTTTTCACGAAATCACTCCCGCAGATTACAGGAAAGCAAGAGGAGAGATGTTATACATTAATAATGTCACAATTAAAAAGTACTTTTTTTCTGGAATCAATTTTGGATTGCGTTTATAAAGTGAGTCTTCGATCGATTTACCGCCATTTTACATAGTGGCTCTGCGCTCACCAGCCCTTTTGTGCAGAGTATTGAGTATAGATTAAACTTAAAAAATAATAAATGAACGATGATGAAGAAGTAAATGGTAAGACAATTTAGATAGAAATCATGTCAAAAGCAACTAATTCATATGAATAATTCTGATCATTATGAAATGAATTTATACTGGGTGCTGCAAAACTACCCCTAAAGCCGAAATGAGGTTAAATGGGGCCTTATAACGAATCCCTTCACAATATTTAAGAGCCGTAGTAACACTGTATAATATACCCCAAAATAATAAAAAAAAATTATTATTTTCACTGATGTGCAAACCCTATTTCAGTAAAATTAAAGAGTAAACTACGCAGAATGTCCACAAAAGTCCATGGGTGTGAGGTCCGGAGAACAGGCAGGCCATAGCACCAGTCCCCGCGGCCGATCTATCCTCGCGGAAAGCGAACCTTAAGATGTTCTCGTACGTTGCGAGCAAAATGTGCCGAAGCTCCATCATGCTGAAACACCAAGTTTCTTTGGTTCTCAAAGTAATCCCAGTCAGCCACAGGAAAGTCGTCAATCGCCTCTTCAAATTCCATTTGTAAAAACGTTAGATAGTTGCTACCGTTCAAACGTGATGGCATAATGACAGGACCGATAACATGCCCGTCATAAAGGCCAGCCCACACATTCAGCTGCCACTGGTGTTGGAATCTGCCCTGCCGTGAAGCATGTGGATTCACGCGAGCCCAAACGTAAACGTTATGCATATTTGAAAGTCCTGACCTCGTGAATGTTGCCTCGTCCGTCCAAAGAACATAGTTTACGTAATTAGGGTTTTCCTCCAACTGCCTGAGAACCACTCGCAGAAGTTTCCCCTGGGTGCGAAATCGGGGGGTATCAGCTCCTGTGTACGGCGATAGTGATAAGGATGACGATTGTGGTCAAGAAGAATTCGCCAAACTGCAACATTGTTTATACCGAATCTTGTTCCGGCTCGCCTCGTACTTGTGGTCGGCTCTTCTTCAAAATGCTCTAACACTAATTCAGCCTGCCTGGCGTCGACTGTGCTTGGACGTCAACCTCCAGTAGACCAACGAAAAGAGCCGGTGGAATGTAGTCGTCTTGACATGTTCAGAAAACACTGGTACGAAGGCAGCCGTCGCTGTTCAGTGGGGGTCTACCATCGATAAATCATTGCCGATACAGTTCGCGAGCACGATTTAAATTGCTATCTTCATGGCCTACGCATAAAATCATATCGTAATATTCCGAGTTAGAAAGCATCGTTATTTTGCAAAAAATGTTGGAAAAAATCCTCGAAACAGTTTTAGGATATCGATTAGAAGATTTGAAATTGACAACATATTTTTTTTTCCAACTTGACATTTCTTGAAGCCAGTACTTGAGAACATTTATGAATGAAAAATAGAAAAACTACTAAAGTAGACAATTATTAGGTAAAATAGGTAGGTAGGCCTTTCTGTTAAATAATCTGGTTCCCTGACTTGACATCTTACTAGGGTTGACAACATTTTTGGCTTTGATAATTAATTATATTTTTTACGGGGTATTTTGTAACACGTTGTATAATTTTTAATGAATTAGTAACTATGATACAATATGACATTCATATGTGCTTACATACTAAATATAAATACTCACGCCTGTCACCTAGAGGGGTAGGCAGAGACTACGGACTTCCATTTGGCACGATCCTGACACACCTCTCTCGCCTCCTTTACATCCATATACCTACGCATACATGCTCGTCGGTTAAGGGTACTCTTAATCTGGCCCATCTTCAATATATCCCTTGAATTCCTTCCCGTCTTCACGATTCTTCTGCAACATAAATTTGCTTTGACACTCTTTCTCTTTCATTCTTTGTACATGACCAAACCACGGAAGCATTCCTTTCTTAATCTTGGTCACAACACGATCTTGCAAACCACACTTTTCTCCTATCACATAATTTATCACCCTGTCATTCAGATTTGATACAATGTATATGATTTATTTTTGATATATGCACTTGGATCAATATTGTGATGTCGTTCGCCTATATAATAAATCTTTGTAGAGAAGCTTAACGTAATCCTATTATCTGGTTTCGTGTTCAGTGTCAGGATGATTGTGAGAGTACTGAACACGGCTCGCTTAATATAGATTCAAAATTTGTTTTATTTAATTCTACTTCTTGTTTCGTTTTACTGATTTATTATTTCAATCATATTATCGTTATCATCTCCCTGTGATTACTGTAGAGACATAAAAAACAAACATTATTCATTCATTTCTTTTTAAAATTAAGCATTACTATTGTCTTTAGAATTGTTCGTGTTAAAACACGACAGTACTTTATCTTTCGCATGACATTCGTATTTATTAAGATTAAATTAACTTTCAAATAATATACAAAAAAGCAAGCAGCTTATAGAGAAAGAGAGGGAGAAATAAAGAGAGAGAGAAAGAGAAAGAAAGGAAAAAACTTAACCTTAAACTTAAAGATATCAGTTAATATACGTCAGTAATAGGCAAAATAAATAAAATGTAACGTTATGAAAATATATTATGTTAAAGACGATATATAGGCTCTAAAGTAAAAAAAAGCGATAGTTATTAACAAACGTCTAACATACAACTAAATTTTTACGTCTTGAGTAACGCAGTTCATTTATTGAATATGCCGCTACAAAAAATCCATAGAAAGCATTAGTGATATTTCAACAACATGTAACCTTTTAACGACATAATATACTGACTTTGGCTCAGCCCGGGATTCGAACCCACGACCTCATGATCAGCTAAAGCGTCTATGACCGCTACACTTATGAGGTTATTTGCTAACTTCGTTAACATCAAAACGAAGGTAGGTCTACAGGTCTCCTCTTCATCTAATGAGGGCCGCCGATTTGAAACGATTTTTATAGCCGATTTTTGATAATACATCATTATATTTGAGGAATTCCACCCCTATTTTTTGTCACCCAAAAATCATTAGGAATAGTCTAGCTTTTTACTCCTGAAAGAATTTTTAAATTTCGATCGAGGAATTCCCGAGATCATCTCTTGAAAATTTTGCTCTTTATAATAATATCAGCAAGCTTCAGTACGAGTAAGTACTTTTATGATTTAATGCTTTCAGTTTGTGAAAAAGTTAGCTTGTTTTAAACAAAGTCACGAACTTGTTCATTATTGAGTTTCAAGCAAACTAACAAATTTAAATCCATCGATACAACTTTCCACCAAGAAAGATGTAATTTATCTTATTATAACGATTTAATAACAATCTTGTTAAAAATTATGCATTGTGTGCTTTTTATCACTTTAAATACGTATTTCAGTTTTTTTAAGTGTATGTGCACCGGTAATATTATATTAATCTCAACACACAAGTTAAAAGTGTTACTTTATAATTTATGTTTACCTTCTTATAAAACTCATGATGAACTTATATTCTACTCAAATTACAACAATTGATTGTTAATACTAAGATTTTTAAATTTCTTATTAAGGATCTTAGATTAAATATTAACCTTTTTGCTTTTAGTTGCATTTTTTCGAAGTATGAAATTATATCAGTGGATTAAAATCCACTTCGAACCCTAATTATTTACTGACCAGATTGTGCAGTTCTAGGAGCGTCATGTCCAATGTTGGACTTGAACATGCTTTTGATGGAGATGATGATAATCGGTAGATACTACCGAAGGTATGAAAAGATGGGAAACCTTTTAAAACTGTCATTGTTGCTATTAAGTAAATTAAGTTCCTCTTTATTGAATAGATTTTGTAATAAATTTATCGAGCCCAATTTAATGGCAAAATATTAGTCATATTGTAAAAATATCTAATAAAGGTGTGATGTATCCGAAAGTGGAAAATATAGCAAATGTATAGCAAACATATTCGGTAAACATTTTACGGTAAAGCGTATTTAACCATCCTGTTTAAAACAAAGTAATGTTTTAAATGTTAAAATTTTGTTTTATTTTGTAAATTCTAGATGGCGCTAGTAGTACTTTGTTGCACGCTATTATCTGCGTATCGTAATGCTATAAGGTCAAATTAAATTATTGTTTAATAAATTAGTTCAGGATACGTATCAAGGCGTTTTATTTACCTGTTATGTTATCCCTAGCGTAGCTAGTAGTACATTGTCCTTAATTCGAACCGGATAAAGTGTTCGGGATCTGAGGTCTAGTCAGTGAAGTGCAGTGGTCAGTAGTTGTGGATCACACCCCTGGACTCTGCAGTGGATCGCTGCAGCAGGAGTTCAGGCACTGGTTAGTGGTGGTGTTTATTTCTGCCAGGCAGGATACATTACCGCTACAGTGGTGGGAGGACACAGAGTAGACAAGTAGAAGTAGTAGAAGGTAAGGAAAGTAAAAGTAAGGAAGAAGAGTAAGTAGAAGACAGGGAGTGTCAATCGCGACGAGTGAAGATTAAAAACAAGTGTCACAAATAGATGGCACCGCTTTTAGTAGTGAAAAAGTGAAAAGTCAATACCAGTGGTCATTAAGCTAAAAGTGTCAAAGTGTAATCATTTAGTGGTGAGTGCAAGAAAAAAAAAAAAAACTGTAAGTACTTTTGAATTTGTATGTCGTCATTTGGAACTATAAAGTGAAAATAACTTCTATATTTAAATTTATAATTGTGTTAAAAAAAAAAAAAAAAAAACAGCATTAAAATATCTCAACATTTAAATTTGTAATTGTGTTAATTTAAAACTTATGATAATATTCTGAATAAGTTGCCAATGGGTATAGCTATATACACTTAATAACTTTGAAGGACTTAAAATAAATGTGAAATACGTTCAAAACTAGCAGTATAAATGCTCGATTTGTCCAAGGGTTATTAACTCTTGTAACATTTTCAAGTCTTTCTTCTAAATATACTTAATTAATTTTTACTTTTGAAATTGGGAAGGAGATATTGATTTAAAATGGATAAAATTATTAATCTCCAAAGGAAACACAAAATGTTATTAATAAAGCCTAGTAATTTTAAAAAATGTCCCAAGGAACGTTTAACGTACGAATATTTAGAGACGAGGTTAGAAATATTAGACAGTAATTGGCAATCTTTTATTGATAATCATAAAAGTTGTACGAAAATGTTAAACCGGATGACTTACTATCATCTGATTATGTTAAATTAGAGGTTTATGATAAAACTGAGGACGTTTACATTGTTTACAAATCTCATATGAAATCTGCAAAAATAAATTATGTCCATCAGAGGAGAAGCTACAGCACAGTGATTCGACCTTTTCTAGATAAACAATGCGCCGTGAAATTACCCAGAATTACAATTCCAACATTCTGGTAAATACTCGGAATGGACAACATCCGAGATTTGTTTTGTCATTAGTCCATAAAATGAATCACTTGATAATGTGCAGCGACTTCATTATTTAAAGAGTCATCTCACTGGTGAGGCAGGCTCAACTGATTCAGCATACCCAGTTACCGGAAACAAATTATAAAGAATCTTGGGATGTTTTAGAAAGGAGATATAATAACAAAAGGTATTTGTCTAATTGTATTTTAAAAGATTGTTTGGTCAAAAACGGATATATAGTGAATCGGCATCCAGCTTAAAAGAATTGTTAGATACCACAATGGATTGTTTAGTGCATTAAAAATTTAGATATAGATGTAAGCAAATGATATAATTGTCATTTATCTTGTAAGCTATAAACTGGATGTTGAAACACGTAAGCAGGGAATTATTTATATCAAGTGATGATTCCTTACCACAATTGATAAGTTCAAAATATTTATAGAAAATCGTTTTAGAGCATTAGAAACAATTGAACCGCGTAAAATACTTACTCATAATGCCACCCACTCTTCGAACACGAAAGTTTTGCTAGCGACTAAGTCTTTTAGTTTAAAGTGTGAATACTGCTCGCAGAATCATAAATTATGTTTCTGCAAACAGTTTTCGAGTCAAGATGTTGACAGCAGACGGGAATTTGTGTCAACCAGAAAGATGTGTTTTAATTGTTTGGGTCGAAACCATCTTTCCTACGATTAAAACCAACAAAGTGTAGGATATCAAAAAGACATCACACACTATTGCATCCCACCAACAATCAGGAGAAAAAGGACCAGGCTGCTGTTTTAAACCAGTCGGCCAGTTGCACTGACACTTCGGAATCTGAAGTTCGGTAGTTGCTTTCTACTGGTCACATCCCTGGCAGGCAGGTCTTATTACAGCACTAATAAGAGTTGAATCTAAAACTGGAGAACATAAGCTAGTACGAGCCCTTATAGATCAAGGTTCTTGCTGCTTCATTACAGAAGCAATAGTTCAATATCTTCAATTGAAGAAAATTCCAGCAGTCGGGGTGATTTCAGGATTATCAAATAATAAAGTTATGCGCGCTCAATCCGTTCGATTCCAAGTGCAATCATGTGTTGATCCTAGTTTTAAAGTGGAATTGAAGCTTATGTTTTAGCAAGATCACCGACCGTCTACCTGAAAGGAAGATAGAAGCAATAGATTGGAAGAGCTTAACCAATTGACGTTAGCCGACCCACAGTTCAACGTACCCAATAAGATTGATATTTTATTGGGTGCGGATGTTTCACACCATAATAAAGCATGGGATAAAGAAGTACAAATGGGTCCTGATAGCACAGAATACCACGCTTGGGTGATTCTTTCCAGTGTAATAAACAATGTAAATGGAAAAATAATACATCTATAATGAAACTTCTGTTATGCATGCACAGGTCATGGAAATGAAATGCTGAAGAGGTCTTGCTAAATAGAAGAAGGTACATTTTATAATAAAAAGAAAATACTTACCGAAGAAGAGCAAAATGTGAAAGAATTTATGAGACTACGACTAAAAGAACGCCAGAAGGGCGATATATAGTAAAATACCATTGCGAGACGAAGAGCTACTTTGCAAGAATGGCAATTCTAGAGAAATAGCGATAAAGAGACTAAAGTCATTAGAAACGAGACTAGTAAGAATCAAGAGCTACGGGAAAAATATCATAATGTATTAAAGGAATATTTACAGTTAGGGCACATGAGATCAATAAGTAACCATGAACCAAGGATTAACGAACCTATTTATTTACCACACCATGCCGTGGTACGAGAAGACAAGTCCACCACAAAGGTTAGAGTGGTCTTCAATGCTTCAGAGCCAAATAAGTTTGGTGTATCATTAAATGATGCATTGATGGTGACCTACCATAAGCAGATCTCAGACACACGATGTTACGCTGGCGAACCCATCCGATTGCCTTAGTGCGAGATATTGTAAAATGTATCGCAAGCTTGTAACCGAAACGGATGCCAACATGTATCAACGCATTGTGTGGAGAGAAGATCCTAAGGAAGAAATAGGATTATGAACTCTTAACAGTCACCTTTGGAACTGCATCGGCGCCTTACCTAGCTGTGAGAACGCTTTATCAGGTAGTATATGATGCTGGAGTTCTGTACCCAATCGCTGTGAACAAGTCTTGAACAGCTTCTATATGGATGATTTAATGACAGGTTGTGACACGGTTCAAGAAGGTTGCGTAATTATTAAACAATTAAAAGAATTGTTAGGACAGGCAGGATTTGAATTGCAGAAATGGAACAGCAACAGTAAAGGGCTGATGAAACACATAGAGCAATTTGAAGGAAAGGACACTATAATAAAGAAAACAAAATGAAGGACAAAGAAGTAAAACTATTAGAAAATGAAATAAGTGAAGTCAAAATAAGATCAGATGATACAATAAAATTTTAGGACCAACCTGGAGCCGCTCTGAAGATGAATATAAGTACGCAGTACAGCTTTCACCGGTGACAGGACCTGAAACAAAAAAGAAAGATAGTGTCAGAAATTGCGAGAATATTTGATCCACTAGGTTGGGTTGCACCTAGTGTAATCAGCAAAAGTATTTATTCAAAAGCTGTGGTTGTCAGGAATCAGTTGGGATGAACAGATCTCAAATGAATTAAAAATGATATGGGATACTTACATGGTAGAGTTAAATGAATTATCCAAGGTGCGAATACCACGTTGGCTCGGAACGAAGAATAATGATCTTGCTGTAGAATTGCACGGCTTCGCGATGCATCGAAATTGGCATACGCAGCAGTTATATATTTGCGAATTATCGAGTTCAAATAGTTAAAACATCACTTGTGGTAGCAAAACGAGAGTAGCTCCTGTCAAACAAGTGAGCATTCCAAGGCTGGAACTATGCGGAAAGCTTGTTGTTGCGACTTTTAGCGGAAACGTCAGAAGTATTTAATATTTCTAAGAACGAGTGCATGCGTGGACTGATTCCACCATCGTTCTGGCCTGGCTCAATAACCATCCGAGCCGCTGGAAAACGTTTGTTGGAAATAGAGTCAGAAATTTGACTACCCTAGAATCATCACAATGGTGCACATCTCCACCAAGCAAAATCCAGCAGATTGCGCATCCAGGGTGTCTCACCTGCGTTACTGGCGGAAAATGATTTATGGTTTTCAGGACCTAGTTTTTGAAAGAACAAATATATATCCTATAATAGACCAGAGAATTTATATACAAAAGAAAAGAATCGGTAAAACATATGTGGAGGTAGTTACTGAAGGTGAAGCAGACTCACTTTTTAAGCGGTACTCATCACTGCAAAACTTTTGAGAGTTGTCGCTTATTGCCGAAATTTCTCAAAGGGTCCGTAAAGAATCGCTATTTACAAAAGACAGAAATAGAAGGCTTTACAGTGTTGCCTGAAAGGCACAACTGGAGGAGTTCACGGAAGAATACGCAGACTTAAAATCTGGAAGGCCTATAAAAGAAAGGAAGCAAATTAAGAACATTAGGTCCTTATTTGGATGACAACGGAATAATTAGAGTTGCCGGTCGCCTGAGAAATGCAGTGATTGAGGATACCATTAAGCGCCCTATTGTTCTACCTCGTGATTCTCCATTCACTAAATTGATCATTGCAGATGCACACATTCAAACTCTTCACGGAGGACAGCAGTTGATGCTCAATTATTTAAGGACAGCTTATTGGGTGATAGGAGCAGGCTTTGATAAAACAACATATCCATAAATGCGTTACATGTGTAAAAAATAGTGCAACTACTCACAATCAGCTCATGGGTGATTTACCATCTGTAAGGTGCACACCTGCGAGGCCATTTCAACAGTGGAGTGGACTATGGCCTATCCAGATCAGAACGACCAAGGGTCGCGGCCACCGAGCATACAAAGGCTATATTTGTATTTTTATACATGTTACAAGCCATACATCTAGAGGTTGTTAGTGATATGACTAGTCAGGCCTTTTAGCAGCCTTCCGAAGATTTATAGCCAGACGTGGAAAATGCGCTCACCTATGGTCGGATAACGGGACTACTTTGTAGGCGCATCTAAGGAATTACGAGAACTAAGTTCCATTCAGCCGAAATTGCAGAACACCTAGAAAAAACGGAACAGAGTGGCACTTATACCCCCGGGCACCAAATTTTGGAGGACTTTGAAGCGGGTGAAGTCTACAACACCACTTGAGAGAAGAGTTATTGGAGAAACGACTCTAACGTTTGAAGAGATGAGCACTCTTCTTACTCAAATCGAGGCATGCCTCAACTCTCGACCAATGACAACTTGTTAATTCAGACGATCCTAGCGAATCACTGCCATTGACTCCAGGTCACTTCTTGGTTGGGGAACCATTAGTTAATGCAATCGATAGGAATTATGATCTGAGTAACGTAAATTCATTGTCTAGGTGGCAATTAGTACAAAAATTGTTGCAATCTATTTGGAAACGTTGGTCATCAAGAATATTTGGTCATGTTAATGCACCGATATAAATGGTCGCGTCAAATTGCAGAACCAAATTTGGGTGACATTGTGTTAGTAAAGGAGGATGATCTTCCCCGGGACAGTGGTTACTTGGTCGCGTTATACAAAACATCCAAGGAGGACAATATAACCCGTGTGGTTACATTGCGTACTAGATCTTCAATTTTGAAACGACCAACCTCAAAATTGTGCATATTGCCAGTTGAAAAGTAATATAAAAACTTTAGATTATTGTCTCAATTTACCGTTGTATCAGCATGTTATTGTTTAGTTACTTCTATATTTTATTGTTTATATTTATCATAGATTTAAATTTAAAATTTTATTGTTATGTGTTGTTGTGTGTAAAATATACCCACCACTGTCAATGTAATAGGGCATGGTGGGCGGCATTCATAATTAAGGACATTTTAATTAAATGTCCTTGGTGGGCGGTATGTTTAAGAGCAAAGTAATGTTTTAAATGTTAAGAATTTTGTTTTATTTTGTAAATTCTAGATGGCGCTAGTAGTACTTTGTTGCACGCTATTATCTGCGTATCGTAATGCTATAAGGTCAAATTAAATTATTGTTTAATAAATTAGTTCAGGATACGTATCAAGGCGTTTTATTTACCTGTTACGTTATCCCTAGCGTAGCTAGTAGTACACATCCTATCATATCGCTATATTACTAATTTTGTATAAGATTTATATTTGGTTTGCGCAAATATGATCATGTTTCTTGTTTTCGTAATAAGCTCAAGTGGCTTCCTATTCACCTTCGCCGGAATGGTCATATTCTATCACTTCTTTACAATGTTCTCTTTAATCCCTCCTATCCTCCTTGTCTTAAGGATTACTTTGAATTCCTTCACTATTCCCATTCAAAAGTTTTGAGATCATCAGAAAATTTAATATTAACAATGCCTGGCCATAGTACAAAATTTGTGGAGAGGTCGTTTAGTGTCTAAGCAGTCCGTATGTGGAATGCCCTACCTCTGTCAGCGAGATGCGCCCAGTCTTTATCTGTTTTTCACAAGACTGTACACAATCACTATCTTAACCTTGGAGGTCATGTCATCTATATATTATGTAAACAGTCGTATTGTCATGTATTTATTTGTTATTTTTTGTATATATTATACGAATATATTTATAAATATTGTTTCTGCGTCACCAATACCACACAATTTTCTGTTTTGATCCTGTCCATCCAAAATTTGTCTGAAGAAATCTCTTTAGCGATAAGACCGCCCATTTTGACACTATTTTCTTTTCTTCTTCTTTCGTTTATATTGTTTTGGTGTATAATAAAGAATTATCTATCTATTTAACCATCTATACAAACAAATTTAGAATTTTTATTTGCAAATCTCCTACTAACATTATAAAGACAGTCTGTTTGGATGTATTTGATGTTTATTATATTTTATTTTATTAAAGTAGTATTTTCAATGACAATAAACAAATCCCAGGGTCAAACTTTGAAAGTAGTGTGATTACATTTGGGCACGGCATATTTTCCACGGTCAGCTCTACGTAGTCTGTTCACGTTTCTAGGGCTCAAAATCTGCACGTTTTCGCTGAGCGAAATCATTTAAAAGACAAATTATTTAATAAAGTGCAGTAGTGTTCTGCAAAGCTTTTATGCGTTAAAAATGTTAAGTGTAAATTTAATTAAGATAAACAATTTGTATGCTATATTATATTAGGCCTTATAATTTTATGCAAATGGATAGGGATCCGGTGCACGCTGCAAGAAGCATTCCACCTTATTACTCAGGGGTGACAACGCATTTGCATTATGCTTCTTAGTCAAAGACAGATGTAGATATCTATAGGCCACAGAACTTACTTACCATCAGGGGACTGTGTGTTCGTTTGTCTTATATTCTATTAAAAAAGAGTAGTTCTTGAGATCATCTCATGTAACAACATCTAGAACAACCCAACTTTGCTCTTTGTAATAATATCAGCAAGATTCAGTAAGTACTTTTATGTTTTAATGTTTTCAACTTTGTGAAGACGTTAGCTTGTTTTGAACAAAGTCACGAATTTGTTCATTATTAAATTTCAAATATTTCCATAAAACTCTCCGCCAAGAAAGATGCGATGCTTCTAGCGATCCGCCCCGGCTACGCACAGTTGATTTCTGGATTTCGACAACAACGCGACCTACTGAATATAATTTTAAATCTAAACCATTCTCTATTCAACTTAATCACACACACAAAAAATTTAATCAAAATCGGTCCAGCCGTTTAGAAGGAGTTCAGTTACATACACACGGGCAGAAGAATTAATTTATATACAATATGCATTTATTACACATATAAACATTTCCTTGAATAATTCTGTGTACTATTGTAAGCTGCATCAAAAATAGTTGCGCAGTTTAAAAGATATAAGCGTACAGACGGCGGTAAGCGACTTTGTTTTATACTATGTAGAGAAGAGATTTTGAAAAATCTATTTCCGTTTCCTGGCAACACATACATTATTATTGTTACTTTATAATTGATACCTTTTTTATATAAAACTAATGATGGTTCTTAAACGTGTTGCTGCTTAAGATATTTTATAATTACTAATTAAAGATCTTACATTTAATATTTACCTCGTTGCTTTGAGATGCAATTTTTCAAATACGGAATAACATCAGTAAACAAAATTCACCATGGACCTTCTATCACTGGCCTGTTGCAGTTCTTGGATATTCATATCCAACGGTGGACTTAAATATTGTTGATGGAGATAACGATAATTAGTAGATATTGCTGAAAGTCTGAAAGGGGTAAAATTTTAAAACAGTCACTGTTGCTTTTAAGTAAATTACTTACTACTTACTTCACGCACAATCCCTGACGGTATCCAGAGAGAACAGATCGCCAAGTGTCACGATCCTTACATATCTCTTTGCTTCTTTCAGATTCATAATCTTCATACATGCACGTCTAGGTATCCGAGTACTCTTGACCTCTCTTCGAGGTTTGTTTCACATGGTCTTCGAGTTAGTCTCGGTCTACTCGACACCTTTAATATTAACTTTCGCGCTATATATTTTCTTCACCATTCGGTCTTCACTCATTCGCTCAACGTGCCCAAACCATCGAAGCACGCCCTTATCAATTTTGTGATAAGGTCATCTTTCAAACCTGCCATATTATCTCTTCGTTTCGCTTTCGGTCAGCCATGGTAACGCCGCACATTTTACGAAGACGCATTCCACTGCATTCAACTTGCTTTATGCTTCTTCTGGCACAATTTCTTCTGCCATATAACAAAGTTGGTACCAACACTGCGTTATGTATTGCAAGGCGTGCGCTCTTCACTACGCCTTGCCCTTTGACTAAAGCAGTCAAGGCACCATTGACTTTGTTCCCGGCAGCGACACGCCTGTCCACATCTAAATCACATCTTCCATCTCGGCTAAAAGCACTCAAGTAAATTAAACTTTTTATTGAATAGTTATGTAATAAATTTATCGAGCTGCATTTAAAGACAAATACCCCTTTAAAGACATAATATAATATATAGCACTTAATTGTAGACATATCTAATAAAGATATGATGTATCCGAAAGTGAAAATGTAGCAAATGTATAGCAAACACAGTAACAATATTACCCTATAAGCATATTTAACCACACTCATATATCCCTACATTACTCCTCTCATTAAGAACTTGCTCTATTTATTTCTAATTAAAATACTTTCTTAGTATTGCTGATACTACTATGTATAACTGAATATATTTAGAAAGGAAACACACGCAAAATTAACTTTAACTTAGTTGCATATACGACCAAATTTAGTATAATTTTTATTTGCAAATATCCTACTAATATTATAAACGTGACAGACTGATCGGATAATTTTAATGTTTTTTTTTATCATCATCATCACCAATACAGCCCTTAACAAGTCCACTGCTAAACTTAGGCCTCCCCCAAGGAATGCCACAAAGCACGGTCCTGAGCCACTTGCATCCATTGACTTCCTGCATGTCTTACCAGGTCGTCACTCCATCTAGTGGGGGGACGCCCTACACTTCACCCGCCGGTACGAGGCCGCCACTCGAACACCTTTTTTCTCCATCGGTTGTCGGTTCCTCGAGCTATATGGCCGGCCCATTGTCACTTTAGCTTACTAATCCATTGGGCTATCACTCTGGTTCTACTGCGGATATCCTCATTTCTAAGTTTATCATGCAGAGAAACCGAGCATAGTTCGCTGAGCGACCTTGAGCTTCCTCATATGGCCAGCAGTGAAGAACCACGTCTCAGTTCCATAGGTCATCACTGGCAACACGCACTGGTTGTACAGTCTCGTTTTCAAGTTTTGTGGTATACATGCCGAGAAGATGTGCCGTAATTTCCAGAACGCTACCCAGCCGAGTTGAATCCTTCGATTGAACTCGCGGTTGAAAAAGGACTTCAAGAACCGGTTTTCCACCCGCTTTCAGAAGCTCCGCTTTAATTCCATCCTCGCCAGCCGCCGTCGATTGATCTCTCGGTCGAAGTTGGACTTACCTAGCCGGACTATTTGTCCCAGGTAAACATACTCGTCAACAACTTCGAGCTTAGTGCTCCCAACAACTACTGGCATAGGTGTGACATTGACATTAAACATGATCTTTGTCTTGTCCATGTTCATCTTAAGACCTATCCGTTGGGAGACACTATTGAGGTCATTGAGCATATTGCTTAGGTCCTCCAGCGATTCTGCCATAAGGACTATATCGTCAGGAAATCGATGGTGAGTGTTGTACTCGCCATTGATGTTAATACCGTATCCTTTCCAGTCCAGTAGCTTGAAAACGTCTTCCAATGCAGCGGTGAAGAGTTTCGAGGATATAACGTCACCCTGTCTTACACCTCTCTGCATTTGGATAGGTTTCGTACTCTGGTTCTCTACTCGGATAGCCATCGTAGCCCTACTGTAAAAACACTTCAGCACTTCGATATACCGACAGTCAACTTGGCACCGCCACATTTCGACGAAATCAAAGGCTTTCTCATAGTTCACATACGCCAGATATAGTGGCAAATTGTACTCCTCGGACTTCTGTACAATTTGCCGAAGGATATGTATGTGGTCTATGGTGCTAAAGCCTTTTCAGAAACCGGCTTGTTCGGGAGACTGGAATTCGTTGAGTCTGCATGCGAGACGATTCGTAATGTCTCTCGAAAACAGCAAGTAGACGAGGCTCAGAAGGGAAATCGGTTCTTCAAGAAAGCGTTGTCGCTTTTCTTGAAGAACAAGACCACCGCACTCCACACCTTCGGTGTAGTGCCACCATGGAGGACGGAATTAAAGTGCTTCTAAAGGACTTCAAGTACCGGTTTTCCACCCGCTTTCAGAAGCTCCGCTTTAATTCCATCCTCGCCTGGGGCCTTGCCGTTTTTAAGGTGCTGGAAATCCATTTTAATCTCGCTCAGACTGACGAGATCATCAGAATAGTATCGGATAAGACTTGCTCTTGGATATTTACTCACACTTGCGTGTATCTCCAACGATGATGTGTACAGCTGCCCATAGAACCTCTCAATCTCACTCAAAATCGTAGGTGTCCCGGAAACGACGCTGCCACACTCGGTGTTCAGCTTCGACAGTTAGCTCTTTCTGGCAGACAGATCTCTTACAAAGACTTTGGAGCCCCGGTTTTGCTCGATCGCTTCTTCAATACGAGCTGTATTGAAGTTGCGTAAGTTTCGCCGCATGCATTTGGAGATCTGTCTGTTCAGTTGCTTGTACGCTGTCAAATCTGTTGAAGACTGCAACTTCATTTCCCGTCTAACAGCCACGAGATTAAGAGTGTGATCGAAGAGTTTTTGTGTTTCCACGAGCTTGTCATTCATATCGTCCACTGCATTGCAATCTTCTAGACACTGAAAACGGTTTTGTAGCTCGAGCTGAAAGATTTTGGGACTTTGGATTAGAGCACGAGGGGGACGGAGCGTTGACTTCATTACACGAGACCTCTCCAACTTAACGTTTAGGTTCAGTGTGCCTCTCGCCATTCGGTGATCACTGCCGGTTTTCACTCTCGTGACCACTGAGACATCACTAAACAGTTGTCGTCTGGTCATCATAATGAAGTCAATATCATTTTTTGTCGAACCGTTGGGGCTTGACTAGGTCCACTTCCTATGGGGCCGCTTCTGGAGGAAAAAGTTCATCATAAAGAGTCCCTCTTTCTTCATGAAGTCGGCCAGCTGCTGTCCCCTTGGGTTCCATTCCCCTTTTCCAAATTTTCCCACCTTCAGCTCACCGTTCTCTATTGTGCCTAGTTTTGCGTTGAAGTCTCCCATTAACACCGTATAGTAGATTTTGAAGGAATGCATGGCTCTAGATATTCCTCATACATTTGCTCCATCTCCTCGTCGGGATGTGCCGAGGTTGGTGCGTAAACCTGTATGACCTTCAGCGAATAAAGTTTGGTGATTCTGAGTATCTCTCAATCTTTACAACGTTGTTAACTAGAGACTAGTGGACGAGAAATCCAACATCTGCTTAAGACAGATGGTCGCCCTCCCGGTGATAGAACAAGTTACAGGATTCGAGGATTACTATGTCTTCCTCCTCACTTCGGACCTCGGATAATCCTATAATATTCCAGCGCAACTTGTCTATCTCTTCTTCCAGCTCCAGGATCTTCTCGTCAGTCCTCAGGGTGCGTGCGTTATATGTTGCCAGATCGAGTCGTCTTAGGTGGCAACCGTACCTCCACCGGAGATTCTAAACACCCCCTGCCCCGCCGTCACAATGGTCGCCACCGTACCCAGGAATAGCGGGGCCACCGGGTACTGGGGGCCGTCTCTTCGTAACTTTCATCATGGGGGGTATTGCCATAGTTGCCACGCGCGAGCGGGTTGGCAACCGCAGTTTTTTATTGTTGTTTGGTTGTTATCAGAAACATGCTGCTGCCCATCTTCTGCCTCAGTTTCCCTCTGTCGCCTCTTACGACACCCACGAGAAAGAATGAGTTAGTGAGTATTCTTACCCGCCACTATACGAAGGGTTTTCTTTATATAGTTTTATTAAAAGTATCATTTTCAATGGCAATTAACAAATCTCAGGGTCAAACCTTAAAAGTAGCGGGGTTATATTGGGTACAGTACGTTTTTTCTACGTAGCTTGTTCTCGTGCTTCTATGGCTTCAAATGTTAAACTTTCGCTAAACAAAATCGTTGAAAAAGCAAATTATTAAATATAGTCTAAGAAAGTGAAAATATTCTATAATACACACATATTTTCCATGATTATAGTATACTCGTAAAAGCAAAAAATAAACTTTAGTGTGTACATGTTGCTATATTAAGGCTAATAAACTCTATTCATTCGTTTTTCTTTCTTAAGATTTTCGCCGTCCCTTGAGTTTCAGAACATGACGCTAAAGGCAGTTAATTTATATTGCCTTTTTTAAGAAATGAGTGGGTGAAAAATGTGGAACATCATTGCGACAAATATGTTTTTTTCAATAAGTGTAATTTGTTATAATAATTGTAGCAAAGTACACAAAATTTCGTTTGACTATTAGACTATCGTTTATGAAATAAGTCGTAAATTGATTTTATATTAAAAACAAAAATTAAAGTTTTATACTGCAGTTGTACAGTTGTAGCTCGAATGGGTCAGCTTGACCGGGGAAGGACGACGCTGTCACGTATACCAGCGTAAAATAGGAGCTTAATACTGCTGTGTTTTGTATGGTGAGAGTAGAGAATGCTTTTACTGAAAACATTTGAGGCATTCCATCTTAGTCCTCAGGGTAACAACGAGTCTTCAATTTGATTCTTAATCGGGGATAGATGTACATGGGCCACAGCATCCACTTATCATCAGGTGGACATTTTGCTCGGTCCTTACCCTTAATATAAAAAAAATATATTTAAATGCAAATAAAATAAATAAACGAGACCTTTTAATTATGTAGTAATTTTGGCTTGTTTGTTTAGATTTCAGCTAACCGTTTTGTTTTAAGTGATTAAGTTTATTATATATGAGTATCATTAAATAAAGCTTGCAAAGTCGTTAATTAAAACAATCTGAAACAAAGTGCTACTATAGTGTGAAACTAAAAAAAGTTTTCTACAGTTATTTTTCTCTCGAATAACTAAACGTCAATGAACATCTAGCTAAATAATAAAAGATGGGTGAATGAGCTTTGAAAATTCTAATGAATGGTTTCTTTTATTATATAGATGCGTATTGTGTCTTTTCATTAAGATTTTTATACGAGTATTTAAATGTGAATCCTTAGTGACAGTAGAATGTCAGAGTGCGGACCGCAAACTCAGAAGGTCATGCGTTCGAATCAGTCATTCTAATACTGTGGTGAACCTCTCCTAACACAACCATTTTAAACTTACCAGGAGTGGTTAAATGGAATATTAGTAATGTTTACAGCATAATATATAGTGTTTTTTTATAGAATAAGGGTGACAAACGAGCACAGAGTCCACCTGATGGTAAGTGGTTGCTGTGGCCCATAGACATCTACATCTAATTTCGTTTGCGAATTAAAATGCAGATGCGTTGTCAGTCCTCACGACTAAGATAGAATGCCTCTTTTCCAGTAAAAAGGGTCTCCGGTTCTCTACACTCACCATACAAAACACAGTAGCATTAAGCTGCTATTTTACGCTGGTATTCTGCGAGAGCATGGTCCTTCCCCGGTCGAGCCGACCCATTCGTGCTACAACTATACTATTAAATATAGCTGCAGCATGGCTCTACCACGTATAAAAGCGTTTAAAAACTAAAAAAAAAATTGTTGTTGGTTAGGTGCGCTGTTGTTTCTAAAAATGGTTATGTATTCTTAATATGTCAGTTTTTATTGTGCACTAATTTACCCGCTTGCATTTTTGCTTATATTTGACAGTTGAGAAGAAGAAATTTATTCAAGTCTGATGATTCTTCTACTATTGCTGGAAATGGGCCTGCCTAATTATGCAGGGGATTTGCCTTAATAGCTACGCTTGGCAGGCGAATTGGCGATCACAGTGTCAGACGTCTGTTGCTGCCCTCGCCGTGCTGATCTTAGTATTTTACGTCCAGCGTAATAAATTTTTTTTTTATCGCCATCTTTCGGAGGCCAAGATTTTTTTTTCATTTTATTCTGATGATTGATGATTACCGTGTAGTGGCAGTGAATATCCACTACCCCATACCATCCCGTGGGTGTCAAGGCGACTGAGGAAAAATAAGGAGATGGGCAGCGGCACTGCGGTTGCCAACCAACTTGACAAGTGCAACTAAGGCAAATATTCCCCTATGAGGCAATCTGCGGGAGCTCTATGTTTGTAATTGCAGTTTTTTTAATTATTAGGAAGACGCTACTGCCCATCTCCTTGTTTGTTTCCCATGCCGCCTCTTACGACGCCCAGGAATGATATTATGGACTAGTGGATGATATTTTCAACTGCCACTATGAGATCAATAAATAAGAATGGAGTTTGAATTAATACCTACAATTTAACAAATCAACTCTTAAGCATTTAGCTTAGGTTCTTACCTAATTACAAAAAATAAATAAAAACATTAAACATATTTCTCAAATCGCGGAAATGGCGTACATTCCGTCTGAAATTTTAATTAAATTTCGAGCATACTGAGGTAATAATAACTGACGAAAACTATTGATTGCTAATTAATTTACAATATTCTTAAAATTGCTAAATAATTAAAGGAGTATAAGACTACCTAAAACTATCAGACAATCTAATAGTTACAATAAAATGTAATCTTTGCTTAGGTGCATTGAAGTATAATTCATTTAGTAGTACATAATAGTTCAATGCTTAGGTGCCCGTTTTTTTTTTCGAAAAAATTTTAAATAAAAAATATTTAAAAGTTTTTCTTCAAGCCTTGTATATTCTTTGTTTCCGGTATATTCTATGTTTGATTTTTCTAGTTTTTCATATTGTGTTTTGTAATCTAATGCTTCAAAATCTGTTCTTTGTTTAGGTTCTGGTTGGTATTTTTTTATTTCAAAAATATCTGCTTGTGGTCCGACATAGACGAAAAAACCAATTGTCAAATGAAATTTGTTTTCCTTTAAGTCTGTAGATATATGATCCAGAATAGTTTTACTTTTTGATGTCTCACGCGTGTAGTACTGTGGAGATATTCTATTAATTATCGAATATCCGCATTCTAGAGTGTATTTTTATATTCTTCAACTAAGCTGTCCAGGTTAAGCAGGTCCCGATTAAAGTCACCAAATACTACGGCTCTTTTTCTATGATGTAGTTCTAATGACATAGTTTCTAGAAAATTTGTAACGTTAGTTCTACCAGGCTTGTATACTGCGAATACAAGCAATGGTTTTCATCCTTTTCGAGTTCATCAACATAACTAAGTTTAAGAATGTGTTGTGGACAAATATTGATACTCCACCGCCAATTATATTTTGTCTGTGCTGATAGTAGTGAGTATATCCGGGTAATTGAAATTTCTTGGCTTTTTGGTAATGATACGGGTCACAAAATTGTTGGTCTTGCAGGACGAATGAGTAGAAAAAATTTGATTCCTTATATACTAAAAATTAACAAAATGTACAAAGTTTTAAACCAATAAAAATGTCTACTTTAAAATATTTACAATCTTAAGATTACAACAACGAATCTTTTTATTAACTAACACGTGATTCCACGCGAACGGCGGAGATATAAAACACCGTGGCTTAGTGGGAGGCATCCCATTTCTTCTTAACGCTCGCGTCGGACGGAGGCATTCCTGCTGCGCGTGTTTACAGCTTCGTAAAACAGCTTCTTAAAGAACAATATCATGCTCCATGCTGATAATATAATAGTTCTTTTCAGAGCTGACTTGTAGCTACATCTTCATCATTAGATTTAATCCTTTTTTCAATTAGAATAATCACATGCATCGTAGATTTGAAAGATTCAACAACACACCTCAATTCATCGAATTTGCCAGGCTTTACGATAACATAATATGTGTAATAAATACTAATAGTGGGTCAACTCCTTTGTTATACCGCAAAATACCTACAAGGCTAATCACGACTTCAAGTCGCTAAAATATGCAAAGGTTGTCACAAAAATATTTTTCTTAAATAATAATATCATAACATTATATTTTATTAATATTCCTCATAATAATTTATTTTTCTATATAAAGATACAAACTAATTACTACTTTTCAAAACTAGTTGCATTCCGCAGCTTCACCTCATTCGTCATAATGGAAACAAAGGCTTGTGCTGGTAGGTACCTACCTAATTTTACTAGATTTTACCTATATAGCAGTATCTCAGGTATTCCGCTTAAAATACTTGATAGGGAGTTGAACAGAATAAATAAAACAGGTTAAAATTATACATTGGTTTTGTTTATTTAACCGCCTCTTTACAGATGTGAAACCGACAAATATTTACGTCATTTATTATTGGGTTTAGATTTTAAAATAATATCGAGTAATATCATGTTGCCGGGTGAACACCAAAAGCGTGCAACTGATTCCGTGTACGTGACACTCCTAAACAGGCGTACCGGTATGCAAGCGAAGCCGTACCGGTCGGCTTGCATACCGGTACGCCTGTTTAGGAGTGTCACGTACATGAGGATAATTCTGTATTGGCGTATAAGAATTTTAAAGATTGTTTATTGGTTATAAGCTTATCATAATTGTTTGTTATTTAGTAAGTAGTGTTATGTTCGTTTGCTTTGTCAGTCCTCCATCGGACTTTGTCGGTAATGTTTTAACAATTTTAGGTACATTTTTATATACATATATTTTGTTCTCCCTCTTCAGCTCTACATTTCAGTTCTTCTTTCAGATGTTTAAGTTGTTTTTGCTGGAATGGCATCTGTCTTGTGATTGCATAACATTCAAAATATTATTAATTGGAATTTTGGAAATGTTATATATCTAGGGCACTTTTCGCTAATTCTTCGAAAGCCTATCGTTAATTTAGAAAAGGATAAAATAATCCTAAAATATATATTCGTTAAATTTAGAAATAATAAAATAAATTTTGCTTATAAAGCAGAGAAATATCTTCTTTAATACTCGTAGCTAAAATCAATCTATTTATTGTTGATTTTGTACTACAGCAATATTTATTACATAGCGCCGGCTTGCTTCAGAAGGCACCTCAAGCCGTTAATCTTATATAGCGCTAAAATCGCTCTACTTAGATATAGAATAATTAATAAAAATAAAGTTAAAAAATTTATTTAAAATATTATGTGTTGTTCCACAATATATGCTAAGATAATGATCTATGTCATAAAGGAAAAATTATATTTAATTAAAAATTGCAACAACTCTACCATATATTTTAAGTAAGAGCCTCATTTTGTCCTGAGGGTGTCTTAACAGGGAAATATGGGAAATGCAAAAAAATACGGTTTTCGATTGATAGCGGTATTATCGTTTCTTTTACGCCAAACTTAAAATACCAAGATCGACAATGGAGAACAGCGTCAAAGGTTCGAGACGTATGGTACTGCCTTAGTCAATACGTCTGCCAAGTGTAGCAAATTATGGCAAATCCAATGAGTAAAAGTCAATTTCCAACAGTGGAAGTGGACTCGAAAAAACGTTATTTTGAATCCACAATTCGATTACTGCCGTTAACCACTCCCAACACAATAATTTTAACTTACTTGAATTGGTTAACGGGAGTGTTAATAATCTTAATAGCGTTACTATATATTATTTTTTTAAATCCCTCACAACATTATTATATATATTCTAAAGCCGAGCGAAGATGAAATGGGGTAGAAGATTAATTATGCGACTACTACATGATGTCATTCTATTAAAAATATTATGAATTCTATCTTGAAGATAAGACTGTTTGTTTGGGTTACATTCAGTTAATTTGAACTAGTTTTATTTATGTTTGTTATAATAACTAAGAACCCGCTTATTTAGGGATTACTGCTCTCTTAAATACTGCTGGACATTGGTCTCCCATTGAATAGATGATTTGTCTCAATCGCAGAGCAAAAAATACCACAATAGTCAGATACAACAGGCGCAACTAAATTTCGTGTAGTATAAAATAGTACAACTAAAATAACTTTAAATTTTAAGCTTGTATTAAATCCGACCTACGTAATTTATTCACTGTGATAATTTGCTAAGTTATAAATTCAATAACAAAAAACGTTACAAATTTTCTTTTACGTCAATTAAATAACGTTGTAAATTTCTATTGCTAAGATTCAAGAAACTGTTCTGTAACTTGTAACTCGTTCTGATCCCAACCTTATCGGCGAAACCGGCAACCCCTGAACGTTGTTTGTACCGAATTTTTGGTCTCATGCTTGGCTGAAACTTATAGATCCATGTTTATGGGACTAATAAAAAAAGAATGTACCAACAGTGTTAAGTAACACAACAACAGGCAAGTGCTCAGCTTGTCGTGAAAGGCGACTAATGGTATTGGGTTTGTCCTATCACTTTTCACAGCTTTCTATCTATACCAATTTTTTTGAAATTTAATAATAGTTTACCACGGATGATTTTTCGGACCGATATGACTTAGGACCTTCAAGAAAAGAGCTTACCTTTTTTTTTACAGGTTTTTTTATGAATTGTATACTCATTTGCGATTCTCTATTGAAACGTAATGAAACTGACGATTTAAAAAAAAAATCACTGGTGATGAAAAGTGGATCACCTGCGACAAGAACGTGCGAAAAAGATCATGGTCAAAGGGTAGTCAAACTCCACAGACTGTAGTGAAACCCTGATTAACACACAATAAGGTGATTCTGTGTGTATGGTGGGATTGAAAGGGCAATCGTTTATTATAAGCTTTTACCGCTGGACAAAACCATGATTCGGATCTCTACTGCAAATAACTAATTAGCAAGAAATTGAGAAAAAACGGCCTGAATGGATGACGCCAGACCACACACATATTTGGTCACTCAGCAAAAACTGAGAGAACTTGGTTGGGAAGTGTAAATGCATCCACCATGGAGTCCTGACCTTGCGCCCTCAGATTTTCACCTGCTCGGTCACTTCAGAATACTTTGGGTAGTGTTAGGTCTCAATCAATCGGTCGCTAATCAAGAGAGGACTGTCAAAACTACTTGTGACATGCCCAAGACTTCTCCAGCAACAAGATTATGTCACGACCTACAAAATGGCGACAGGGTATCGAACAAAATGGCATATGTATATTATAATTAAATGTAATTAGGCTTTGAAACAAAATGTCTTGAATTTGTATACACGAAGCAACTTTTGCCCCGACCTAAGATGCTAATATGCTTATATGAATGACAAGCTCGTGGAAACTGTCCATGCGGTCCGAGCATAGTTCTGCAAGACCTGCCGCAGAAGAACACATAAACTCTCCAATCACACTCTTAATCTCATGGCTGTTAGACGGGAAATGAAGCTGCAGTCTTCAGCAGATTTGACAGCTTACAGATAACTTAAAAGATAGATCTCCAAAAGCATGCGGAGGGACTTACGCAACTATTATACTGCTCGTATTGAAGAAGCGCTCCATCGGAACTAACGCTGCAAAGTCTTTGCCAGAGATCTATCTGCCAGAAATAACCAACTGTCGAAGCTGAAAACCGAATGTGGCAGCATCGTTTCCGGGATACCTGAGATTTTGAGTGGGATTGAGGGTTTCTATGGGCATTTGTACACGTCATCGTCGGAGCTAAACGCAACTGTGAGTAACGATCAAAGAGCAAGTCTTATCCGACACTATTCCGATGATATCCCGGACGTTAGTCTGAACGAAATTAGAATGGCTTTTCAGCACCTTAAAAACGGCAAGCGGAACTTCTGAAAGCGGGTGGAAAACCGGTACTTGAAGTCCTTCAGAAGCTTTTTAACTCCGTCCTCAATGGTAGTACTACTCCGGAGGCGTGAAGCAGAAGTGCGGGGGTTTTGTTCTTCAAGACTGGTGACAATGCACTTTTGAAGAACTACAGACCGATTTGCCTTCTGAGCCGCGTCTACGTGCTCTTTTCGAGAGTTATTACGGATCGTCTCGCATGCAGACTCGACGACTTCCAGCCTCCCGAACAAGCCTGTTTCCGAAAGGGCTTTAGCACCATACCACATACATACCCTTCGGCAAATTGTGCATAAGACCAAAGAGTACAATCTGTCACTTTGTCTTACGTATGTGGACTTTGAGAAAGCCTTTGATTCCATCGAAATTTGGGCGGTGCGGAAGTCCCTACAGCGGTGCCAAGTTGACTGTCGGTATATCGAAGTGCTGAAGTGTTTGTACAGTAGGGCTACGATGGCTATCAGAGTACAGAATCAGAGTACGAAACCTATCCAACTGCAAAGAGGTGTAAGACAGGGTGATGTTATATCCCCGAAACTCTTCACCGCAGCATTGGAAGACGTTTTCAAACTACTGGACTGGAAAGGATACTGTATTAACGTCAATGGCAAGTACATCACTCACCTTCTATTTGCCGACGATATAGTCCTTATGGCAGAATCGCTGGAGGACCTAAGCACTATGCTCAATGACCTCAATAGTGTCTCCCAACGGATAGGTATTAAGATGAACATGGATAAATTAAAAGTTATGTGTAACGTCCATGTCACACCTATGTCGGTAGTTGTTTGTAGCACTACGCTCGAAGTTGTTGACGAGTATGTTACCTGGGACAAATAGTCCGACTAGGTAAGTCCAACTTCGACCGAGAGGTCAATCGACGGATTCAACTCGGCTGGGCAGCGTTCGGGAGATTACTTACGACACATCTTCTCGTCAGTCATACGTCAAAACCTCAAAACAAGATGTGTCCTGTGAATCTGAGACGTGGTCCTTCACTGCTAGCCGTATGAAGAAACTCAAGGTCACTCAGCGAGCTATGGTGGCTATGCTCGGGGTTTCTCTGCATGATAGACTTAAAAACGAAGATATCCGCAGTAGAACCGGAGTGACCGACATAGCCCAATGGATTATTATGCTAAAGTGGCAATGGGCCGGCCATATAGCTCGAAGAACCAACAACCGATGGAGAAGAAAGGTTCTCGAGTGGCAGCCTCGTACCGGCAGGCGAAGTGTAGGGCGTTCCCCAACTAGATGGAGTGACGACCTGGTAAGACATGCAGGAGGCTCGAGACCGTGCTTTGTGGCATTCCTTGGGGGAGGCCTATTTTCAGCAGTGGATTTGTGATGGGCTGTTATGATGATGATGAATAAATATGCTTAAAACAATTTTTTTTTAAATAAGGCATAGTTTTGCTTGTTTTATATTAATCGTTAATTTATTATACAAGTTGACACCTGAAAATTCAATGTTCTTTTTTCCTTAGTTTTTTCTATTATTTGTATATATAGTTATGTGTATAATTAGTAGATATTGCTGAAAGGCTGAATGGAGTTTAAACCTTTTAAAACTCATTTTTACTTTTAAGTAAATTCAGTTCCTCTTATTTGAATGGATTTGTAATAAATGTATCTAGCTTCATTTAAAGACAAAATATACTCCCTTTAAATACATAATATATATAGCGCTTATATGTAGACGTATCTAGTAAAGGTATGATATATCCGAAAGTGGAAAATATAGCAAATATATAGCAAGCACATTCGGTAACAATTTTACGCTATAAGCATATTTAACCACACTCTCATATTTTGCTACATTACTCCCCATCTCATTTAGAATTTGCTACTTCTTATTTCTAATTAAAATACGTTCTTTTTGGTAGTAATGATACTTCTATATATGACTGAATAAATTTAGAAAGGAAACGCAAGCAAAATTAAATTCAACTTAAGTTGCATATACGAATAAATTTAGTAAAAATTTTATTTGCAAATATCCTACTATATTTTGAACGTGACAGACTGTTCGGATGCTTTTGATGTTTGTTTTATATAATTTTCTACCGACTTCAAAAAGGAGACGGTACTCAATTCGACTGTATGTTTTTTTTTAATGTGTGTTACCTCATAACTTTTTTCTGGGTGAACCGATTTCGATTATTCTTTTTTTATTTGTTAGCTGGTGCTTCTCATGTGGTTCCATATACATTTGATCAAGGTCTGACCAATAGTTTTTAGTTATTCTTAATAACTTATATTGAAGTCGGTTGTAATTTTTTTTTAATTTTAAACAATGTTTCGAATTTCAAAAGTAGGGGGTTATATTGGGTACTTACAGTAGGTTTTTTATGCTTAGCTCTACGTAGCTTGTTCTCGTGTTTCTAAGGCTTAAAATCTTAAGCTTTCGCTTAGCTTTAATATAGTCTAAAGAAGTGTATTGCAGTAAAGTTAAAAAAAATCGGCTTTTAAATAATCGTGAATGAGGTTGCGGGTAAGAGCAAGCAGTTATATATTCTTCAAAATGTTCTATAATATACATATATTCCATGTTTATAGTATAAAAGAAAAAAAAAATACTCCTTTCACCTTGTATATATGTTGCTACATATTATTCGTTTTTCTTTCTTAAGATTTTCGCCGTTCCTTCAGTTTTAGAACATGACGCTAGAGGCAGTTAATTTATATTGCCTTATTTATGAAATAAGTGGGCCAAAAAATGTAGAACATCATTGCGACAAACATGTTTTTTCAATACAGTGTAATTTGCTATAATAATCGTAGCAAAGTACGCAAAATTGCCTTTGACTATTTATGACACAAATCGTAAATATGCTAATTGTAAGATACTATCCCACTTCTGATTTAAGAAATTATTCCACTTCTGATGTTAAAAATTATTCTCAAAATTATTTAAATAAAATAACACTACTCGGTAATAAACCCTGCTTACTATCAGTGCCCAATTACATGATAACACCAAAGTATTCAAACCAACAGCATTACTACCCATCTCAATGTAACACAGGGCAGTCTCTCAGCAACACGATCTTCCTTGCCTACACTAGTAGAATACCCCAATGGGCATAGTAACGACAATGAGACTCGTAGAATTACCGACTGATGCCTCTTAGTCGCCTGTGCGATACTTTATACTGCTAAAACCAGTGAGAGATTAACATTCTACCTTCATTTGTTCGTATATTCTTTTATTTTTTTTACCCTCATTCCCAACACTATAATAATTGTGGCAAAGTACACAAAATTGCGTTTGACTATTTGACTATCGCTTATGGCATACATCGTAAATTTATTGTGTAATAAAAACAAAAGTTAAAGTTTTATTTTAAGTAAAGTTTTATGCGTGTTAGGGCTATGCTGCAGTTATATAGTTGTAGCACGAATGGGTCGGCTCGACCGGGGAAGGACCACGCTCTAACGTATACTAGCGTAAAATATGAGCTTAATGCTGCTGTGTTTCATATGGTGAGTGTAGAGAACCCTTTTACTGAAAATGAGGCATTCCATCTTAGTCCTCAGGGTGACAACGCGTCTTCAATTTGATTCTTAATCGCGGATAGATAAGATGTCCATGGGCATCAACTTACCATCAGGTGGACATTTTGCTCGTTCGTCACCTTTAATATAAAAAAAAGTTATTTAAAAGCAAATAAAATAAATAAACGAGACCTTTTAATTGGTAATTTTGAATTTTTGCTTAGATTTCAGTTAACGGTTTTGTTTTAAATGATTAAGTTTAATATATGTTATGAGTATCATTAAAAGATGTTTGCAGAGTCGTTAATTGTTGGCAAACTTTGTTTTCAGACGGTTCTTTGTATTTAATTCATATAAAGCTTTCCGTTTAATTTTGGTTTTAAGATTAGTAATTAATAAGTTAGTCAATTAATTTAATATTAAACACTAATATTTAGCGTCGATTGAAAATAGTTGTTTTGAAAATTTTAAGTATAAAATCACATTTGTAGCAAAATATTATAAATATTGTAATTTCAGATGTAGTACTAGAGTTTAATTAATTTATCATTTACCTTTTTCATACCAAAGTGAAAACCAACTAGAAATATATAAATATTTTATAAAATTAAATATACGTGAGTCGAATTGAAAATATCAAAATAAATGTGAACGTTAAGATTTATGACCCATACTGATTTAGAATTTTAGAAATGTTGACTTTTTTGTCTTATAAAGTAGTTAAACTATAATGTCTAGGGCAATGAATTAAATGATAAAGATAATCCAAAAAGGTATTTTCGTTAAAATACGAAATACTCAGTAAAATATACTTCACCTATAAAGTAGAGGACTGTCTTCTTTAATAGCTAAAATCAATCTATTTATCGTTGAGTGCTACAGCAATATTTATAATATAGCGCGGGCTTGCTTTGAAAGGCACGCCAAGCTGTTAATCTTAGATAACGTATTTCGCTTGAAATAGAAAAATCAATAAAAAATAACGTTAAAATTTTATTTAAAATATTTGTTGTGTTGCAGAGTACGATATCTTAGTGATTTCTGCCATAAAGTAAAACCCCATATCTTCGGCGAATGAAATGTTCGCCCTAAACTTATGGCGAATGCAAAAATATCATATAGTTTTAACAGATGGCGATATTATCGCCTATTTTACGCTAAGCGTTAAATACCCAGATCGACATGTATTTAATTAAAACATACGAATAACTACCAATACATACGTCTGTTTGGCCTGAATGACTCCTGTAACAAGCGTTGTCTTTAATTAGTGTTTACGAACCGATGTTGTAAAAGCATACGTGGTAGAGTCACGCTGCAGCTATATTATGGTTGTAGCACGATTTGGTTAGCTCGGCCGGGGTAGGACCACGCTCTCACAGAATACTAGCGTAAAATAGCAGCTCAATACTTCTGTGTTTCGTACGGTCAGTATAGAGAACCGGAGAACCTTTTTTCTGGAAACGAGGCATTCCATCTCAGTCCTCAGGGTTGACAACGCATCTGCATTTGGATTCTTAATTTATGATAAATGTAGATGTCTATAGGCAACAGCATCCACATACCATCAGGTGGACTTTGTTCTTACCATCATTCTATAAAAAATAATACATATTATTTGCTTTCCTGATGTTATCTAGCAAGGAGTTCCATAGAACTTAGTTAAGTGAGCAGAAATTGTTTATTTATTATTGCAGATTTTATTTATTTATTTAAATTTTAAAAGCTTTCTCTGCCAGTCAACCTTAGGACAGTGAGTGAAAACTACGAATGTGGTTTTTAATGAAATATTTCCTGAAGACAAATGTGGTAATAAAGAAATATTTAAAAGGAAATTGAAAGCGTAGTTGCTGGATAATTAAACTTGTAACAGTTAATATTGTCTAAATTTAAAATAATAGTTTTAATAAGTGTAATGAGGTTCGTAAATAACACTATTAAGTTCAAATCTAAGTTAAGGATATTAAATACAGCAGGTACATAGAATGTAAGTCTGCCCTGCAGTTTGGCGATAGTAGTATACGAAACAACCGACTATATATTTATGTAATAAAATATTAAACAAAAAAAAATGAAGATGAACCTAGGACCCTATAATGAGATGAAGAGAGAGAGGAATTTACCCTTAATATAAGATTTGCATCAATTACGGTAGAGACGCTGTAGCGTATTTAAAGTTACAGCCTATATACGTCCCACTCCTGAGCACAGGCCTCCCCTCATTTCTGAGAGGGTTTTAGGGCAAGGAATTGTCCGCCGCGCTGCCCCAATGCGTGTTGGCGAACTTCACATGTCTTCGAATTTTTTTTTGATTTTTCAGACATGCAGGTTTCCTCACGATGTTTTCCTTCACCGCCGAGCACGTGGTAAATCAGCACTTAAAATTGCAATTAACAATTTCATAGGTGCCGGCGGGGATCGAACCCGGTTTGCTCGCGTACTGTGAAATTTATAGCGAGCGCTAACCATCTGAGCTACCACGGCTCTGAGCGTAGCGTAGCGTATTTGAGAGCGTATAATTATATTTAGAATACCAGCGTCAAATAGTAGCATAATGATGCCACTTACCATCAGGTGGAATGTGTGCTCATCTGCTACCCAGCTTTTATAAAAAGAAGATGAAATAATTAAATAAAGTATTACTTATTTCCTAGTTATATTTATATTTTTTAAATCGTTGTATTTGTTATTACTAATAAATATCGACGGTGGAAAGGAAAAAATTACCAAGCGACATATAGGCAACTTTATAATAGTTTGAAATTTTGAAAAAAAAATCTTATATATTGTACTATTTAACCTATCGGAATAATTCTTACATGATTAGAAAGGTGTTCGGACTCTTTAATAAACTTTAAGTAAGATCCCGTTTTGCTTACTATTTCCAAAGTTAGTGTTGCTTAGTAAAAAAAAAATCACGAACGGGAAAAATCCACGTACCGACAATCGACTCTTGATGTAAGAACTGAAAAAAGTCATATTCAGACAATTTTGAAGAATTTGAGCATGGATAAAATACCTATATATTAAAAAAGAACATTTCTATGATCAGGTAAAATTTACTTACCACTTCATGATTAATTAATTTCTGTCTGGGATATTTTTATCAGAGGACAAATTAAAATAAGAACTTGCCCCTAATAATTCAATGAGGGTTTTAGGTTTAACAAAGAAAAACACTAGAATTTGTTTATTAATCATAATTTTTTTTATTAAAAATAAAACAAAAAAAAACAAAACGAACTTCTAACTAAAAATTAAAAGTACCTCTACAAGTTACAAATATCGTCAGAGATCTTCAGTTTTATAAAAAGAATACACAAGAAAATTGTAACGCTAATCACTTAGAATTATTTAAAAAACTATTAGTTCTTTTAACCCGGCGTCATGGGGGTGAAAGAATGTAACACGGACGTAGGGGGTGGGTCGTACAGACCCGCTTTTTATATATGAATTATTCTAGCACTTGATTAATAAAAAAGATTTTATTTATTCGGGTTTATTATTTTAGGTATTCATGTAAATAAATAAAACAAAAATTTTATATTATATTATATTTTAATCATATTTAAAAGAATGTTTTAATAATATTAAAAACTATCAACAAAATTTTTCTCTTCTAGTTAATTGTAACTCTATTATTAATAAACAATCAGACTTAATATTTTAATGGCACATTTTTATAGGAAACTAGGATATCTTTAGGAAAAAAATAAATTATTTATTACTCCGCATCATTATCATTGGTACACTCAGCACAGAAAGGTACAATATGTTCTAAACAAATATGCTTGTTGCAACTCTCGCAAGTGTAATTTGTTTTGCGATCTTTCTTGGCTGGACACACTTGACACCTTTTGCGAACATTAGCTTTTTTCGCCTGAGGTTCCCCTGAAGGCTCGCCAATGAATTGTGCAATTCTTTTACGCAACTCGCGTGGTAGGCCTGTTACATTTTGGCGAAGTTTTAGGTGTTCCATGACAAGACCGAGTCCCAGGCTTTTTATAAATCGTCTTCGTTTTTTACTTATATTATTGTTAATTTTATTTATTATCAGACCATTAATGGCAGCTATGTTCAATGAAGCAAAAAAAATTGTCAACGGCCACCTTTTAGAATTACGACTTACGTCGTACGTAGCGCACAGCTCGTCAGCTACATCCACACCACATTTCGTCGTATTATAATAGGTATTTATTTCAGGTTTCCGATGTTCTCCTGTCGATTTATCGATGGCGTCGTTGTGGTGTAAGCTAGACATCAGTAACACCACCTTATTTTTTTTAGGCACATGACTAACAAGTGTGACGTCCTTTTGAAAACCAAATCGGGATGAGAAAACTTCAACACCACGCGTTTTAGTGAATTCCACCGGGACTTGTCTTTTATTTTTTCGCAGAGTACCAACTGATGTCAACTTATGTTCCTTGAGCAAATGCTGGACCAGTTCATAACTTGTGAACCAGTTATCAAATGTTACATTTCGATTTGTTCTGGAAATAGGTTCAACAATACGGTCAACATCATCAAATGGCAGAATATATTTCCAAGTTCTTGATGTAAAAAATGTTTGTGTCAACTAAAGCAATGATCTTTATTCCGTATTTTGCAGGTTTTGACGGTATATATTGGCGAAATTTACATCTGCCTCGGAAAGCTATGAGTGTTTCGTCTATAGTTAGACAATCACTTGGTATGTAGGTTTTCTTGCAGTTTTCTACTAAAGCCTCAAACACTTCTCTAACTGCAGCTATATTGTCTAGTTGCGTTCTTTGCTCACGGGTAGAAATATCATCAAAGGTCAACGAATTTTGAATAAAATGAAATCTGTGTAAAGATATTACGAGTCGAAATATATCGACACCAGTTCCATCAGTAGCCCATAGATCACTCAAATTTTGTCGGCCAGAGCGGTAAAGACCAGCAAGATAAAGAAGGCCCATAAAAGCTTTCAACTCAATCATATTGCACTCTTTTATATGGGTGTACTTTGCTAAATTAGTACATGAAGCTATTTTAGGTCTAATGCGTGCATTAGTATGCATAAGTATAATTTGCAGCATATCCTCAGTTATGAAAAGATTCCAGCATTCCACCTCAGACTTCGCCGATTTTGCTTCTGGTACTACACCTGGCAATTGATGGATTATATTTTCGGTTCTGGTTCTAACATTTTGTCGAAAAGGCGTCTTATACCAAACCGTACCATCTTTACCAAGATAAAAGTTAGAAGAACACTCACGGTTAGAAGAACTAGCCGATCCAGGTGTAAAATGCTCCCCCAACGGTGGCGAATGATTTCTGTTCGACAGCATAGACAGCGGAATATCATCATCTTCAGACTCTGACATTTCTTGTTCTGTATCACTGGGTTGACTACGCTCACTCAAGTGATTCATCACACTCCTGGTCTGACAACGTAGTATCAGAGTCAGACTCTTGTAGAATAGACATTATACGCTGTCGTTCCGCTTCTTCTCGATCCATTTTTACTACCTTCAAAAAACACAAATAAAATTCATTAAACTATATATTGGCAACTAAAATCATAAACAACAATAAAAAACTATATATAAAAGCATAAATACATTGTAAATAATTAAAATCATGTGTTCACGAAATGGCGCAAAATTGTTACAATAAGTGCGGGGATGGGTCTTACTTACCTTTTTCAACTTTGCGCACGTGTAACTCCTACTGCGGCTACCGCACGACTAAGGTGTTGTCTGCGACGCTTAGAGCAACTCAATATCTCCAGCTACTGAGATAAACGGCAACGTCGCACGGGAAGTAACCGAACTTCAAGCAAGATAAAATGTGCCGGGTCTCACAGACTCAACCCCCATGACGCAGTGTTAAACATAGAAGAGAGGGCAAACGAGCATGCGGCTCACCTGATGGTAAATGTCAACCGCCGTCCACGAGCATCCGCAACACCAGGGGAATTGAAGACCGGCCTTTTAAAGAGGAGTAAGCTCGCTTCTTGGAAGTCCCTAAGTCATATCGGTCCGGAAAAATCGCCGGTGGTAAACAATTGCACAAAAAAATTGTGGCAAGGAAGAAAACTTCTAGTTAATCACACAGCAACGATCTGGACCCCAAGTATCCAGATGGTGTGGATGGTATTGTGAGTTTTGTCACGATGTGCGTTGATAGAATTTGGTGGCTGGATTTAATCCAAATAATTCCTCAAATTTTAATCGCAGCACCAATGAATCGAGTCGATCAGAAAGAATTCGATCATCTATTATTGGAGCCGCTCTTCGCTGGATGCAGTCAAGTGGAAGGAGCTAGCAATGATGTGTCACTGCTCGGAGATGGAAACAATATTTCATGTGAGGCCGAACCTGCGTCTTGTAAAGTTACAAGCGGTGTGACGGCATGACATACTGTTCCGCTCTGCCGAGCACGCCAAGCTTTTTAGAAGCAAATTTAGCCTTCCCTTCCAAGTGACCGCGAAAATGTACGTTATTCGATAATGTTGATGTACGCCGAGAATGAAGAAGCCCTGAAATTGAAGAGATACAACGAAGGGATTTTTTTTTGCGGTGAACACGCAAACCTGTGTCTTCAGAAATCAATCTGAGACTTTATTTAACAAAGACTCGACTTCAGACACAAGTTTGTTCCAGTACTCGACGACGTGTTCCCGAGAAACATTGGTACGGCCGGTGTAAAACACATCACCTTTGCTGTCATCCGTATACCAATGAATGTTACGGGCTTGCAATATATAATTTATATTCAGAATAAACAATGGAGGTGTTAGCACGCAGCCTTGTGGAAAACTAGCATAAATAGGCTTGTAGTCAGAGCATGCAACGTATACTACGAACTTGATGCTCAGATCTGCAAGAAAACTAGTGATCCAATTGCATAATTTCTTGGGAATCAAATTGGAAGGAAGCTTCAAAAGAAGCACTTTGTGCCAAACTCGATCGAAAACCTTCGATATGTCCAAACTAACAACCAAGGTCTTCCTCTTGGACTATTCTGCATCCACCATCTTGGAGTCAGGTACACTAGAAGATCACCAGCCGTGTGATCTCGGCGAAAACAGTATTGGTGGTTACTAATCAGCTAGTAGACCTCAAGATACGTAATGAGCTGGCAGTTTATAATGGCTTCCATAACTTTGGAGAGCAAGGAGGTGATAGGCCTGTAGTGTAACGGGTCTGAACTGTCACCATTTTTAAGTATCGGTTACACTAAAGGTGTCTCTAATGAGTTCGGGACTACGCCTACGCCTAGTAGGGGTACTGGAAAAGACGCGTTAGAACCGGTACCCACTCCGGAGCACAAATTTCAAAAAGTGGCTCACTCGACTTGTTAACGTTCAGGGAGAGGAGTGCTTTACGCATTGAGCACTCACACCACAGAATGGTCGGCAGTGTATTCCCCCTATTACCGAGAGTCGATTTCGATGCAAAAAGAGAGCCTAACAGATCGGCTTTTTCATTTACCGTTCTCCCTGTGCAGAGATGAAAGAGATGGCTGTCAGAAGTTCCCTTGGATAGCCTTGGTGTGAGACCAGATTGCACGGGTTCCCGAAGGAAGGCGAACTAATATCTCGCCAATTCTGCCGATTTACGCACAAAGCAATGCACTGATTTGCGTTAACAATGACTCTTGAATGACCTGGAAGCGGAATTATACTTCTTTTCTTCTTGGTGTTTGCATCCCGAGACTCCTGCTTATGGCGTAATGCAATTTTACATGAGCGATCAATTTATAGCTGAAATCTACTTTCGATGGGCACTACAGAAGATGGAATAAAAAGCGACATAATCAGCAACAATGTTGGAATCATCCGGCGAGAAGCAACTTTGAAATACTTCACAATAATCAAATATTTTTCGGAGTAAAAAGTCCTGCAAAGAAAAACAAAATGATGTTGTTATCATCAAAATAAAAGTTAATTATATTATTATCTTTAACAATAACTTACCCTTGGTATATTATCTTCTAACGAGTTATTTTGGACTTATACCTGCATTAATTAAAGCTAGGCCTATTAATTTGGAAAAACGCAGTTCCTTTCGATCCATGATTCTAAAACGTAGATTAATATTCGTAAAATACGATTAACTTAAACATTATCACAACAAAAGAAAAATAAGCAACACTTAAATCAAAATAATTACCGCTGCTCTAGACCAAGCGGCGAGTCATAGGGAAGCGCGGTCACACGCCTATTAACCAACCGCCAGCTTGCAGCGCAGTGATTAAATTTTTTGTTCTTAACGACCACGCCAATATTAAATCACAGCCTAATTTTACGACAGTTCAAGATGAACGCGAAAAGCTCAACTGACGTTTTATTAAATAAATATTCCTGGAAGAGATATCTTAACGCCAAAACATATTAGAAAACGGCAGGTCACATTCAACTAAGCGACAAAATTACATGAAGGAAAAATATCACTAAACGACATATTCTTGTTAATCAGACCTGGTAAAAAATATCTAAATGATAAATAGCTAATATTAAGGACAGGTAAAAAGGTAAGAGGCTGCAAAAAAATAAAATTTTTACATAGGAAAAAATAGCCAAATAAATAATTAGTTTTTCGTAAGTTCGGGAAAAAGCGACTTAATACCAAAATAATTTATACCAAAAACAGGACAAATTTACTAAGTAGAAATACGGTAGATTAAAAATTGTCCTAAACGTAACATTTTTTTAAATGACGTAAATTTTCGTCGGTTGGTCGCCGAAAACTTCAAAAATTCCTCGAATTTTAAAATTACTAAGCGACATTAAATTCATTGTAGGAGCATGAAAGTAGGACCAATCGACGCAGAAAAAAAGTCTGATTCCAGTTATATATATAACTTAATATCGACCAAAGTGTCACTTTCGTCGATATATAATTTTTTTACTTTATTATCAAATATTTCCCTTATGAAGTAGTCAATGGGGAGGTCTATGTTCAGCAGTGGACTTTAATAAATGTAAAAAAAAATGTATTTCATACCACTGCAGAAAATTTGTAACAAAAATAATTTAAATAACCTCGCTTAGAGATTGTAGAAACGCTGCAAAATCTTTTGGTTAACACTTAAATATCGTTAGAGAAATCACAACAAAACTACACTTCTGGGAATGTAAAACTTTGTTACATTACCCGAAAATGGGTTTTAATGTGGTTTAAGAATCCTATATTCTTCTTAATTCTCAGTGTTAGTACTTACCAAGGGATTTAAACATCGTTTCGCTATTAGATAAAGTAAATGTGCATACTAAAGTTTTGTTATTTCTCAAATATTAGTATCAAGAGCATAATAACAATTGTAATGCAAGTGTTCATATTTGTATCTTGAATATCATTACTTAGTTTCAAAGCGAACTAACTTTTATTTTAATTTTGCCTTTAAAAATTAAAAAAGTAAATTTTGTTACGATGAAGAACGAAAGCAATAATATTTAAATACGATACGATACGATATTTGCATTTAGAAATTAAAGTCTAAATAAAGTACGTGCTTTGACGCAGATCGTTTTGACGTATAATTTATTACACAGTTTGAGAGACAAATATAATGAACTATCTCTTTACTTCATATAATATTATCGGTATCGTCTAGAACTTTCTCTTTCGATCACCAAATAGACAGAGACTTCATATCTGTAAGTAACTTTCACAAATGAAACATTTTGTAACGATAGTTTAAATATTTGCATTTTTTAAAGTCTTTGCACAAAATTTTACATTTTCTGAGCACGGATTATATTTATGGAAAAATAATGTTCTCACAGATTACCAGCATTTGTGTTCTTATATTGTGAGAGCTTTTTCGCTTACTGGTATATGAATATTTAAAAGCTATCCCTGGAACTTCCCGCTTATTTCGAGCTTAACGCTTGAAAATCTATTTAATTTTTGTTTTTTGGTTTTTATCTATTGAAAATCTTTGAAATAGCTCGACCGATTGACTTGAAAATCAGCTCGAAGTCTCAGTGAACACTTTCGAACGCCATGTTGCCCATCTCGATCGGTTGATTCGTTCTAAAGATATCGTATGACAAAATTTTATTTACATACATATACACATATACACACACAAACGGTCGGATGTCCAGCCGGGAATAGTCTGAACGGCTTCCTAAGCCTCAAAACGTGGAGATCTGATGAAAACTCGCATTCTCAAAATCGGACCGAAATCTATAACTAATCTTTTGAAAATTATTCATTTGCAAAGCGGCAAGTTAAAAATGTATTATGTATAGCAAATTGTGAAGGGTGGAATATATTTTTGTTTCTATAAAACTAATTGACAAACGAGCTAACTGTAGCTCATGAACAGCTAGCTAGCTAAAACAGCAATGTACGAGTATGCATCGCTGCTTGCCGAAGAAAAGAGGTAGGAAAATAGCACCCACTCACACTAAATCCTAGTTAGATCAGGTGCACTAATACTTCTTCTTCTTTATCAGTAGTCTACTGATGGACATGAGTCTCTCCCGTTGTTCACGCTTGGCAGGTAGACCTCGCAACTTTAACTGCAGCCCGTTGCCGATCTTGGTATTTTACGTCCAGCGTAAACATTTAACTTGACCGATGGTGTAAAATCCATCTAAAAACGCAAAACTAACATTCAAAGACAGGTGGTAGGATATCAGCTACGGCCTATCAGTACTCCTGCCCAAAGAAATGAATGTGAATAAGTCTTACGAATATATACAAATTACCAAACGCAGAACAGGTTTTATACGAAGTAGCTCCACGTTGCAGCTATATTATGGTTATAGTATAAATGCGTCGACTGGGGAAGGACCACGCTCTCACTGAATACCAACGTAAAATAGCAGCTTAATACTGCTGTGTTTCGTATGGTGAGTGTAGAGAACCGGAGCACCTTTTTACTGGAAACGACGCATTCCATCTTTGTCTTCAGGGATGAAAACGCATCTACATTTTCATTCTTAATCTAGGACAAATGTAGATTTCTATGGAACACTGCATCCACTTGTCATCAGTTGGACTGTGTGCTCGTTTGTCACCCTTATTCTATAAAAAAAAGTACATATATACAATGCTTTCATGAACCGACGGGGGTAAAGTTAAAAACAAAGCTCCAAAATTAATGGTTTTTAAAAACAGCTACAATGATTTATTTAAAGTTGCTTTAACATGTTGCCTAATTGTACTATGTTGTTTGTACTTGTATTTACTGTAGGTCATTTATTAGATTATTTATTTCATAAGTAGGATCGATCAAAACCATTCAATAGAGACGCATGATAGTAGGAGCTGAATAATTTATCATAATATGCAAACGACTATCGCAAGCAAATCGGTAAGTAGATAACGAAAATTTATCCCCTTTTAAATAGAATTTAAATATCAAGTACAATATAAATTTTCGTATATGAAGAAAAATAAAAACAACGATTTCGAATACTAAAGTATTTATTACCTTATAAATTCTGTAAATTATTATTTATTACATATCTTAAATAATACCGTACGTGAGTAGAAGAGATACAAAATAAATTTTAGAATGAACATTTATAAAACAAGGGATTACAATTCGATTTTCGTATCATTAAGTTCGGTATTTGTTTTCTAATACACTTATTGTGTCACTCAAGCTTTATTATTCTGATATAATATATCTTCGTGATCTATAATAACGCAACGAGTTCTGGATTTGAATTTTATTTTTCTAATTATCGAAGTTGAAGTAAAGAAAAGTTACAGCCTTGATACATCCCAATGCTGGACACAGGCATTTTCTCTGAAGAGGATTAAAGACAAATCTTGGTAAATCGTCGACGTCAATGACATTGTTAAAATTGCAATTAGCAATGTTATTGATGCCGGCGGGGATCGAACCCGGGTTGCTTGCTTTTCACGGCGAACGCTTAGCTCCTGAGTTCAAGATATTTGAATTTTATAGTACCTACTCTAAAAAAATCTTTATACTAAACAAATATGATATGAAAAGTTTTGCTTCATTAGTTCATTAACAGCTGAAAGTTTGGTTCACACTATTACTTCTGTAAAATTAATTTAGTAAAAAATATTTAAATTTCGTCCAAATTAAATAATTTACTTTATATAAAAAGAAGTAAACGGGTAGTAGCGGTGTACGCATATCTACTACCCTATATCGTCCCGAGGGTATCGTAAGAGGCGATAGAGGGAAATGATACTGGAGAAGGCAGCAGCATATTCCTGATAAGAGATAAGAACTCAACAAACTAAGAAAACTGGCAACCCTTACCAAGCGAGGCAACTCCGGTAATAGTATAAAAAATATGATCCAGAGAATAATATTAAGTAAAATAAGTGCCCAAAAATTAAACGGGTAAATGACTAAATGGATATGTGTTACCCATGACTTCGTCCGCGTTGCTTGATATATTAACAAAGTTTTCGTATGTGCAAAGGAAAAAAAATCAAAACGAAGCACACAAAATTTCTTCGTAAACAATGTTATTCGTTGCTCCGTTCGTAGCCAAAATATATAAATTATCTGGGTTGGTAACGCGAGAGCAAACGACGTACCGTTGACCGTGTGAAAAACCCCGTCTAAAAATCGTTGTTTCTTAAAACGTTAATAACTTTATATTAAGGCCTTAAATGGGGTTGAAATGCCTAAATTCTTGGATATTTAAGTAAAAAAATCATAATAACTGTTCATTTAATCCGCAAAGAAAAAATACAGGGTGACAGAAGACGATTTATATAATGTTTTTAATTGAACAAAATTGTACTTTCTGAATCCCAAGGTATGTCCATATTAAGAGGCTGAATAGAGCAAAATTGATTTGCATAAAGATTGTGTTGTGATTTCACATCGTTATCCAAAAAAAATTGTACTTACAATTGAGCGTATTCCAGGTGGCGGTTTTCAAAACACGATTCCACAAAATTCACTCAATAGAATAATTGCAAAGTAGCTTCTGAAAATACCTAAATTTTCAACTTTCTCAGATTTCCATAAAATAATGTAGAGTATAATAAGTACAATTATGTGTCACGTGTTAATAAGGCTATTAGGCTATTTTGATTTTTAATAAAGTGATTTTACTTTAGTTTAAATAATTTATTACGCCCTTCTATACCAAGTAGCGTTTTTTCTGTCACTCCTATTGAATTTGACATTGCTCGCTGAAATTTAGCATCTCTAGACGGATCTGAATCGCGCGCTAACCCGGCTATTAAGGTATTGCAAAAATTATCGAAAATATTTATTTTTACTTTCATGCCGAAGACTATCTTGTTCTATTTTATTACGGTTAAATGTTGTAAAACAAGTATTTAAAAATGTTTTCATTATTTTGTTATTCAATTGTTTACAGTTATCATCACAGTTTAGCTTACATTAGAAATTCTTGGTGCGATGTGTAAAGTATGTATAATATACATATTTTACACATCGCACCAAGATAAGATGTATAAATAAGTATCTTATTTTCGTCAACAATTAAAATATATATACTTGTTATCTTTTTACCAGGGGAACTTCAGCACAATCTTAAAAATGTTCAATGAATAAAAAAAATTAACTAGCAATAATTATTTGATTTTCAGTCGGTGCTTTACATTTGAAGATGGGTTATAAAAAGCCATTAACGGGACATTTTGCAATACCGAAACCTATCCTACCTAATTTTTACGTCATTTCATCAGCACATTCTTAGTTTTGGGTAAAACAAACCTTGTCAGTTTTAAAGAAACACGACTAAGTTCATATTAAAAGAAATGCACGTCATTACAAGATTTCTATGTAAAAGGAAGGCTACAGACTTCTTAAATAGTTCAAATTTTTATTTTGTTTACTTAAATTCGGAACTAAAATAAATATGAAAGGTATTTTATCTGCAATAATAATTTTCATCAAAAATAGCATAGACTTATAAAATTCATACACACGGTCAATCATACTGAAGATAATTAATTCTATAATAATATATTTAATAGACTATTTCCAGTATAATGACCCAAATATCATTATTAATGTATGACTGGCACACTTAAAAGTATTCAGATCAGATCGCTAAATATTAACTAACATTTTATGATAAGGTCATGCTTTTCTATAAAAGCAGCAAGAAATTTTAAATCACGGTCCTCTTGGTTTGTTTTACTATTCACTTAATTAGCGAAAAACAAGATGGACTGATCTCAAAGTTTACTTTCTTGTGTAAAAGTGCTATTTAGAATTTAATATAATAAGATAATTAAATTTTCTATGTAAAAAGGTGTAACATGGCAGGCATTATATTCGTCGGTAGTGGCCATTCATATTTGGGACAGTTTTATGCAGCAATACGCCTACGAATTATTTCAAATAAGAAATACTAAAGCCAGAATCATTCTTAACACGCTTTTATTAGCTTAATATGTATCTATGTAACGGAATTTTTGAATGTGATTTTCATCCCCTTCAAAACGTTACATTGATTTTAAACTTCGCACATTTATCAAGGACCGATGACAATGCAATAATTTAAATAGTTTGTCCCATTATTCTTGCCAGGATCCTTAGGATTTGCGATTAATTCATAAACAACTACGATTTCTGCCAGTTCAATCTACTGTAAGCCGCGTAAAAGAACTTCGGTCCAAAAAAAACACGTTTTTGTAGTTTGCCGCACTAAAAAATAGAAAATAAATAATGGTTTAAAAAAACTAAATAAACACGCTTTTGTAGATAACGGACCTTAAAAGTAAAAAAAAATTTCAATAAGTTTAAAATAATAAAATAGTGGTTTACATAAAAAATCATTTTATTGTAAAAAAAGCGTGGGGTGCTTGATGTCATTTGTTGTAAATATTTTTGTGGATATTTATAAAATTAGCGTCTAAATATCTGAAAAAGCACCCCACGCGGTTATGTACAAACACCTGTTCTTTTAGTTTTTTTAAACTATTATTTTCTGTACAGAACCCGGTAAAGTGTTGCTCAAAGCACTATGAATAAAGCAGCTGATAAAAATGTTACACTCATAACTGTTAACAAAAATTGTTATTGTAAATGGTCTTATAGAAAAAATTATACCACCGTGTCAGGTGCATTTGCTATTATTAGAAGGAAAAGAGGTAAAATTTTGTTTTAGAGATACGCAATCAATATTGTTTTGTCTACAATTGTGCATAAAATAAAAAATAAAAAACAAGCAACTTTGCAATAAAATTACTACTACAATTGTGCATAAAATAAAAAACAAAAGCACAACTGGCATTATAATCAGGCCCATCAAATGGTTTGGAAAAAAAATTAATTTTACCAGATTTCAAAAAATCAATCAAGATTCAAAAAAATCAAAAATAATAAAATCAAAAAATGTAGATCTGTATGTACAGATCTACATTTTTTAAAGCCTACGTTGAGACCCATTTTTACCCATCGGTATACAATATAAGGCTACCGAGCTCACAGGTGACCTGTCCATTCAGCCAGTCTTCTCTGGAGAGTAGTTCCACTGTATACTTTTTGTTGAAAGTATACAGTGGACGCATGATATCTGAGATCATGCATAAGACCGGTGTTTCCTTGATTGACACATACATATATTGATTTATAGCCGCTTAGTAACTGACGGTTACTCAGTACCTATATAAAATCCTGTAGTCACGCCAAAACTAAAAGGAGAGAATCACTGTACAAAAAGTAATAATTTATCGCAAAAATTTTGTGATAAAATAAATAAATTAAAACATATCTAAGATACCTAATACGTTTCAGAAAAAAATATAACAAATAATAAACTAATGAGTTTGTGTCAGTTTTTAAAAAGGTTACAAGATATAACAAAAAGACACAAAAATAAATGTCAAAAAAGTTCAGGATCTGATTAATGATATAGAGCTGACACTTAATCATGCTTTTGGAAACCACGCCAGTTGTAAATAATACTTCTGTGAAAAGTGGTGTACACAAGAGAATTAAGAAGAGACAAAATCTTTCTTTTCAAATTTCCGCCGTGTTTTAAGTAGAAGGTCAAATACGCTATGTGCCAATTTGATTAAATATATTTTATATAAAGTGATCTTGACTATGTTTCATCAATTCACCATACATAAAATGAGAACAGCAATTTGACAATTGTGTTTACAAGAAACACTATCATTTGAACCTTGCAGCTTGTTCATTATTTTTATTATAAATACCTATAAATGTATATATTATTAATAAATCATTCCCATAATATTTTATATTATTTATTATTTTGCCCTATCTGAAATGTTCTAAGCTCTATAGAAAATGTGGCGTATGACATGACATACAATATATAGGTATAAAGATGTTTTACGTTTTCGTGGCCTCCACATGATATTTTTGTCATCATTAGGTACCCTTCTGTATCTGAAAAGAATATGAATATTGCATATGTATATGTATATTGCATAAGTCGCTATGCTAAGTACAGGCTTCTTACTTCTGAGAGGGTTTTAGGACAAGGAAATGACCGCCGCGCTGCCCCAATGCGTGTTGGCGAACTTCGCATGTCTTCGAATTTTTTTTTCTTATTTCTCAGACATATGCAGGTTTTCTCACGATGTTTTCCTTCACCGCCGAGCACGTACCAAATCAGCACTTAAAATTGCAATTAAAAATTTCATTGGTGCTGCCACGGATCAAACCCGGGCGAAATTTACATCAAGAGCTTAGACTCAGAGTTACTAATACAACACAAATTAGTACGATTCAACGAATATAATAAAAAGTCTTACGTGCTTAAAACTTAAACACTTGATAGCTCGTGATGCCCACTGGACGAAGCTACAGGACCACATCGTGTAATGTAATTGAAGATGCTCAACCGCGACATAACTCTCAATGACACGCAAGCATAGTAGGCAGTATATCACTTATATACTTGACACCTTTGCAGTCTATTAATCTTTGCACTTTTCTAAGTAATACAGAAAGTAGTCAATAGACGGTGTTGACGTCGTCTAAAATCTCTGCGATTGCCGTTTCATCAAGGTCATTCAGGCTTCTTAAAGCCTTAAATGACGTTGATGGTAGCGGTAACTCCATACAAAACCTTTTCCAGGTTTCGACTATATGCTGGGGTGGACTCATCATCAATCATCCCAATCAAGTTTCAACTGCCACAAATCTTTTATGAAAAGTTTAGCGAAGAAAACAACAGGCGCTACGAAGCCCATTATATCCCAAATTCTAGCTACAGTGGCTAAAATGATTCGTTTTGAACACTTTTCGTCAGGCGTGGTTACATCGATATCGCAATATTTTTTTTTTGATAATGACCAAGTGTCTAAGTAATAAAAATTACAAAACCTAATTTAAATCTATCCAGTACTTTTGCCGTTATGTGCGCACAACTGCAAACCTCTATCATTTTATTTATATAGATTAAATAAAATGATAGAGGTTTCAATAAGCGATTTTAAGTACTCGTAACTCTCTAATTTTAAACTGACGTTGGGTATATTATGGTTGAATAACTTAATTGCCTCAAATAAAGAATGAGATTCATGCATGTCGTCTAGCGAAATAATAAATTATATCTGTATATTTATCATAAAATTCATGTTTATGCATTATAACCAACAGTTTCCAACAGTTCTTTGTGTCTCGAATAACTAAGCGTAAATGAACGTCTAGCTAAATAATAACAGATAAGTGAATGAGCTCTTAAAGTTTGAATTGATGGTTTCTTTTATTATGTAGATGCGTATTGTGTTTCTTAGTTATGAATTTTTAATTTTAATGTGAATTCTTATAGTGACAGTAGCCTAATGGAGACCAAGAGAGAGAGTGCGGACCGCAAACTCAAAAGGTCGTGGGTTCGCATACGCCATTCGAATACAGTCGTGAACCACTCCTAACACAAGCATTTTAAGCTTACCAGAAGTGGTTAAAGGGAAAATTAGTAATGTTAAAATAATAATAATAAAAATAATTGTGATTGATTAGGTGCGCCGTTGTTTCTAAAAATGTTTATGTATTCTTAATACGTCAGTTTTTATTGTGCACTGAATTTACCCGTTTGCATTTTAGCTTATATTGGACACTGTTGAGAACAAGAAATTACGAGTAATTCATAATATATAAACACTCACGCCTGTCACCCACAGGGGTAGGCGGAGACTACGGACTTCCATTTGGCACAATCCTGGCATACCTCTCTCGCCTCCTCCACATCCATATACCTACGCATACATGCTCTTCGGTTAAGGGTACTCTTAATTTGGCCCATTTTCAATATATCGCCAATATGGTCGATAAAACTTCGCCTAGGGCGTCTCTTCTCAACCCTGCCGTTCATTTCTGCACCATAAATTTGCTTTGTCACTCATTCATTCTTTCTACATGACCATACCAATTAATTCAAGTCTGATAATTCTGTTACTACTTCTGGAAATAGGCCTGTCCGATTTTGGAGGGGGGGATTTTCCTTAATAGCTACGCTTGGCAGGCGAATTGGTTATCACAGTATCAGACGTCTTTGTCACTGTTCGTTGTCTTTAATCTTGGTATTCTACATCTAGTATAAACTGAATGGCTTAATCTTTAGTATCATCTTTCGGAATCCATGATTTTTATTTGATTTTTATTTGGATGATTGATAAATTATCGTACACTGCCACCACAAGACTAAACCAATTGAAATATATTTAACAGGTTCAAAATAGTTCCTGAAAGAGACGACAGCAGAGTAAAAAGTGTCATCTATATTTGATTTCTCTGATTCGCAGGTTTCAACTCGATAATTTTTCTCGCCTCTGAATTTATTGTAAATCACCACGCAAAAAATGATATTTGACAAAGCTTTGCTTTATGTAAGGTCTAAGTAAGCATTTTATATATATTTATAAAAATATTTCTTTTATTTTCAGAATATAATTACATATATATTTGGATTGTTATTCAAAGGTGTATAATCAATGTTAGTTTCATTAATTACAGGCGATCCGCCTTGACTTCACATGGAAGACTTCTTCTTCTCAACAATAGCGCCACCTACCAGGTCCAATTGTGAATCTCAACCATGCAGAGACCCACTCAAACACAAAATATGTCATTAAAAATCTGTCCAGTCGTTTAGGAGGAGTTTAGTGACAAACGCACGTATAGAAGAAGTTTATATTAAAAGATGACACTGTACTGAAATACAGTGTCATCCCATTAATATAAACAAAAATGTATAAATAATAGTCCAACGGTTCAGGAAACTTAGGTAACAATAAGCCAGCGATATAGCTCGAAGAACCGACAACCCTTGGGAAAGAAATGTTGATGGAGTGTCGACCTAGTGAGTGATGCAGGAACTTGATGGATGCAGGCTCAGGACTGTGTTTAGTGACATTTCTTGGGGGGCCTATTTTCAGGGGTGGACTTATATGATGGGTTGTAATGATGATTTGGTTTGTAGTGGTGATTGGGTTGTAATTAGATATAAAATATATGTACTCTGCTGGTGGCAAGAAAGCTGGTTCTTTTACTCGCCAAAAGACTAAGTAGGCATAGTAATAGACATTCAGCAAGGAAATGGAGCCAGCGTCATTGGCGCTATACCTCGGGGAATGGAACTGTTTGATAATCTTAGTTTATAGTTTCCTTTAATGTAGTAAGTATTAAATATAACAGTTAAATATTGACATGAAGTTTATATCCTATTATTAATGAAGATGACTTAAAAATAAAGACAACGAATAATGTGTTTACGCTATAAATATAAAATTGATGAGATATGGAAGAAAATAAAATACGTTAACAATATTTTTTTCAGAAATATTCTTCTTTAAATAAAACATTTACAGTAAAAAAACACGAAGAAGCAATATCAAGTCCCTGAATATGCGGTACTCGGGATTTCACGATACCTTGTTTACAGAGTTAAAATCACGTACAAATCTCAAATTTACTTTGTCGTTCCAATTAAAGAGATATCTTTGTGTATTTTATGTAGGAACACGGATTTTCATATAACGTAAATAATATGCTAAAAATTAATAGATCAAAGTAATTATTTATTAGTTTACCTAAAACATTAATAAGTATCCGTTACCTTGACTGCCTATCAGAGGTTTACTGCTGAATATAGTCCACCCCCATAGATTTCCTCATAGGGGGGTATTTGACATAGTTGACACGGCTTGACATGCGGTTTGGCAGCTGCTGTTTTTTTTTTTTAATTTTATATTAATTATAAGGAAAACACTGCTGCCCATCTCCTGGTTTGGTTCCGTATACAGCGACACCCACGGGACGATATGGGGTAGAGGATTTTCTTACACCACTACACTGTCAGTTAATAATATAGAGTTTGAATTATTGTCTACTATTCAAAAAATCGACGCAATTTTTTTTATTATGTTTATATAAATCGTATATTTTAATGTTATTTCAAAAAATAACAAGCAAGAGCTTAATATTCATTGCTTATCTTATGCAATTAATAAATATATAATTTGAATAATAACCGAAAATTTAGAAAATAAACGCTTAAACATGCGAATTAGACTCTTACTTAATAACAAAAAACAAAAAACAACATTAAACACACTTCTCAAACCTAGTCCTTCTCCGGGAGGAAAACCGGCGATGAAGTTCGCCACCCGTCACGTTCTGTCTCCCGGAGGGGCGAAAAGTGGATTGCGGAGGCCCGTCTGGCTACGCTGAATGTATGTGGAGCAATGAATGATAAGATGGATAAAGTATGCGAAATGATGAATGATAGAGGAATAGATGTGTTATGTGTAAATGAGACGAAACGAAAGGGAAAGGATGCCACTGCACATGGCATGTATACCGCTTACTGGTCTGGTGTAGACGAGACCGAGCGGGCATGCCAGGGAGTCGGTGTCATCCTTTCAGAAAGAATGGGTCAATGTGTGAAAGAGTATGAATGTGTAAGCCCAAGGCTGCTATAGATACGAATGAAAGTGGGCTTAAAGAAGTTGTTTGTGCTAGGGGTGTACGCCCCAGATATGTCTAAGCCCATTTATATCCAAGAGCAGTTTTGGGACATGGTAAGGATGGTGTTGATGAAATGTAAGGTAAATGAAAATATTATTATGTTAGGAGATTTTAATGGATGGGTTGGGATGAAGAGATCTGGTTATGAAAGGATATTAGGAACGTTTGGCGATAAAAGTATAAATGAAAATGGTGAAGACCTCCTCACCGTATGTGTGGAAAAGAATCTTTTTGTGACGAACACTTTCTTTCGCCATAAGAGGATTCACATGTATACATGGGAAAGAGGTGATGATAGAAGCATGATAGATTTCATAATTGTGGATGAAAGAATGAGGAGCGCAGTGGTAGATACAAGGGTTTACCGGGTATCCAACGTAGGGACGGATCATTACTTGGTCTTATGCCGAATTTAGACTGAGAGAAAATATAAATGGTATGGATGAATTGTGTATGAATGATTTAGGCTTGGAGACTGTGTGGTATAATGTCAAGAAAGGTTTGGTGGATGCAGCCACCGAAGTATGTGGTGTAAGTAGAAGAACGAATGAAAGGAAAAATAATACGTTGTGGTGGGATGATGAGGTACGGATGGAAGTTGAAGCAAAGAAGAGAGCATGGCTAGATTTACTAGCAACCAAAGCTGGTAATTCTAACGGTATGATTGATGAGATTGAAAGAAAAAAGGCAGACTTTAGATGTATAAATAAGAGAGTAAAAGAAGTTGTTGAAAGGAAAAAGCAAGAAAGAACGGATAAGAATGATAGAAGAATATCTGATAACTTCCAGGCAAATATTAAAATGTTTTGGAAACTCGTAAGAACTACCAGGGGAAATTCAATACAGCCTAGAATGAATGCTATACGAGACGAGAATAGCTGTATGCTGAATGATGAAGTCTCTAATTTAAAGAAATAGAAGAAATGCTTTCAAAGCGTGTTTATGAGTGAAGAGTCGTCTGAACTAAGTGAAATAGAAATTCCGAAAGAAGTGGAGAGAGGTAGGGAGATAAGTGTAGATGAAATAATGAAAGCAATGAAAAACATGAAAGCAGGTAAGGCAGCCGGATATGATAGAGTATCACTCGAAATGCTAAGGGCTGGAGAGGGAGTGGTGGCAGGCCTGCTGTACACTGTGCCTGGAACTGAAGCGGGTACCGGAAGACTGGTGTAAAGCCGTTATAGTCCCAATATATAAGGGAAAAGGGTCACAGCAGGACTGTAAAAACTACCGTGGCATTAGCTTGCTTAGCATTGTGGGTAAACTGTATGCTAAGGTGTTAATTGAAAGAATTATGGAAGAAACTGATGGAAAAATTTGGGATGTGCAAGCTGGATTTAGAAAGGGGATGGGGTGTACGGATCAAGTCTTTTCCATGCGCATGATTGAGGAGAAGTTTTTGGCCAAAAACCAGAAAGTTTTTTGTGCGTTCATGGACTTGAAAAAGGCTTATGATAGAGTGGACAGGAATGTGTTATAGCAAACACTGAACTCATTTGGGTTGAGCGTTAGTTTGATATAGGCATTAAGGTCTTTTTATAGGGACTCTAGTGGTTGTGTCAGAATCAACGGGTCTACTCGGACTGGTTTGGCATCCAAAAAGGTGTCAGACAGGGCTGTGTAGCTTCCCCGTGGCTGTTTAACCTAATTATGGACAGTTGTTTGCAAACTTTGAAAGTTGAAGAATGTGGGATGAGAATGGGTGAGTTAACCATCAAATGCCTTTTGTACGCCGATGATCAAGTCATATTTGCATAGTCGGCGGCCGAGTTGCAAATGATGGTTACTTTAATGAACTGGTCATTAAAAGAAAGGGGTATGAAAGTGAACGCAAGTAAGACGAAAGTGATGGTTTTTGAAAGAGAAGAAAGTAAAACGTTATTTGAAATAAGAATAGAAGGGGAGTTGATTTAGTAAGTGGATGAGTTTGTATATTTGGGATGTTTATTTAGCAGGGATGGTAGATATGATAAGGATATAGAACGACGAGTGAACGCAGGAAATAGAGGAAATGGGGCTCTACACGCTATTGTGAAGAGTCAGAATGTGTCAAAAAAGGCACGTTTGGCAATTCATAATGCTGTGTTAGTCCCTACTTTAATGTTAGGTAGTGAAAGTGGGGTCTGGCAGAAGAAGCATGAGAGAAAAATAAATGCTGTAGAAATGTGGTCATTATGGAGTATGCTAGGGCTGAATCTGAATGACAGGGTGAGAAATAGTGTGATAAGAGAAAAATGTGGTTTGCAAGATGACGTTTTGACCAGGATTAAGAAAGGAATGCTTCGGTAGTTTGGTCATGTAGAAAGAATGAACGAGGAAAGAGTGACAAAGCAAATTTATGTTGCAGAAGTGAACGGAAGGGTCGGGAAAGGACGCTCTAGACGAAGGTTTATCGACCAAATTGGCGATATATTGAAAATGGGCCAGATTAGGAGTACCATTAACCGACGAGCGTGTATGCGTAGATATATGGATGTAAAGGAGGCGAGAGAGGTGTGTCAGGATCGTGCCAAATGGAAGTCCGTAGTCTCTGCCTACCCCACTGGGTGACAGGCGTGAGTGTTTTATGTTCTCAAACCTCGGCAATGGCGTATATTCCGCTTAAAATTTTGATTAAATCCCGAGCATTGTGGGGTGATAAAATGTTTAAAATTTATAAGAATAGAATAATTTTTATTCAATATCGATCACATGTGTAATTCTTATTGAAAGTCATTTTTTACTTTACCACTGGTTCGAAAAAAAAACCTCTGTCCTGGGAAGAACCAGTAAGAAACCCAGCGGGACTTTTTCCTTAAAGTAAAATTTACATTAGTGGTTGTACAAACTATTTACAAAATTTATTTTAGAAACTGCTTGGAATCGACCTCCTCATTCCCAGGGGTTATTATCAACAATGTATTCATTTATATTATAATAACGCTTTTTATACAGTTTCAGCTTAACAAAACATTTAAACTTGGCAATAGAGAGAGCCTGTACACTTTCCGGGACCTTGTTTTAATAGCGTATACATTGCCTCAAGATTGAATTACTGACTCTGTGGAGTCGAAAAATAGGTATCACTAGCTTGTGTTTGTTCCTAGTGTTTACAGAGTGTATATCACTTTTTTACTAAAACTACCTTTGTTTTTGTGAACATACATTAAATTTTCGTAAATATACTGAGAGGCCAAAGTTAATATATTTATTTCTTTAAATTTATCTCTAAGAGACTCTCTCGGTTTCAGGTTGTAAATAGCTCTAATGGCCCTCTTCTGTAAAACAAAAATAGTTTTTGAATCAGCCGCATTTCCCTATAGCAAAATCCCATAAGACATTATGCTATGGAAATAACTGAAATAAACTAATCTAGCTGTCTCGACACTAGTGAGACCTCTAATCTTTTTTACAGCATAGGCTGCAGAGCTTAGTCTGTTTGCTAGTTTGCTACATGGGGGACTCACTGAAGCTTTGCGTCGAGAGTGACGCCAAGAAAAACAGTTCTTCCCCATTAAAAACACATTGGTATTCAGATTTTTAACCTTTGATGTTGTAAATTTAATACATTCAGTTTTATTTCCTTTTAAATGTAGATGATTAACGTTAAACCAATGCACCAATTCTGATTCACTTCGTCACATTAAAATGATTGACGTTTAAGTTTAAAAATCTAGGAAGTATCATCAGCAAATAATACTATATCATGATTGTCCCCTAAAAGGGAAGGTAAGTCATTAATATACACTAAAAATAGGAATGGGCCGAGAATCGAGCCCTGAGGGACACCCATTAGTACAAGTGAACCGGAAAAACTTTTACATTTGATAATTACATTCTGCACTCTATTACTTAAATATGAAATAATAACTTTAAGCGCTGTGTTCTTGAGACCATAGAACTGTAGATTCCTGATTAATGTCTCATGGTGAACACAGTCGAAGGCCTTGGAAAGGACACAAAGCATCCTCTAAATTCTCCCAAGCACAAAAAATATGTTTAATAAGCTCAACTCCAGCGTCAGTTGTCGAGCGGCCCCTTGTAAAACCGAATTGATTTTTATGCAGTAATTTATTAATATTAAAGAAACTTAACATCTGATCTAACATTATTTTTTCAAAAATTTTACTTAATGTGGGTAGTACAGAAATTGGTCTAAAATTTGCGGGGTCAAATGTACTACCAGATTTAAATAAAGGTCATACCTTTATTTAAATCTTTCATTAAATCAGGAAATATACCAGATTCGACGACGATACGACGAAAATTCCCCATAAATCTGCCGTTTTCTTAACATCAATAGTTTTAAAATATTTAACGATATCTTTTGGCAATACTTTATGGAATTCAAAGTATTTGAACAAGCCTTTACATTTTGTTTAAGCAATGATTCGGCGACAGTAGGAGAAGAATTTAATGTTTTTCTTGTCAAAAAAGGAACATCAGAAATATGTTTCTCAAAATCCATAGCAACTTCTTGATCAGATCGAGTTAAATTATTGTTAATATTCAACTGAAAATCCGAGTTGCGCGGTTTGAACTTGGCCATTTCACTATTTATTATTCTCCAGGTCATTTTAATTTTGTTGGATGCAGTTTTAATTTTGTTGCTTAAATGTAAAGCCTTAGCTGTGGAGCACACGTTTTGAATATTTTAGAATATGTTTTTACATAATATCTAAATATAAAGCTACTATTATATGATCTTTCATTATAAAGCACTAGGCCCAATAATACGTATTGGTTCAAAAAATAAATTAACAAGATAATACGATTTAAACAATGAGTTAAACTTAATATTAATGGAAGAAGTTTCAAGGAGATTGATGTTAAAGTCTCCACATATCAACAGACTTGTTTTGTTTACTAAGTTTGAGCAAAACATCTTCCACAATCTTTTCAAAATAGTCATAAATAGCACATGGGGGTCTATAAATACTTACAACAATGAGATGCTCGAGCTCGACTAACACATTTGCTACTAGTCTTAAATTAAATTTGGATAGGTAATACCTATCTTCTGTCCAAAACGTTTTCATTAAATTATTTATGTCATCAACATCATTCATCATTACAGCCCTTCACAAGTCCACTGCTGAACATATTCTTCCACCAAGGAACGCCACAAAGCACGGTCCCGAGCCACATGCATCCATTGACTTCCTGCATGTATTACAAGGTCGTTACTCCATATAGTGGGGGGACGCCCTACACTTCGCCTGCCGGTACGAGGCTGCCACTCGAGAACCTTTCTTTCCCATCGGTTGTCGGTTCTTCGAACTATATGGCCGCCCCATTGCCACTTCAGCATACTAATTCTTTGTGCTATGTCGGTTACTCTGGTTCTCCTAAAAAGTCTATCACGCAGAAAAACGCCGAGCATAGCCTTCTCCATAGCTCGCTGAGCGACTTTGAGCTTCCTCATACGGCCAGCAGTGAAGGACCACGTCTCAGATCCACAGGACACGCACTAGTTGAACAATCTTGTTTTGAGGTTTTGACGTATGACTGACGAGAAGATGGGTCGTAAGTAATCTCCCGAACGCTGCCCAGCCGAGTTGAATCCGTCGATTGACCTCTCGGTCGAAGTTGGACTTACCTAGTCGGACTATTTGTCCCAGGTAAACATATTCGTCAACAACTTCGAGCTTAGTGCTCCCAACAACTACCGACATAGGTGTGACATGGACGTTACACATGACTTTTAATTTATCCATGTTCATCTTAATACCTATCCGTTGGGAGACACTATTGAGGTCATTGAGCATAGTGCTTAGGTCCTCCAGCGATTCTGCCATAAGGACTATATCGTCGGCAAATCGAAGGTGAGTGATGTACTTGCCGTTGACGTTAATACAGTATCCTTTCCAGTCCAGTAGTTTGAAAACGTCTTCCAATGCAGCGGTGAAGAGTTTCGGGGATATAACATCACCCTGTCTTACACCTCTTTGCAGTTGGATAGGTTTCGTACTCTGGTTCTGTACTCTGATAGCCATCGTAGCCCTACTGTGCAAACACTTCAGCACTTAGATATACCGACAGTCAACTTGGCACCGCTGTAGGGACTTCCGCACCGCCCAAATTTCGACGGAATCAAAGGCTTTCTCAAAGTCCACATACGCAAGACAAAGTGATAGATTGTACTCTTTGGTCTTATGCATAATTTGCCGAAGGGTATGTATGTGGTATGGTGCTAAAGCCCTTTCGGAAACAGACTTGTTCGGGAGGCTGGAAGTCGTCGAGTCTGCATGCGAGACGATTCGTAATAACTCTCGAATAGGGCACGTAGATGCGGCTCAGAAGGCAAATCGGTTTTGTAACTCGAGTTGCAAGGTTTCGGGACTTTGGATTAGAGCACGAGGGGTCGGAGCGTTGACTTCATTAGACGACACCTCTCCAACTTAACGTTTAGGTTCAGTGTGCCTCTAACCATTCGGTGATCGCTACCAGTTTTCACCGTCGCGATCACTGAGGCATCACTGAACAGTTGGCGTCTAGTCGTCATAATGAAGTCAATCTCATTTTTTGTCGAACCGTCGGGGCTCGACCAGGTCCACTTCCTGTGGGGCCGCTTCTGGAAGAAAGAGTTCATCATAAAGAGTCCCTCTTTCTCCATGAAGTCGGCCAGCTGCTGGCCCCTTGGGTTCCGTTGCCCTAATCCGAATTTCCCTACTTTCAGCTCACTGTTCTCTCTTGTGCCTAGCTTTGCGTTGAAGTCTCCCATTAACACCGTATAGTGGGTTTTGGAGGAATGCATGGCTCTAGAAATATCCTCATACATTTCCTCCACCTCCTCATCGGGGTGTGCCGAGGTTGGTGCGTAAGCCTGTATGACCTTCAGCGAATACCCTTTGGTGATTCTGAGTATAAGGTACGCAACCCTCGTCGACACACTCCCAATATTTACAACGTTGTTAACGAGAGACTTGTGGACGATAAATCCGACACCTCCTTGGGACAGATAGTCGCCCTCCCGGTGATAGAACAAGTTGCCGGATTCGAGGATTACCGTGTCCTCCCCCTCTCTTCGGACCTCGGATAATCGTATAATATTCCAGCGCAACTTGTCTATTTCTTCTTCCAGCTCCAGAATCTTCTCGTCAGTCCTCAGATTGCGTGCGTTATAAGTTGCCAGGTCGAGTCGTCGTAGGTGGCAACCGAACCTCCACCGGAGATTCTTAGCAGCCCCTTGCTTTGGCCCCGCCGTTACCATGGTCGCCACCGTAGCCAGGAATAGCGGGTCCGCTGGGGACTGGGGGCCGTCTCTTCGTAACTCTCTACATTGGGGGGTATATTGTAGTAGTTGCCACGCTTGGCGAGCGGGTTGGCAACCGCAGTTTTTTTATTGTTATTTGCTGTTATCAGAAAGATGCTGCTGCCCATCTTCTGCCTCAGTTTCCCTCTGTCGCCTCTTACGACACCCACGGGAAGATATGGGGTATTGGGTATTCTAACCCGCCACTACACGGGGTGTAAAATATAATGTTATGATATTATTATTTAAGGAAAATATTTTTGTGACAACCCTTGCATATTTTAGCGACTTGAAGTCGAGATTAGCCTTGTAGGTATTTTGCGGTATAACAAAGGAGTTGACCCACTATTAGTATTTATTACACATATTATGTTATCGTAAAGCCTGGCGAATTCGATGAATTGAGGTGTGTTGTTGAATCTTTCAAATCTATGATGCATGTGATTATTCTAATTGAAAAAAGGATTAAATCTAATGATGAAGATGAAGCTACAAGTCAGCTCTGAAAAGAACTATTATATTATCAGCATGGAGCATGATATTGTTCTTTAAGAAGCTGTTTTACGAAGCTGTAAACACGCGCAGCAGGAATGCCTCCGTCCGACGCGAGCGTTAAGAAGAAATGGGATGCCTCCCACTAAGCCACGGTGTTTTATATCTCCGCCGTTCGCGTGGAATCACGTGTTAGTTAATAAAAAGATTCGTTGTTGTAATCTTATGATTGTAAATATTTTAAAGTAGACATTTTTATTGTTTTAAAACTTTGTACATTTTTTTCTACTCATTCGTCCTGCAAGACCAACAAATTTGTGACCTGTATCATTACCAAAAAGCCAAGAAATTTCAATTACCCGGATATACTCACTACTATCAGCACAGACAAAATATAATTGGCGGTGGAGTATCAATATTTGTCCACAACATTCTTAAACTTAGTTATGTTGATGAACTCGAAAAGGATGAAAACCATTTCTTGTATTCGCAGTATACAAGCCTGGTAGAACTAACGTTACAAATTTTCTAGAAACTATGTCATTACAACTACATCATAGAAAAAGAGCCGTAGTATTTGGTGACTTTAATCGGGACCTGCTTAACCTGGACAGCTCAGTTGAAGAATATAAAAATACACTCCTAGAATGCGGATATTCAATAATTAATAGAATATCTCCACAGTACTGCACGCGTGAGACATCAAAAAGTAAAACTATTCTGGATCATATATCTACAGACTTAAAGGAAAACAAATTTCATTTGACAATTGTTTTATCGTCTATGTCGGACCACAAGCAGATCTTTTTGAAATAAAAAAATAACAACCAGAACCTAAACAAGGAACAGATTTTAAAGCATTAGATTACAAAACACAATATGAAAAACTAGAAAAATCAAACATAGAATATACCGGAAACAAAGAATATACAAGGCTTGAAGAAAAACTTTTAAATATTTTTTATTTAAATTTTTTTTCGAAAAAAAAAAAGTGCACTTAAGCATTCAGCTATTATGTACTACTAAGTGAATTATACTTCAATGCACCTAAGCAAAGAATAAATTTTATTGTTACTATTAGATTGTCTGATAGTTTTAGGTAGTCTTATACTCCTTTAATTATTTAGCAATTTTAAGAATATTGTAAATTAATTAGCAATCAATAGTTTTCGTCAGTTATTATTACCTCAGTATACTCGGAATTTAATTAAAATTTCAGACGGAATGTACGCCATTTCCGCGATTTGAGAAATATGTTTAATGTTTTTATTTATTTTTTGTAATTAGGTAAGAACCTAAGCTAAATGCTTAAGAGTTGATTTATTAAATTGTAGGTATTAATTCAAACTCCATTCTTATTTATTGATCTCATAGTGGCAGTTGAAAAATATCCACTAGTCCATAATATCATTCCCTGGGCGTCGTAAGAGGCGGCATAGGGAAACAAACAAGGAGATGGGCAGTAGCGTCTTCCTAATAATTAAAAAAACTGCAATTACAAACATAGAGCTCCCGCATAGATTGCCTCATAAGGGGGAATATTTGCCTTAGTTGCCACACTTGTCAAGTTGGTTGGCAACCGCAGTGCCGCTGCCCATCTCCTGATTTATTTTCCTCTGTCGCCCCTTACGACACCCACGGGATGGTATTGATAGTGGATATTCTTAAACTGCCACTACACGGTAATCCGTATCAATCATCGGAATAAAAATGAAAAAAAAAACTTGGCCTCCGAAAGATGGCGATAAAACAATCTTATTTACGCTGGACGTAAAATACTAAGATCAGCACGGCAGGGAGCAGCGACAAAGACGTCTGACACTGTGATCGCCAATTCGCCTGCCAAGCGTTGCTATTAAGGCAAATCCCCCCTGCATAATCGGGCAGGCCCATTTCCAGCAATAGTAGCAGAATCATCAGACTTGAATAAATTTCTTCTTCTCAACACTGTCAAATATAAGCAAAAATGCAAGCGGGTAAATTAGTGCACAATAAAAACTGACATATTAAGAATACATAACCATTTTTAGAAACAACAGCGCACCTAACCAACAACAATTTTTTTTTAGTTTTTAAACGCTTTTATACGTGGTAGAGCCATGCTGCAGCTATATTTAATAGTATAGTTGTAGCACGAATGGGTCGGCTCGACCGGGGAAGGACCACGTTCTCGCAGAATACCAGCGTAAAATAGCAGCTTAATGCTGCTGTGTTTCGTATGGTGAGTGTAGAGAACCGGAGACCCTTTTTACTGGAAAAGAGGCATTCTATCTTAGTCCTCACGGCTGACAACGCATCTGACTTTTAATTCGCAAACGAAGACAGATGTGGATGTCTATGGGCCACAGCAACCACTTACCATCAGGTGGACTGTGTGCTCGTTTGTCACCCTTATTCTATAAAAAAAGACTATATATTATGCCGTAAACATTCCTAATATTATACTTAACCACTCCTGGTAAGTTTAAAATGGTTGTGTTAGGAGAGATTCACCATAGTATTAGAATGACGGATTCGAACGCATGACCTTCTGAGTTTGCGGTCCGCAGTCTGACATTCTACTGTCACTTTAAGAATTCACATTTAAATATTAAAGTCTTAATTAAAAGACACAATACGCATCTTTATAATAAAAGAAACCATTTATTAGAATTTTCAAAGCTCATTCACCCATCTTTTATTATTTAGCTAGATGTTCATTGACGTTTAGTTATTCGAGAGACAAATAACTGTTAAAAACTTTTTTTAGTTTCACACTATAGTAGCACTTTGTTTCAGATTGTTTTAATTAACGACTTTGCAAGCTTTATTTAATGATACTCATATATAATAAACTTAATCACTTAAAACAAAACGGTTAGCTGAAATCTAAACAAACAAGCCAAAATTACTACATAATTCAAAGGCCTCGTTTATTTCTTTTATTTGCATTTAAATATATTTTTTATATTACCGAGCAAAATGTCCACCTGATGGTAAGTGAATGCTGTGGCCCATGGATATCTACATCTATCCGCGATTAAGAATCAAATTGAAGATTCGTTGTTACCCTGAGGACTAAGATGGAATGCCTCAAATGTTTTCAGTAAAAGCATTCTCTACACTCACCAAAACACAGCAGCATTAAGCTCCTATTTTACGCTGGTATACGTGATAGCGTCGTCCTTCCCCAGTCGAGCTGACCCATTCGAGCTACAACTGTACAACTGCAGCATAGCACTACCACGTATAAAACTTTAATTTTGAATAAAACTTAAAATTTTGTTTTTAACACAAAATCAATTTACGACTTATTTCATAAACGATAGTCTAATAGTCAAACGAAATTTTGTGTACTTTGCTACAATTATTATAACAAATTACACTTTATTGAAAAAAACATCTTTGTCGCAATGATATTCTACATTTTTTACCCACTTATTTCTTAAAAAAGGCAATATAAATTAACTGCCTTTAGCCTCATGTTCTGAAACTCAAGGGACGGTGAAAATCTTAAGAAAGAAAAACGAATGAATAGAGTTTACTTAGCCTTAATATGAAGCAACATGTATACATGGCGAAAGGAGTATTTTTTGCTTTTACGAGTATACTATAAACATGGAAAATATGTGTGTATTATAGAATATTTTCACTTTCTTAGACCATATTAAATGATTTGCTTCTTCAACGATTTCGTTTAGCGAAAGCTTAACATTTGAAGCCTTAGAAGCACGAGAACAAGCTACGTAGAGCTAACCGTAAAAAAACGTGCTGTACCCAATATAACCCCGCTACTTTTAAGGTTTGACCCTGAGATTTGTTAATTGCCATTGAAAATTATACTTTTAATAAAACTATATAAAGAAAACTCTTCATATATTGGTGGGTAAGAATACTCACAACCTCATTTCTTCCCGTGGGTGTCGTAAGAGGCGACAGAGGGAAACTGAGGCAGAAGATGGGCAGCAGCATCTTTCTGATAACAACCAAACAACAATAAAAAAACTGCGGTTACCAACCCGCTCGCCATGCGTTGCAATTATGGCAATATACCCCCCATGATGAAAGTTACAAAGAGACGGCCCCCAGTCCCCGGCTGCCCCACTATTCCTAGGTACGGTGGCGAACATTATGACGGCGGGGCAGGGGGTGTTAAGAATCTCCGGTGGAGGTACGGTTGCCGCCTAAGACGACTCGATCTGGCAACATACGCACCCTGAGGACTGACGAGAAGATCCTGGAGCTGGAAGAAGAGATAGACAAGTTGCGCTGGAATATTATAGGATTATCCGAGGTCCGAAGTGAGGGGGAAGACATGGTAATCCTCGAATCCTGCAACTTGTTCTATCACCGGGAGGGCGACCATCTGTCCCAAGCAGATGCTAAATTTCTCGTCCACTAGTCTCTATTTAACAACGTTGTAAAAATTGAGAGTGTGTCGACGAGGGTTGCGTACCTTATACTCAGAATCACCAAACGGTATTCACTGAAGGTCATACAGGTTCCTACAGGTCATACAGGTACATTTGCTCCACCTCCTCGTCGGGATGTGCCGACTAGGAGGTGGAGCAAATGTATGAGTAATATCTAGAGCCATGCATTCCTCCAAAATCCACTATACGGTTTTAATGGGAGACTTCAACGCAAAACTAGGCACAAGAGAGAACGGTGAGCTGAAGGTGGGATAATTTGGAATAAGGCAATGGAACCCAAGGGGCCAACAGCTGGCCAACTTCATGAAGAAAGAGGGTTTCTTTATGATGAACTTTTTCTTCCAGAAGCGGCCCCACAGAAAGTGGACCTGGTCGAGCCCCAACGGTCCGACAAAAAATGATATTGACTTCATTATGATGACCAGACGACAACTGTTCAGTGATGTCTCAGTGGTCGAGAGGGTGAAAACCGGCAGCGATCACCGAATGGCGAGAGGCACACTGAACCTAAACGTTAAGTTGGAGAGGTCTCGTCTAATGAAGTCAACGCTCCGTCCCCCTCGTGCTTTAATCCAAAGTCCCGAAACCTTTCAGCTCGAGCTACAAAACCGTTTTCAGTGCCTAGAAGATTGCAATGCAGTGGACGATATGAATGACAAGCTCGTGGAAACTGTCCATGTCCATAAGTTCTGCAAGACCCGCCGCAGAAGAACACAAAAACTCTCCGATCACATTCTTCATCTCGTGGCTGTTAGACGGGAAATGAAGTTGCAGTCTTCAGCAGATTTGACAGCGTACAAGCAACTGAACAGACAGATCTCCAAATGCATGCAGCGAAAGGCTCCAAAGTCTTTGTTAGAGATCTGTCTGCCAGAAAGAGCAAACTGACGAAGCTGAACACAAAGCGTGGCGTGAAGCGGGACACCTAAGATTTTGAGTGAGATTGAGAGGCTCTATGGGCAGCTGTACACATCATCGTTGGAGCCACACGCAAGTGTGAGTAACCATCCAAGAGCAAGTCTTATCCGATACTATTCTGATGATATTCCGGACGTCAGTCTGAGCGAGATTAAAATGGATCTCCAACACCTTAAAAACGGCAAGGCCACAGGCGAGGATGGAATTAAAGCGGAGCTTCTGAAAGCGGGTGGAAAACGGGTACTTGAAGTCCTTCAGAAGTTCTTTAATTCCGTCCTCCATGGTGACACTACACCGAAGGCGTGGAGTGCGGTGGTCTTGTTTTTCAAGAAAAGCGATAACGCTCTCTTGAAGAACTACAGACCTATTTCCCTTCTGAGCCTCGTCTACTTGCTGTTTTCAAGAGACATTACGAATCGTCTCGCATGCAGACTCAACGAATTCCAGCCTCCCGAACAAGCCGGTTTCCGAAAAGGCTTTAGCATCATAGACCACATAGATATCCTTCGGCAAATGGTACAGAAGTCCGAGGAGTACAATTTGCCACTATATCAGGTGTATATGAACTATAATAAAGCCTTTGATTCCGTCGAAATGTGGCGGTGCCAAGTTGACTGTCGGTATATCGAAGTGCTGAAGTGTTTGTACAGTAGGGCTACGATGGCTATCCGAGTACAGAACCAGATTACGAAACCTATCTAACTGCAGAGAGGTGTAAGACAGGGTGATGTTATATCCCCGAAACTCTTCACCGCTGCATTGGAAGAAGTTTTCAAACTACTGGACTGAAAAGGATGCGGTATTAACTTCAATGGCGAGTACATCACTCACCATCGATTTGCTGACGATATAGTGCTTATGACAGAATCGCTGGAGGACCTAAGCACTATGCTCAATGACCTCAATAGTGTCTCCCAACTGATAGGTCGTAAGATGAACATGGACAAAACAAAGGTCATGTATAACGTCCATGTAACACATATGACCGTAGTTGTTGGGAGCACTAAACTCGAAGTTGTTGACGAGCTGGGACAAATAGTCCGACGAGGTAAGTCCAATTTCAACCGCGAGTTCAATCGAAGGATTTAACACGGCTGGGTAGGGTTCGGGAAATTACGGCACATATTCTCGGCATGTATACCTCAAAACTTGAAAACGAGACTGTACAACCAGTGCGTGTTGCCAGTGATGCCCTATGGAACTGAGACGTGGTTCTTCACTGCTGGCCATATGAGGAAGCTCAAGGTCGCTCAGCGAGCTATGCTCGGTTTCTCTGCATGATAAACTTAGAAATGAGGATATCCGCAGTAGAACCAGAGTGACCGACATAGCCCAATGCATTAATAAGCTAAAGTGGCAATGGGCCGGCCATATAGCTCAAGGAACCGACAAGCGATGGAAACAAAAGGTGTTCGAGTGGCGGCCTCGTACCGGCGGGCGAAGTGTAGGGCGTCCCCCCACTAGATGGAGTGACAACCTGGTAAGACATGCAGGAAGTCAATGGATGCAAGTGGCTCAGGACCGTGCTTTGTGGCATTCCTTGGGGGAGGCCTATGTTTAGCAGTGGTCTTGTTAAGGGCTGTATTGGTGATGATGATTATAAAAAAAAACATCAAAAGCATCCGATCAGTCTGTCACGTTTATAATATTAGTAGGATATTTGCAAATAAAAATTATACTAAATTTGGTCGTATATGCAACTAAGTTAAAATTAATTTTGCGTGTGTTTCCTTTCTAAATATATTCAGTTATACATAGTAGTATCAGCACTACTAAGAAGAAAGTATTTTAATTAGAAATAAATAGGAGCAAGTTCTTAATGAGATGGGGAGTAATGTAGGGAAATATGAGAGTGTGGTTAAATATGCTTATAGGGTAATATTGTTACTGTGTTTGCTATACATTTGCTACATTTTCCACTTTCGGATACATCATATCTTTATTAGATATGTCTACAATTAAGTGCTATATATTATATTATGTCTTTAAAGGGGGTATATTTGTCTTTAAATGCAGCTCGATAAATTTATTACATAACTATTCAATAAAAAGGATTTAATTTACTTAAAAGCAACAGTGACTGTTTTAAAAATTTTACCCCCTTTCAGACTTTCAGCAATATCTACTAATTATCGTCATCTCCATCAAGGGCATGTTTAAGTCCACCGTTGGATATGAATATCTAAGAACTGCAGCAGGCTAGTAGATAGAAGGGTCCATGGTGAATTTTTATTTACTGATGTTATTCCATATTTCGAAAAAACTTGCATCTTAAAGGAACGAGGTAAATATTAAATGTAAGATCTTTAATTAGTAATTATAAAATATCTTAAGCAGCAACACGTTTAAGAACCAATTGTTGTAATATGAGTAGAATATAAGTTCATCATCAGTTTTATATCAAAAAAGGTATCAATTATAAAGTAACAATAATAACGTATGTGTTGCCAGGAACGGAAATAGATTTTTCAAAATATCTTCTCTACATAGTATAAAATAAAGTCACTTCCCGCCGTCTGTACGCTTATATCTTTTAAACGCCGCAATTGATTTTGATGCGGTTTAAATTTATAGACAGAATTATTTAAGAGAAATGTTTATATGTGTAATAAATGCATATTATATATAACATAATTCTTCTGCCCGTGTGTATGTAACTGAACTCCTTCTAAACGGCTGGACCGATTTTGATTAAATTTTTATATATATATATATATATATATATATATATATATATGTATATTACATTACATTAAATGATTTATTTTTACAAGATTATCATTAAATCGTTATAATACGGTTATTTACATCTTTCTTGGCGGAGAGTTTTATGAAAATATTTGAAATTTAATAATGAACATGTTCGTGACTTTGTTCAAAACAAGCTAACGTCTTTACAAAGTTGAAAACATTAAAACATAAAAGAACTTACTGAAGCTTGCTGATATTATTACAAAGAGCAAAGTTTGGTTGTTCTAGATGTTGTTACATGAGATGATCTCAAGAAATACTCTTTTTTAATAGAATATAAGACAAACGAACACACAGTCCACTGATGGTAAGTAGGTTCTGTGGCCTATAAATATCTACATCTGTCTTTGACTAAGAAGCATAATGCAAATGCGTTGTCACCCCTGAGTAATAAGGTGGAATGCCTCTTGCAGCGTGGCTCGACCGGATCCCTATGCATTTGCTTAAAATTATAAGGCCTAATATAATATAGCATACAAATTGTTTGTCTTAATTAAAATTTACGCTTAATATTTTAACGCATAAAAGCTTTGCAGAACACTACTGCACTTTATTAAATAATTTGCTTTTTAAATGATTTCGCTCAGCGAAAACGTGCAGATTTTGAGCCCTAGAAACACGTGAACAAGCTACGTAGAGCTGACCGTGGAAAAATATGCCGAACCCAAATGTAATCACACTACTTTCAAAGTTTGACCCTGGGATTTGTTGATTGTCGTTGAAAATGCTACTTTTAACAAAATTAAATATAGTAAACATCAAACACATCCAAACATACTATCACATTTATAATGTTAGTGGGAGATTTGCAAATAAAAATATTTTACATTTGTTTGTATAGATTTAACCATCTAGTCATATACATCTATTAAGTATAATATAGATAATTCTTTATTATACTTAATAGTTAATAGAATCAGGCGTTACTTTGCGGAAATCCATTATATTAAAGTTGGAAAAATTTACTTTGCCAATATGGCACATACGGACTGCTTAGATAGTATATATATCTCAAAACGTTTGAATGGGAATAGTGAAGGAATTCAAAGTAATCCTTAAGATAAGGAGGATAGGAGGGATTAAAGAGAACATTGTAAAGAAGTGATAGAATATGACCATTCCGGCGAAGGCGAATAGGAAGCCACTTGAGTTTATTACGAAAACAAGAAACATGATCATATTTGCGCAAATCAAATATGAATCTTATACAAAATTAGTAATGTAGCGATATGAGAGGATGGTTAAATACGCTTTTACCGTAAAATATTTAGCGAATATGTTTGCTATACATTTGCTATATTTTCCAATTTCGGATACATCATACCTTTATTAGATATTTTTAAAATATTACTAATATTTTGCCTTTAAATTGGGCTCGATAAATTTATTACAAAATTTATTCAATAAAGAGGAACTAAATTTACTTAATAGCAACAATGAAAGTTTTAAAAGGTTTTCCATCTTTTCGTACCTTCAGTACTATCTAACGATTATCATCATCTCCATCGATAGCATGTTTAATTCCAACATTGGACATGACGCTCCTAGAACTGCACAAGCTGGTTAGTAAATAATTAGGGTTCGAAGTGGAGTTTAATCCACTGATATGATTGCATATTTCGAAAAATGCAACTAAAAGCAACAAGGTAAATATTTAATCTAAGATTCATAAAAGAGATTAAAAAATCTTATTATTAACAATCAATTGTTGTAATTTGAGTAGAATATATTAAGTTTATCGTGAGTTTTATAAGAAGGTAAACATAAATTATAAAGTAACACTTTTAAATTGTGTGTTGTCAGGATATAGGCATATATTTTTAAATATAAACTTAAAATAATATTACCGATACACATACACTTAAAAAAACTGAAATACTTATTTTAAGTGATAAAAAGCACACATTGCATAAATTTTTACAAGATTGTTATCAAATCGTTATAATACGATAAATTACATCTTTCTTGGTGGAGAGTTGTATGGAAGGATTTAAATTTGTTAATTTTCTTGAAACTCAATAATGAACAAGTTCGTGACTTTGTTTAAAACAAGCTAACTTTTTCACAAACTGAAAGCATTAAATCATAAAAGTACTTACTCGTACTGAAGCTTGCTGATATTATTATAAAGAGCAAAATTTTGAAGAGATGATCTCGAGAATTTCTCGATCGAAATTTAAAAATTCTTTCAGGAGTAAAAAGCTAGACTATTCTAATGATTTTTGGCTGACAAAAAATAGGGGTGGAATTCCTCAAATATTATGATGTATTATCAAAAATCGGCTATAAAAATTGTTTCAAATCGGCGGCCCTCATTAGATGAAGAGGAGACCTGTAGATCTAACTTCGTTTTGATTTTAACAAAGTTAGCAAATAACCTCATAAGTGTAGCGGTCATAGACGCCTTAGCTGATCATGAGGTCCTGGGTTCGAATCCCGGGCTGAACCAAAATCATTATATTATGTTGTTAAAAGGTTACATGTTGTTGAAATATCACTAATGCTTTCTATGGATTTCAATATAGACATATTAATCGGAACCAGATTTTTTGTATCGGCATATTCAATAAACGAACTGCGTTACTCAAGACGTAAAAATTTAGTTGTATGTTAGAGGTTTGTTAATAGCTATCGCTTTTTTTACTTTGGAGCCTATATCTCGTCTTTAACATCATATATTTTCATAACGTTACATCTTATTCATTTTGCCTATTACTGACGTATATTAACTGATATCTTTAAGTTTAAGGTTAAGTTTTTTTTTCCTTTCTTTCTCTTTCTCTCTCTCTTTATTTCTCCCTCTCTTTCTTTATAAGCTGCTTGCTTTTTTTGTATATTATTTGATAGTTAATTTAAACTTAATAAATACGAATGTAATGCGAAAGATAAAGTACTGTCGTGTTTTAACACGAACAATTCTAAAGACAATAGTAATGCTTAATTTTAAAAAGAAATTAATGAATAATGTTTGTTTTTCATGTCACTACAGAAATCACAGGGCGATGATAACGATAATATGATTGAAATAATAAATCAGTAAAACGAAACAAGAATTAGAATTATATAAAACAAATTTTGAATTTAAATTAAGCGAGCCGTGTTCAGTATTCTCACAATCATCCTAACACTGAACACGAAACCAGATAATAGGATTACGTTAAGCTTCTCTACACAGACTTATTATATAGGCGAACGCATCTGCAATTCTTCTGGTTCCCTTGGTGTTGCAGTAGTTCGTGGGCGGCGGTAGTCACTTACCATCAGGTGAGCCGCATGCTCGTTTGCCCCCTCTCCTATAAAAAAAAAAGAACGACATCACAATATTGATCCAAGTGCTATTAAAATAAATCATATACATTGTATCAAATCTGAATGACAGGGTGATAAATTATGTGATAGGAGAAAAGTGTGGTTTGCAAGATCGTTTTGTGACAAAGATTAAGAAAGGAATGCTTCGGTGGTTTGGTCATGTAGAAAAAATTAAAGAGAGAGTGTCAAAGCAAGTTTATATTGCAGAAGAATCGGGAAGACGGGAAGGGATTCAAGGGATATATTCAAGATGGGCCAGATTAAGAGTACCCTTAACTGACGAGCGTGTATGCGTAGGTATATGGGTGTAAAGGAGGCGAGAGAGATGTGTTGTTTAGTATGTAAGCACATATGAATGTCATATTGTATCATAGTTACTAATTCATTAGAATTAATTGGGTTGCTGTAAAACAGAGGTGATGGGAATCAAAATAGTAAAATTAAACGCGATAAAATCCATAAAAATAGTTTTATTCAATAGTTGCTTTTGACATGATTTCTATCTCAATTATCTTACTATTTACTTCTTCATCATCGGTCATTTAATTTTTTTTAAGTTTAATCTATACGCAATACTCTGCACAAAAGGTCCGGTGAGCGCAGAGCCACTATGTAAAATGGCGGTAAATCGATCGAAGACTCACTTTATAAACGCAATCCAAAATTGATTCCAAAAAAAATACTTTTTAAACTGTGACATTATTAATGTATAACATCTCTCCTCTTGCTTCCCTGTAATCTGTGGGAGTGATTTCGTGAAAAGGGACGGAAGTGTGTAACAGGAAGGCGGGGAAGCGCGCGCTATTTGCTTTGACCAATGAGCACACGCGTTGGTACTATTGTCTACGCTCTCTCCCAAATTGAACAAAAATAAAACATTGAATTAATCCTTGTGTTAATTATATAAAATACAATTTTCATTAAAAATAATTATTCTGCGTTACGAGAAATCATTTCAAATATTACATGAAACATTTTTTTCAAGGTATTATGGTAATGTTGCTTATTACCAAGGTGAGATATCAGATGTTACTTATCATATGCGACTACTGTAAGGCTCGCTCGTTATTTTATGACCAAATAGTTATTTAATATAGAAAATCTCTCAAGATAGACAAATTCAAGCTAATAATATTTACATCAACCAAAATAAAATATAACGTTTTGAATACATACCGTATTTCAATAATTAATTGATTGAAATGTTAGAAAAACTGATTAATTGATACCATTTATAATTGTAAGAACAATTTAAATAAATTAATAGTAAAAAAACATTTCAAAAAAAAAAAAAATAGAAACAAGAAAATAAACTTTTTTATTTTTTAGTTATCGCTGAACGTGTTTCTAAGTCTGTTCATTTCATAAAATGCGTAATTGTTGGTTTTTGATCGCCATTTTAGATCCGCCATCTTGAATTTTTTATCACCAACAGTTAACCCTTGTCGGTCCTTACAACATTTCTTCGAACACCACCAAACTATCCCTAACCTTTGCCGAGTTTTAAGTATTTGAAATTGATATGGCAGCCATCTTGTTTTCCGCCATTTTTTTTTACCACCGCTAGAATTTTCCCAGGGTTCTTATTGTTGGAGATTGATATTAGTCAATACACGACCCCACTTAGTCTTACCGTTTAGCCGCGCAGTAGTACACACATTTCATTCGTATTATTTTCAGCGAACAAAGGGTTCATCCTGTTATCATCATTTGAATCCATATATTCCTTTGAAATCCATATCTTGGGTGTGAATAAAAAAACATATTCCGCCATCTTTGGGAGTCTCCACCATATTGGATTTAGAGTGACGTCATTTTATTTTTCATATTTTTCTCAGCAAACCCTTGCATATATTGCTCATATAATGCCCATAATAATGGAGTGTATAAAAAATGACTAGTCCACTATCTTGATCGGTCCGCCATATTGGATTTAGAATGACGTCACTTAGCTAGGCGTACTTTTAAAATTCAGTTGCAAAATTTCACCCGAACAATTCGACCACAAGATCGTATCAGGGAATCCAAAAACCCCGGGATGACAAAATTACAGGTAATTCACCTGCAACTAATTTTTTGATCGCCAACTTAGATCCGCCATCTTGATTTTTTTACTGCCAGTAGTTGACCCTTGTTGTTCCCTACAACATTTGTTCGAGAAGAACCAAAAAATTCCTAAACTTTGCCGAGTTATGACTGTTTAAAATTGGTATGGTGGCTATTTTGTATTCCCGCCTTTTTTAGCCATGGCCACATTCCAGTTCCATCATATGATCAACTATATGCCATAATAATATTGCATTATTATATTAGATGTCTGCCATATTGGATTTAGAATGACGTCACTTTACTTATTGTTTCGCTCATCAAGTCCCTTCATTTGACACCCAAATCATAGGGGTTACTATATAAATTATAAATTGCCATTTTGTGACGTCTGCCATATTTGATTTAGAATGACGAAATATTACTTATTGTGTTTTGCTCATCAAGCCCTTCCATTTGATGCCCATATCATAGGGTTACTATGGAAATTATAAATCGCCATCTTGTGACGTCCGCCATATTGAATTTAGAATAACGTCACTTACTTATTGTTTCGATTATCAAGCGCTTTTATTTGATACACATATCATAGGGGTTGCTGTGGAAATGATAAATCGCTATTGGCAGCATTTAAGTAGCCGTGCATTGTCACAAGAACCAAACGAGTGTGGAAATTTTAGCCCGATAGCTTCTATGGAAGTAAGTGAAATAGTGATTGCAAAATTTCAGGACATCCATAGAAGTGAAGTTAAATAAAAGCTTTTAATATAGTGATATTACTCTCAGAAAAAATTCTCAATTTGATAATCTGACAAATAGTTTCAGAAAATTTAATGCCACAAGTATCATAATTATGTCCTCTCAAAGGAAACAGACACAAAGGAGACCATCCATCTGTGCAGGACAGGATTATAATGCATGAGCTTGTTCGCGAGCACAAGTGCACTCTCTATTCTTTTAGTCTCACAGTCCGGCAATCCGACACGACGGGAGATAGTTTGGGCGCATGACCATCGATTTTACGTACTTTTCGAGGCTCGCGGCTGAAACACCGCCAACTTCCTGACTCCGAACTTCTCCTACGAATTTCTTGACAGAAAAACCTAATTATTGATAATGATCCTGAAATCTAGTGATCAGCAGTCGCGCTCTTACGACCACTAGACCATCAAGGTAGCCAAAGTTTTATTTAAGTTGTTTTATAAATTTAAACTGAAAATCATCTTGAAATCCTGATCATTGAGAGATGCTGCAAGGTACAAAATCCACCATAGGGAGAATGCAACAATGCTATTGATTATGACGATTTCGAATCAAAATAAACATTACATGATATTAAACAAAGTAACCACGTGCTCGGCGGTGAAGGAAAACATCGTGAGGAAACCTGCATGTATGAGAAATAAAAAATATATATTTCAAAGACATTTCCTTGCCCTTAAATCCTCTCAGAAATGAGAGGAGGCCTGTGCCCAGCAGTGGAACGTATATAGGCTGTAATCTTTAAACAAAATACGTTCTAAATAACTGTAGGTAATTATTTGAGTAATTTATTTCAAGTGAATTTTCCCAAATCTATTTCTAAGAAACAATAACAAACATTAAAACCACCTCACCAGCTGACCTCTTCATCTAACGGAATAAAACTTTGAATCCACTTTATACAAGTAACTATTATTCCACCAAAAAAGTGCATACACATTACGTCGCGCCTATAATCCTCGAGAGGGTAGGCATGTCATAAAGCAGTGAGTCACTCGGAAAACATTTAGCCATAAAAATATGGGTATAGATGAAATTTTTTACAAGAAGTGATAGAATGATTTCTTATATTTACGCGAACACTACACATTGAATAAAACTACTTTTACGGATTTTATCGCGTTTAATTATAATTATTTTTCATTTTCGACGTTTTGGGTGCTTTCCAGCACCCATGGTCACTGGGGACTGAGGTGATTGACGTCCCAATGTCAGAGTTAACCCGGAGTACCTTCAACTTTTTAATTATAACTTTTGTTCTATATGTACAAATAAAAAGGAGGCCAAATTTCGGATTTGTGTTGGCAACATCGCGGCAATAGTGTGAAGTTGCTGCGTAAGGCTAAAATGTTGGCCACAATGCGGTAGGCGAGTGAAGTTGCTGACTCTGGGGAAGCAAGAACAAGAAATAAACCGAGGAGGAACACTTTCGCTTCAACTACCGAACGCGCTGGTAGCCTCAACTCAAGTCTCGTAAAGGACATATTTATTGTATAATACTTGTTCAATTAAATACTTATACGTACAGTCAGTGTCTAATTGTCTACCTAAGTAAAATATAAAGTTTACATCAGAAGTGGGATTAGAAACAATAAAAAAATGGGTAGGAAAAGAAAATATAGCAGTAGCGCAAGCACAGGAAAACACGTGTTAGATCATCATCCAGCAGCAGCAGCAGCACCCGCAGAAGCAGTGGCTCGAAAACACCTCCGCTGTCTCCCCAGAGCCGAAAGAGAATGAAGGTATCAAATGAAAACTCCACCGAAACTGTAAGTACAAGCCATACAGCGCTTCATAGTATGATACCTGAATTTGATCCGTTAAATGATAATATTGTGACATGGCTTAATGTTATAGAATCTTTTGCGTCAACTTTCTCTTGGTCCGATAGTACAATCCGTTATCAAGCATTAAATAAGCTCAAAGGTTCGGCTAAAGTTTGGTACGAATCGCTGTTGCGTAGTGATAATTCCTGGACAACGTGGGCATGGAAAGATTGGAAGGAAAAAATTTTAGTAACGTTTAGGGTAAAAAGAAATATGTTTGGGTTACTAAAAGAGATTATTGAGCGACGGCCTTTCGAAAATCAGTCTCTGTACAATTTCTTTTTCGAACAAAACGCTAAAATTGATAATTTGTGCTTAAACTTTACGGACTACGATATTATATCAATTATCTTAGGAAATATGGGCGACAATAATATCACAGCGTCAGTTGAAGCAAGTAGTTTTAAAACATGCGAAAACCTAGGAGGATTTTTACACGGAAGAATTTTCAAATCAAAATTAGTAAAACAACCCTCTAGCTTAAATAACATTCGTGATTATAATACTAAAACAACAACCCATACGCTTAGCTCAACATCAAATTTACCGTTGTTAACTAGTCTACCCGCACGACCTACAAATAAAAATAATACTGACCCTCCACAAAGTCGCAAGAAATTAGAATGTTTTAACTGTGGCGGTAATCATAAAAGGGTGTTCAATGTTCGATTAAATGTGAATTTTGCGGGAAAAGAGGTCATACGGAAGATATATGTTTCCATAAAAGAAATACGAAAAATATTAATACCGACAAATTTGACCAACAGGAAACTAAGTGTATTAAATTCTTTAATTCAAAACAAATTTTTTTTAAGAAGATACATATAAATGATTTTGTTAGCGATGCGTTTATAGATACGGGTAGCAGCTGTTCCTTGATATCATCTCGTTTGGTGAAACAATTTAACCTCCAAATGTTCCCTTTAAAACCGCATGTGATATTGCAAGGGTTTTCCAAAGATAGCGTAAAAGCTGTAATGGAAATGGTTCGTGTAAATATTAAATTAGATTTCGTTAAAATTAATAATGTGGAAATGTGCGTTCTCAGTGAACTCTCAGGATGCGATATATTAATAGGACGCAATGTGACTGAAGGGCCCGACCTAATATATTCAAGAATAGGGAAAACCTTACGTTCGAATATGCGAAAAACATTGAAAGCTCTTGCAGTATCATGGGTGAGTTAGGGCTTGATTTTGACACAGACTCTCATTACGATGAAATAGTAAGGTTATTTTTAAAGTACCGTCAATGCGTAGCCTCGAATATAAATCAATTAGGAATGGTTATTGGGCATGAAATGGAGATAAATTTGCTCAATAGTAAGCCCGTACAATTTAGGCCGTATAGAGCATCGTTTTCGGACAGAGAAATTATAAGATCTTTAGTTAACGAACTTTTAGAAAATTGTATAATTCGCGAAAGCAATTCCGCATATGCAAGTCCAGCCCTGCTAGTAAATAAAAAGAACGGCGAGAAAAGATTATGCATCGACTATCGCGCGCTGAATAAAATCACGATCAAAGATAAATATCCGATGCCCCGCATTGAAGATTTAATCGATCGACTACAGGGATGTAGCTTTTTTACCAGTTTGGACTTGAAAAGTGGGTATTACCAAATAAAAATGAAAGAAGATTCGGTTCATAAGACTGCTTTCATTACTGAAGATGGGCACTACGAATTTCTGAGGCTCCCCTTTGGTTTAGCTGGTGCTCCATCATGTTTTCAGCAGATGATGAACCGAGTCATGGGAAATCTTAGATTTGGAAAAATTATTTTATATCTAGACGACATTTTAATCGTAAGTCAAACAGAGGTAGAGAACTTGGAACTTCTTGAAAAGGTGTTACAAATTTTTAAAGAAAACGGATTAACACTTAACTTAAGACAATGTCATTTTTTAAAGACGGATATAGAATTTTTGGGTTACCGAATAAATTCTGAGGGCATAAAACCTAGTGAAGGTAAGGTAAATGCAGTGAAAGACTTTCCCACTCCAAAATCTGTTCACCAGGTGCGACAATTTCTAGGCCTCATTAGTTATTTTCGGAAATTCATAAAACATTGTGCAATCTTGTCCAGTCCTCTCACCAAACTGTTAAAGAAGAATGCCCCCTGGGTCTGGAAAACCGAACATGATCGTGCTTTTATGATCTTAAAGGATGCACTAATTTCGGATAACATACTTATACTTATGTTATTCGACCATACCAAAGAGTGCGTTTTATATACTGACGCAAGTAGGGACGGAATTGCTGGTATCTTAATGCAGGTTTCAGACTTTGTAGAGAAGCCAATTCATTACTATAGTCGTCAAACTACAGACGATGAAAAAAAGTATCATTCTTTCGAACTCGAGTTATTAGCGATCGTTCAATCTCTAAATAAATTTAGGCATTACTTATTAGGAAGTCATTTTCGTATTGTTGCAGTGCAGTTCGTTTTGCTTTAAATAAAAAGGAAATAATACCACGAATTGCTAGATGGGTCTTGGCGACTCAAGAATTTTCTTACGACATTATCCATAGGGAACCCTTTACAATCCAGTAGAAAATCTGAAGCTGAGATAATTATGTCTATCACGGAAGCAGATTGGCTTCTCTCTGTTCAGCTTCAGGGTTCGCGGATAGCTGAGATCAAAAAGTCTTTAGAATCTGGTGACGCGCATAAATATAAAGATATATTTAATAAATATGAACTATTAGGTAACAAAGTATATCGCCGTACAAGCCAAGGTCGACGTTGGGTAGTACCAAAAGCATGTATATGGCAGATATTAAAATAAGAAAATACGTTTATTTTTATTTTCCGAAAATCTTGCCTTAAAAAGTTAAGACGAGGGTAAAAGCTTACGTGAAAACTTTTTGTTGGTGGGGAAATTCGTAAAATGAAATTATGATAATTTTGAATAATACATATTTTATAACTTTACAACACTAATATGACTCCTATTTATCCATTAAAAGGTGGAAAATTATTTAAAAAATCGTAAAGTTGTCTATTTATAATTATGTATAGGTTAGTATTATTGCAATTTTCAACTAGATGGCGTTAGCACTGAATTAAAACAAGCTTTTGTTACCACCATAGGTTATATTGAAAGGTTTTAAATATAATTTTCCGACAATTTATATGCGTGATATTTATATTTTAACTATTTCAGTATTTAAGTGTTAAGTATTGTAGAGCGCAGAATACTTTTTTTTTTTAAATTTTTCTAACCATTTCCAAATTAGCTATCAATTATGTTCTTTAGGCCGAATTTCGGTCATGACGGCATGTCTCTACGGAAACAAGCCATTTATTCTGGACAGTGAGATATTGTGTACGAACCTTTCGATAAAGAGTAATAGTGTTCTATAACACAAACGCAAGTATAACCAGGCCTGTCTCACTCCGCGCTTTAGGCATGAAAATATACCTACGCTGCGCGGCCGCCTACGAGAGACTAATCCATGAGGTTGTCACGCGCGCGCTTGAGCTGACGCGCGCCTTACGTTAACAAAAAAGTATTTTTCTCTTATAAGTATTTAGGCAATTTTAATATTTATATCTGAGTTTTTATTATGGCCTCTCAAAAACCCAAAAGGTACTGCATAGCATACGGGTGTTTAAATAAATATAGGAATGTCAACTTTTCATTCTTTACTGTTCCTAAGGATACCGAAAGGTAATATATTATTATTTATAGGTAAATCTAGATAATTAGGTACCTAGTTACTGACGCCATAGTAACAGTTTTATTATTTGATCAGCAACCCGACCACAGCTTCCCAGTTTTCGATTTTTTCGCATATAATGCTAATGACCTTAAAAAAACATTCGGTGCAAGTAAAACTCCCAGTACCAGTGACTGCCTACTAAAGCAAGATCAGCATACTGGTTATATGTTTAACACTTGGTCGATAAATCGAAAATAGCAGTAATTCTCATTGCCACACTTTCATTAATAATGCCGTCGCGTGTCACATGTTTCTAAATAGCAAAAAATGTGAAACAGACAAGTGACGGCTCCGTGGCGCAGTGGCTTTGCAATGAATTGGAGCGCTAAGGGCCGCGGGTTCGAATCCCGCACGGAACAAGTATTTGTATCGCCTACAAATAAAATTGTTCTGGGTCTGGATGTTTGTCCTTGTGAAATCTATGTATGTAAACTGCCCCCGCCATACAGGAGAAAATCCTAGTATGGAGGTAACTTTTTTAAAAAAGAGAGGAAGAAATACAAGTAATGAAATTAAAAAAAAAATTGTTACAACCGACTTCAATATTTATACGCATTATAACACGCATTATTAAGGATAACTCCGAAACTTCTGGTCAGAAATCTTGATCAGATTTATATAGGATACATATTTTATAACTTTACAACACTAATATGACTCCTATTTATCCATTAAAAGGTGGAAAATTATTTAAAAATCGTAAAGTTGTCTATTTATAATTATGTATAGGTTAGTATTATTGCAATTTTCAACTAGATGGCGTTAGCACTGAATTAAAACAAGCTTTTGTTACCACCATAGGTTATATTGAAAGGTTTTAAATATAATTTTCCGACAATTTATATGCGTGATATTTATATTTTAACTATTTCAGTATTTAAGTGTTAAGTATTGTAGAGCGCAGAATTTTTTTTAAATTTTTCTAACCATTTCCAAATTAGCTATCAATTATGTTCTTTAGGCCGAATTTCGGTCATGACGGCATGTCTCTACGGAAACAAGCCATTTATTCTGGACAGTGAGATATTGTGTACGAACCTTTCGATAAAGAGTAATAGTGTTCTATAACACAAACGCAAGTATAACCAGGCCTGTCTCACTCCGCGCTTTAGGCATGAAAATATACCTACGCTGCGCGGCCGCCTACGAGAGACTAATCCATGAGGTTGTCACGCGCGCGCTTGAGCTGACGCGCGCCTTACGTTAACAAAAAAGTATTTTTCTCTTATAAGTATTTAGGCAATTTTAATATTTATATCTGAGTTTTTATTATGGCCTCTCAAAAACCCAAAAGGTACTGCATAGCATACGGGTGTTTAAATAAATATAGGAATGTCAACTTTTCATTCTTTACTGTTCCTAAGGATACCGAAAGGTAATATATTATTATTTATAGGTAAATCTAGATAATTAGGTACCTAGTTACTGACGCCATAGTAACAGTTTTATTATTTGATCAGCAACCCGACCACAGCTTCCCAGTTTTCGATTTTTTCGCATATAATGCTAATGACCTTAAAAAAACATTCGGTGCAAGTAAAACTCCCAGTACCAGTGACTGCCTACTAAAGCAAGATCAGCATACTGGTTATATGTTTAACACTTGGTCGATAAATCGAAAATAGCAGTAATTCTCATTGCCACACTTTCATTAATAATGCCGTCGCGTGTCACATGTTTCTAAATAGCAAAAAATGTGAAACAGACAAGTGACGGCTCCGTGGCGCAGTGGCTTTGCAATGAATTGGAGCGCTAAGGGCCGCGGGTTCGAATCCCGCACGGAACAAGTATTTGTATCGCCTACAAATAAAATTGTTCTGGGTCTGGATGTTTGTCCTTGTGAAATCTATGTATGTAAACTGCCCCCGCCATACAGGAGAAAATCCTAGTATGGAGGTAACTTTTTTAAAAAAGAGAGGAAGAAATACAAGTAATGAAATTAAAAAAAAAATTGTTACAACCGACTTCAATATTTATACGCATTATAACACGCATTATTAAGGATAACTCCGAAACTTCTGGTCAGAAATCTTGATCAGATTTATATGGGATATATAAATTATAAGCACCAGCTTTCAAATAAAAAAGAATCATCAAAATTGGTTCACCTAGGAAAAATTTCTGAGGTAACACTCATAAAAAATACAGTCGAATTGAGAACCTCCTCCTTTTTTTGAAGTCGGTTAAAATGGTAAGTAGGTAAATTATCTGAGTTTCAAAGACGTTTGCGTTGTTATAATCCTTATTTTTCTCGATGTTGCATATTAACCTTCCTCACATTAAACAATAATGTTCCGTCGGTGTATTCTACTACCAACTAATATCAAAGCATTAAATTTGTTTTTTCACGTAACGGGCAGACTCATACATGATACAGACTCTCGCACGAGGACGTAAGGTGCATTTTGATTTAATTTTTTTTTCGACGATTTACTCGGTAGGCTAATTTGACGAAGGTCGTGTCCGAGGCATGCAAAGTATTATAAACATTAGCGACGTATTATACTTTAATGACGTAGGAGAGGATTTGGATCATTAGTTTGTGCGCAAGCTCAGGTACATTTTCTATTCCCTCACTCTAATAGTTCGATGGAAAGATAATCTGACACAAATATAGAGAGATCGGACGCAGAACCATCGGCTTTACGTGCTTTCTGAGGCACAGGGATAAAACACTGCCGAAATCCTGACTCCGGCCTGCTACCATAGACTTAGAATATATATAATATACAGGGTATTTTTGAACTCGAAAACGAAGATAGACGACAGTACTAACTATACCTTTGACCTTTGAGAACTGCTTGTTGCGTCAGGGTACAATTGATTGTGTATGTGAATGTATGCATGCAAAAATGACAACCATAACTTCTAAATTCCATATGAAGACTAGTCGTAGAGATAACAAAACTTATAAATAAATAAACTTTGGTGATGTCGTTACGGTTTAACGGTCTGTGGAGTCCTCACTCCTTAGTGCTACGAGGACGTTACCTCGTGCGCATTTGTTTTGGCGGGATTGATTAATAATTTTAGTTTTTGAGACAGTTCCGTGTTGACACAAGCTTATCAAGTTATCACAAGCGACAGTTCAATTTTGGTTTATTTAACCTGTGAATTGAATTAAAGTGGCTACGTGGAGACAAGCACAGCGGCAAAATAGTAGGTTAAGTAGATAAGTTAGGTATTTAGACAAGTGTTGTAAATTATTAGGTATTATGGTACCATCAAGTTGCAGGCCGCGCGAATTCAGCGTTCGCGCGGACATTGACCCTAGTCAGCTGATTGTAATTCAGTAATTCCACTGCTGGTTTTATGTTTAAGTATTTTCATGATTCTTTTAATGAAATTATCGTTTCATTGAGCTGTACTAACATGATGGAGTATGTATAAAGTTAATAAAACGTTGTGAAAAGATGATTTTTTTTCCTCGGGATCGAATTTATTTGTGACCCATCATCATAGATATCCTTAGTATTATCATCTGTCTTCGTTTTCGGGAGCGTTTCACGAACACCCGGTATAGAATAAATAAATAATAATAATATAGAAGACGACGAAACTGAATAACTTCAAAAATTATCAGAATTCATACCATGATATTTCTAAAATAATTAAAAGATATTCAAACAACGTGTTCCCGGGAATAAGCTGCACCTACCTGCCTTTGTTGGATTTTGATCCAAAATGTAGAAAAACCCAATAATCTCTGAAGAGGTGAGTCTACCAATGAACTTAAACAATTTTTCACAATAATCGGATCGTAATGTTGTAATTTCAAGCTATGTATGACCCTTGGAGAAAAATGTTGAGCAAGTGTCCGCCGCGCTGCCCCAATGCGTACGAACTTCACATTTCTTTGAAATAGTTTTTTTCTTATTTCCCTACGATGTTTTTCTTTACCGTCGAGCACGTGGTAAATTTAAAACCAACATTCGACTTAATATGAATGTAAACTTAATAATTTAAGTAAGGAAACTTGTATGAAACAGTTAAATAAGATTGTTCTGTTTAAAGGCCAATAAGTAATTGTATTAAATTTTTTAAAGTTATCATTTAGAAATGTTTTGCAGGTGAAATAAAAAACGGAAACACAGAATACATAATGGCTGTTATATTTTTCATATAAGTATTACTTATTAATTATTTATTTATTTTTAATTTTAACTTATTGACCTTTAAATCAAATAATCTTATTAAACTGGTTCCTACAAGTTTCCTTACTTAAATTATTAAGTTTACACTCATATTTAAGTCGAATGTCAAAATAAACTTTCATATTATATTTCATTAAATATCAGCGCTCACTTAAACTATCTTGGTCTATACTGTGGCGTGCCAAACATGAAAACCAGTAAAATTATGTTTCAATATAAGGAGTACAGCTTTACTCAGTTTAGGTCTCCCAATACCCTTAGTGATTTTATTATTTTCTCGTATAAACTTTTCACATTTAAGACAAAGGTGAATTACATCTTATGAAGGATATGTTAAATAAACTTCAATCTTAGATGAAAAATCTCATGAAAATATTTATTGCAAATTGTTTATTTCTTATTTATATTCCAACGAACCTGCCCAATTAATCTTTACCATTTTTTTTCTAATTATAGAATCCAGAGGGAATCTGTTTGACAATAGTCAAAATAAAATTACGTTTTTAGAACGCAAATCGAGCATTGATTTTCATTCGTCTTGTTTTTGTGTGGGCAAGTCTATCGATTAATGATAAACATTCTAGATAAATATCGACATTAATTTTGATATAGTTGAGTCAATCCCTAGCGTACATGTAAAATATTTTGTTTGAAAATGTATTCACCAAAATCATGCAAATTATCAACAACGTGATTTTTTTTGCAAAATATAAAATTGACAAAATAACTGATAATAGTCTATATTTTAAACAGTATTTATAACATAAATTCTAACCAAAAATAGACGCGTCATCAATATATTGTGGTTGCAGCACGAATGGGTCGGCTCGTCCGGGGTGGGACCACGTTCTCACAGAATACCAGCATAAAATAACAGCTGTGTTTCGTATGGTTATGGTTTATGGTTACCAGCATAAAATAGCAGCTGTGTTTCGTATGGCTGTGCTAAATGCAATAAACAAATTAAAAACAAATCAAAATTATTAAGTGTTACAATTGTAAGAAAATATTTGATATTATTTGTCTTAATTTTACTTCAAAAAATATAGCTCAATATCGAAAGAAAACAAAGAAAAGAGGAATTGTAGCCAGTGTATACATAATATGAATCCATCAAAAGATATTAAACAAAATACACCTCATTTTTCTGAAAAGTATAGAGAAAATAGAGTATAAGTAATTCTGATTCTGAATATGAAATAAATAGTGAGAATATAACAATAAGGAAGAATTTAACAACGGGTCGTATTACGTCTTACAATTTATCATTATCTTCTAGTTCGCCAGACTTTCTTACTAGAAGCATACCAGATATATCGTAGTACAATCAATTTACAGTATTTGGTGCGCGTATCGCATCGACAAATTAATTTGAAAGTTATGTATCATTCAACTTCAAGGAATGTATTATCATTCCTAATTAAATAATATAACTTGCAAATTTAAAACGATGTTTCTAGAATTATTTCTTCTGTGGCTGCAACGCGCCGGGTGCCACCTAGTTGTTTTCTAACAATCTGTTGTAATCTAACAAACGCATCCGCAATTATTTACGTTCCTAAACAAAACGTATATTACGTACTTTGTTATTGCGGATATGTACAAAATTTTTACACCAAATACCGTTGAAAATTGGCTTGACATTTAGGGAAAGTTCCCAGAAAAACTTGGTGGAGGCGTTTAAGATTGGACTCTTTATTGTTTGATGTCAAATCATTAAAAGCGACATCTAGTATTTACAATTAAAACTACCTTGTAGCTTTAGAATCAAATTAACACTAATTTTATAATGTTCAAACATAGTATAAAATTAAATCTAACTAAAAGGTTACACACTATATAAAAGAAAAAACTATAATAAAGAAAAACTAAAACTAAAAATTTAAATTTTTTTTTTCAATACCCCCGAAATTTATCACTACGTTTGGCAATGTTACAGTCAAAATACTAACTTGTTTTACGAAAACCATGTTATTGATTCTGCAGTCGGTGTTCAGCAGGGTGACCCACTAGGTCCAGCACTTTTCAGTTTGGGAATTCAACCCATTATTTCAAATTTGAAATCCAAGCTGAATATCTGGTACCTGGACGACGGTACACTGGGAGGTAGAGCAGATGACGTCCTCAGTGATCTTACTTATATTTTTCGAAATTTTAAAAATATTGGTCTTGAACCAAATAGCAATAAATGTGAAATATTTTTTTCCAATAATTTATCTCTTTCTCACAGATACACTTTTATTCAAAATTTCAATCATATTTCTCCAGGAATAAAAACTGTCAATACGGAATCACTATACCTGCTAGGTGCCCCGTTGTTTTTCGATAGTATTAAACCTGTTTTAAAAACAAAATTTGATCACTTTTTAAACCACGTTGATAAATTGTATAAATTAAGCCCCCACAAGGCGCTTACTATCTTAAAATATTGTCTCCTTGTACCTAGATTTTTAGATTATATATATATATATATTATTTCTAGATTTTAGATTTAAATACAACATCCTGGACTCAAGCTACTTTACCTATAAAATTTGGTGGTATTGGTGTGAGAAATATTTCTAGCGTTGCATTGCCTGCTTTCCTTGCTTCCGTGCATAGTGTCAGTAATTTATGTAACATAATTTTAAATAATAAAGTAGACCTGTGCTTTGCTACGGAGGCAGGGCAGACATGGCAAACGCTCTGTCCCGGCGAAAATATTCCATTGGAAGTTAACCAACAAAAACAGTGGGATATTCCGTTGGTACAGAGGGTGCAGAAAGATTTGTTTCATAATTTCCATAGTGACCAAGATAAGGCACGCCTTCTAGCTGTTTCGACTAAGGAATCTAGTCACTGGTTACACGCTTTACCATCAAGTAATCTCGGCACATTACTTGATTGGGAAAGCTTGCGCATCGCCGTAGGAATCCGACTAGGAGCGGCGATTTGTCAACCCCATCAGTGCCCCTGTAGTAGTAGCATCGACAAGTTTGGGCTCCACGGACTTTCTTGTAAGAAAAGTGCTGGTAGGTTTTCACGGCACGGTTCTTTGAACGATGTCATCCGAAGGACTCTTGTCTCTATAAATGTTCCCTCGGTTTTAGAGCCTTGTGGAATATTTAGAGACGATGGCAGGAGACCCGATGGTATGACATTGGTCCCTTGGGAGAGAGGTAAAGCCCTAGTGTGGGATGCTACTTGTGTAGACACTTTGGCGGTCTCTCATCTCAGGGTACCTCGTTCAGAGCCGGAGCGGCATCAGAGGCAGCTGAACTGAGTAAGTGGCGCAAATATGAGTCTCTGAGAGATGACTACATATTTGTGCAATTTGCTGTAGAGACTATCGGTCCGTGGGGTCCACGTGCGATGAAGTTCTTAAAGGAACTCCATCCACGGCTGGTTGTTGCTGCTGGTGATAAGAGGGCTGGCTCTTTTCTCGCTCAAAGCCTAAGTATAGCCATTCAGCGGTGAAACGCAGCCAGCGTTCTTGGCACGATACCGCGTGGAGTAGGACTGTTTGATAATTAAATTACTAGTTTTAGTTTTTTTTTTAATTATAGTTTTTAATATTGTATATAATAAAAAAAAATTAAATTGTCATTGTCAAATTGAATTAATTTGAAGTTTTATTAATATTAAGTCTTATTAAGTTATTGTTTTCTTGTCATGACATCAATTTATAAATATATGTTTATTATAACTTTTAATAACCTTTTTATTCCTGAAGAAGATATTAAATTAATTCAGAAATATTAAAAAAACATTTATAAAACTCATGCCATGAATGAATCAACAAGAAATAAAAATTTTGTGCATTATTTAATTATCAAATATAAATAATAAAGTTAAACAATTAAAATAAATCAGTATTAAAATTAGTATACTATATAAATCAATTAATAATTAATTAATTATCTAATATGATATATTTAATTTTATTGTTTTACAACGCTTCGTATTTTTTATTTATTGGGTACTCATTATCGGTGAAAGACTTCTCCTTCTTTTCCCATTTTTCTCTAACTTGCGCGAAGCCCGACTTTTAATAATTAATTGTTAATTAATTATATATACTCGAATAAGCAACAATACAGAATAGCAATCACCTGCAGTCCCTCTTCTTCTCCCAATACGGCTAGTACTATAAGTCTTGGAAAACAAAAAGAAAATATTTCAACTCTACGAAATATATTTTAAAAGACAAAGTTGCCCAAAACAAATATCAGAACACCCTTGAACAAAAGTCAAAACAATCCATCTTTGAAGAAAACATAGAGTAATTTTATGAAAAAATGGAATCTTCAATAAATGTTGCCTGAATCATGCGAAATCTCAAGAACCACTACAAAGGAACTGTCTCATCTCCATAGAAACTAAATCATTACTAAAAAGACGTGCAGACCTTCAACATACAAATCTCTATACTATGAGGGAAAAAAGGAGCTATCACAATTATTCAAAACTGCAAACAAAAAATTAAGGAAAGATTACCAACAACATAGAATACAAATGTTAGAGGAACATCTTAATAATACTGGGAGTCTTAAAAAAAGCTTATAAGCAATTAAACAAAAATAAAAATTGGATACCACAACTTAAAACAAATAAAGACGGAATTCAGACAAGGAAAGATGTTGTCAATATCGTAACAGAGCTTTATAAGAACCGCTACGATGCGCAGACTATCGATACTCTGGAATCTGAACAAACACTAGATTAGGTCTATGACTCCACAAATATGCACTATAGACAAGCTGAAAAATGATAAAAGTGCCGGTGCTGGCGATATCTTTAACGAAGCTTTGAAGCTTTGCAAACATCTATTAACTACGCTTACCATGGGACTTTTTAATAACTTTTAGAATAACGTAGAGTTCCCAAAAAATGGACAGAATCAAGAATTATTCTCTTATATAAAAAAGGTGACCCGACGAATGCAAGCAACTATCGAATTATATAATGCATGTAAGCCTGTTACCTGCAATATATAAACTTTTCGCATTTTTTTAATAGGATCAGGGTGACAAGCGAACACACAATCCACCTGATGGTAAGTGGTTGCTGTGGCCTATAGACTTCTACATCTATCCTCGTTTCCGAATCAAAATGCAGATTCGTTGTCAGCCGTGAGGACTAAGATGGAATGCCTCTTTTGCAGTAAAAAGGGTCTCCGGTTCTCTACACTCACCATACGAAACACAGCAGCATTAAGCTGCTATTTTACGCTGGTGTTCTATGAGAGCGTGGCCCTTCTCCGGTCGCCGCCGCCGCCGACCCATTCTTGCTACAACTATACAATTAATATAGCTGCAGCTTGGCTCTACCACGTTCAAATTTCGCATTGTGCCTGGAAAAAGGATAGGAGTTCAAATAGATGAACAGCAACCGACAAAACATGCCGGCTTTTGTAGAGGTTTCTTTACCTTAGATCATATTCATACCTTAGATTTAATAATTGAAAAATTTGAAGAGTTCAGTAAACATTTATAACTCGGGATTTTAGAATACGTAAAAGCATTCGACTCTATATCCCATGATAGTATATGGAAGGCTCACAGGCAGCAAATACCACAATCATATATAGCTATCATAAAAAAGAAAACATCTATGAACAAAGCACAAGCCGAGTTAAGCTTGATCTTACAGGACCTGAGATCAAAATACGTAGAGGAGTAAAACAAGGAGATGCTCTTTCACCTAAACTTTTTATAGCAGTACTACAACACATTATGAAAGACCTGTCCTGGAGTAAAACAGGATTCAATCTCAATGGCAACTATTTGAACAACCTTCGCTTCGCCGATGATATTGTTATCTTCTCAGATTCACATAAAAAATTTGAAGCCACGATACCAGAAATTAACAATGTAAGTACAAACATAGGTCTAAAACTAAATACTGAAAAAACGAAGGTATCCACAAATAGCACAAAACACCCAATAAAAGTCCACTATAAATACCTAGGCAAACAAATATATTTTTAAATATCAAGAAATCAATACAAAACCGATAGAAGAATTGCTATAACCTGGAATAAGTTTTGCAAACACAAAGATATACTGAAAGCAGATCTACCGCTAAGTTTAAAAAAGAAATTCATGGATTGCTGCATACTTCTCTGTCTCACATATGGCTGCCAAACATGGATCTTCAACAGACAAACAAGGAATAAAATACAAACATGTCAACGTGAAATGGAAAGAAGTATCCTAAACCTAAAACTAAAAGACAAACACAAAAATAACGACATTCGTAAAAGAAACTAGAGTAATAGACGCATTACATTACGCTTAAAAACTGAAGTGCAAATGGGCAGGCCATGTAGCATGAACCACTGTTACAAAATGATCTAAATGGGTAACTATGTGGATGGAACCAACAGGCAAAAGCAAACAAGGAAGACAGAAAGAAAGATAGGTGGATGAGATTGAACAGACAGCAGGAACAAATTGGTTGACATTAGCACAAAATCGGAAATAGTGGAAAAGATGGAGGAGGCCTTATGGCCTGATCTATACGGGTTAGAGTGCGGGGTGAGACAGGAGGGTTTGACTTCACCAAAACTCTTCAACTTGTATATTAATGCACTGATAAAGGAGCTCAGCAGTGGTCGTGTCAAAATATGTTTGAATAATATGAGCTACGCGGACGATATGGTGCTGCTAAGTGCCTCTATCTGTGGCCTAAGTAAGTTGCTAGGCATCTACGAGAAATATATTGTTAGTCATGGACTAAAATACAATATAAGCAAAAGTAAATATATGATCTTTCAGGCCAGAAACAAAAGTCCACTTAGCGTTTCTCCTATTAAATTGAATGGAATCCCTCTGAAGAGAGTAGAACATTTTAAGTGTCTTGGAAATTTGGTAACCTCTGACCTCAATGATAATTTAGATATTGATAGAGAGCGCAGGACGTTGTCTGTAAGAGCTAATATGATAGCCCGCAGTTGCACAAAAGAAGTTAAGATTACGCTATTTAAAGCTTATTGTACATCCTCTACACGAACAGCCTCTGGGGTTATTGCTCTCAACAGCAGTACAGCGCCCTGCGCGTGCAATACAATAATGCATTTCGGGTGCTAATTGGGCTGCCTCGGTTCTACAGCGCATCGGGGATGTTCGCTGATTGAGTCGATTGCATCTGCGCGACCATACGCAAGCGCTGTACATCCCTGGTACGTTGGATCCGGGCCAGCTCCCACCGCATCCTAGTGATCTTCTCGAATAGAGTTAACTGTCAGTATTTGAACCATTGTTGTATGGTTCATGTACTGTCAAATAAATATTTCGAAATTAACTATGTTCTTACTGAAAGATTTTTATTTATTCTCTTATTTATTTATTTTTATTTCACTTTTCTTTATTATAATAATTAGATAATTACTAACAATATGCTATGTTATCACTAATATGATCCTTGTTGGTCGAAATAAAGAAATTATTATTATTATTTACCCAATGAGGGGTCCTTATTTAAATATATAGTTTCATTTTCTAAGCGTACATATAATTGTTGTTTTTGTAATTATTTTCTATTAATGATTAAAGAGGCATTATTATTATATATTATTTATTTTCAATTAATTATTAATTAAGCTATTTTCATTCTGCTTCAAATTTTAAATAATATATCGAACTCAAGAACGATTTCAGCTTGTTCCCAAATGCTTTATATTTGGATATGTTATAAAATATCATTTAGATAGAAAAAATAAAATAAAAGCCTGTAATAAAAAAAAACAATATCGTTATTTTACGAAAAGATCCGGGATTAAAGTTACGAGTAAGGTAACCGTAAATGAGCCCATAAAATAAGAACAACTAAGTATTATTTTTTGGTCGTTAGCCGTAATGAATGCTTAAAGCTTCAACAGTTTTGTTTTCATAATATTAGGTCTTTACATATGAAATTAGCGTTTTGTCGTACTGACCACTTTGATCTGAAATATATCCTCTCTGGTTAAGAATTCCAAATTCAAATTTATAAATTCATTTAGCTGGTACATTTGAATTTTGAAAACAGTCATTCATTTGATTTTTCCTCATTATTTTTTTCATTGGCGTCGCTTATTATCGCACAATGGAAAACATGAAATATCGGTATATTTACGAGTACGAGTTCTACCGTGGCACCAGTGCTGCAGAAACAGCTCGAAGGATTAACGATGTGTATGGAGCTGGTGTCGCCAAAGAAAGCACGGTACGTTTTTGGTTTCAACGTTTCCGTTCTGGAAATTTCGACCTTCAGAACCAACCCCGTGGACGGCCGGAGACCAAAGTGGAAAATGAAGAATTAAAGGCTATTGTGGAAGTGGATCCATCACAAAGCACTTCAGAAATAGCTGCAGGCTTCGGATATGTGATAAAACTGAATTAATCCACTTGAAGCAAATCGGGAAAGTAAAAAAACTTAAACGATGGGTACCTCATGAATTGAGTGAATCGAACTTGCAAACACGCGTCGTGCTGTGTTACTTTGCTCAACCGACACAATAATGAAGGGATTTCAAATCGAAAGTGGGTACTGTACGATAATCGGAAGCGCTCGTCGCAATGGCTGAACCCTGGACACCCAGCCAAATCCTGCCCTAAACGAAAATTGACTCAGAAAAAGTTACGTGTGAGTGTTTGTTGGACTAGCGCCGGTATCGTTCACTACAGCTTTCTAAAATCTGGCCACACGATTACGGCAGATATCTATTGTCAGCAACTGCAAACCATGAAGGAAGAACTAGCTGCTAAACTACCAAGATTGGTCAATCGCTCTAGGCCACTGATGCTTCACGACAACGCAAGACCACACACTGCACAACAAACGAATGTCTGCGACATCCAACGTACTCCCCGGACCTTGTTCCAACAGATTACCATTTTATCCGGGATTCGGACAACTTCTTACAAGGAAAAAAATTCAACTCCGATGCGGCAGTCCAAACCGCCTTCAAATAGTTTATTGATTCTCGCCCCCATGGTTTTTTTAGTAAAGGGATCAATGAACTACCTGTGAGATGGCAAAAGTGCATAGATAACAACGGTGCATACTTTGATTCATTAAATATATTTTACAAAAAAAAATTGACTTTATATTCCTCCCGTACTAAACGCCAATTTCATATGTAAGGACCCAATATTAAATTACAATTTTTTTACAATTTTTGTATTAAATTAGTCATTAGAACCTAAATTATTAGTGCAAGTGTTATCTTAAACAAATAATACGTGATTGTGACTCGAAAACAAAAATAAATTTTCATATAAAAAGAAACATTTTTCTAATTTCATTTAAAACCCGCGTTAATATAAACAAACTTTTATAATAAAAACCTACGTACATTGCTTATTGTAATATAAAACTGTGTAAATTCTGAATTGTGAAAAAATTTTGAATTGTGAAATAGTTACGAAGAAGAATGATCAACCGAACAGTACCTATTTAAAAATAGACCGTTATAATATTTAACTTAATAGCGACATTTTTTTTTGCAATAGCTTCATTCGATCAGAAGATAAAGCAGGAGCACTAAGTTACATCAATAAAGTTTGCAATTACCAGTCCGTACTGGTTTACATCATGATTTCTTATATTTACGCGAACACTACACATTTAAATAAAACTAGTTTTACGGATTTTATCGCGTATATTAACTTATTTTATATTCCCGACGTTTCGAGTACTTTACAGCACCCATGGTCACGGGGGGGACTGAGATATTTGACGTCCCAATGTCATAGTTAACCACGGTTACCTTCAGATTAAAAATTATTAATTTTTGTTCCGATCTATGCAGTACGTCGGCAATATAAAATAAGTAAATATACGCGATAAAATCCGTAAAACTAGTTTTATTTAAATCAATAAAGTTGTTTATATGCAACATCTAACGGCGATACTACAAAATCAATATACCAAAAAGAAACTAATGAATGTGACAAGATTAAAAAAACTGCCGTTGTATTCAAGGATGTAACAACGACATCTTTTAAAAAATTGCTTTCATTAATCAATAAATGTTAAAGCAGACTTATCATACGACATTCTATGACGATTTTACGAATCTTATTACGGCAATAATAAATGGTAGACGAGATCATAAACTTTTCAGAGGGCTCTGGAAATATAATTAAAGCTTAAATAATTAACTATAAAAATGAACTCAACACCCAAGAAGAGTTACTGTGCTAAATGCAGTAAACAAATTAAAAACAAATCAAAATTATTAAGTGTCACAAATGTAAGAAAATATTTGATATTATTTGTCTTAATTTTACTTCAAAAAATATAACTTAATATCGAAAGAAAACAAAGAAAAGAGGAATTGTAGCCAGTGTAAACATAATATGAATCCATCAAAAGATATTAAACAAAATACACCTCATTTCTCTGAAAAGTATAGAGAAAATGGTGTATAAGTAATTCTGATTCTGAATATGAAATAAATAGTGAGAATATAACAATAAGGAAGAATTTAACAACGGGTCGTAATACGTCTTACAATTTATCATTATCTTCTAGTTCGCCAGACTTTCTTACTAGAAGCATACCAGATATATCGACTGCAACTAATGATTTAGAATAGCTCAAAATAGAAATCCTAGGTTAAAAGAAGAACTTACGAGCGCACACAAGGAAATCGAAGATTTGGTACTAGAAAATAACTAACTTAAAAAAATAACATCTGAACAACAGAAAAAAAATACAATTTAAATTAGTTTGCTATGTATCACAGGAAATAAAAAGTAGGACACAAAAAAGTAAACTAAAACAAGAAACTACAAGATGATAGTACTAAATGCAACTTATATTATAAAAACAGCACATAATTAAATGCTAGACAACTTAGCTCTGATGAATATATCTGTGATGGTAATGAAAATGAGCTGTTAAAAAAAAACGCCAAATTTAATACACAAACAGGAGGAAACTAAAATAGTAAATCCAATCAACACTCCTAAGAAAATCATTTCTCAATAACATCAGAATGTTAAAAAATATATATAATGGGTGGACGGCAATATTAATTCTATCATTAAGCCTTTTGCCAGCTCTGAACAAATTCTAAAAGAATGTAACAAGATAGAGGATTCCTCACAGAATTACGTTTTATTATGCGCAGGTGAAAACGATTCTAACCCAACTAGCGTACTCACTGAATATGCGGCTGATTTAAAACCCTTTCAACGCATTAATATAATTATAATCAGTATAAATCATAATAAATTCTTAAGCGTTTATAAGTTAAATAATTTTATTTGTAATATATTTAGAAATGTTTCGAACTGTAAGTTTATTTATACAAAATCGCATTGGTTGAAAAGCAAAAACGAATCAAAATCTAAATTGGGCTAGAATATAAATACTAAGGAGTTAGCTTGCACTCACTATTTTGGATGCTGTGGCATAGAACTTTTGGACAACAATCTTATTATTGTCTGTATTTATCGTTTACCAAACTCAAATGTAAATCTGCTTACTGAATTACTGACTCTGTGGAGTCGAAAAATAGGTATCACTAGCTTGTGTTTGTTCCTAGTGTTTACAGAGTGTACGAGTATATCACTTTTTTACTAAAACTACCTTTGTTTTTGTGAACATACATTAAATTTTCGTAAATATACTGAGAGGCCAAAGTTAATATATTTATTTCTTTAAATTTATCTCTAAGAGACTCTCTCGGTTTCAGGTTGTAAATAGCTCTAATGGCCCTCTTCTGTAAAACAAAAATAGTTTTTGAATCAGCCGCATTTCCCTATAGCAAAATCCCATAAGACATTATGCTATGGAAATAACTGAAATAAACTAATCTAGCTGTCTCGACACTAGTGAGACCTTTAATCTTTTTTACAGCATAGGCTGCAGAGCTTAGTCTGCTTGCTAGTTTGGATACATGGGGGACTCACTGAAGCTTTGCGTCGAGAGTGACGCCAAGAAAAACAGTTCTTCCCCATTAAAAACACATTGGTATTCAGATTTTTAACCTTTGATGTTGTAAATTTAATACATTCAGTTTTATTTCCTTTTAAATGTAGATGATTAACGTTAAACCAATGCACCAATTCTGATTCACTTCGTCACATTAAAATGATTGACGTTTAAGTTTAAAAATCTAGGAAGTATCATCAGCAAATAATACTATATCATGATTGTCCTCTACAAGGGAAGGTAAGTCATTAATATACACTAAAAATAGGAATGGGCCGAGAATCGAGCCCTGAGGGACACCCATTAGTACAAGTGAACCGGAAAAACTTTTACATTTGATAATTACATTCTGCACTCTATTACTTAAATATGAAATAATAACTTTAAGCGCTGTGTTCTTGAGACCATAGAACTGTAGATTCCTGATTAATTTCTCATGGTGAACACAGTCGAAGGCCTTGGATAGGACACAAAATATACCCAAAGCATCCTCTAAATTCTCCCAAGCACAAAAAATATGTTTAATAAGCTCAACTCCAGCGTCGGTTGTCGAGCGGCCCCTTGTAAAACCGAATTGATTTTTATGCAGTAATTTATTAATATTAAAGAAACTTAACATCTGAACTAACATTATTTTTTCAAAAAATTTACTTAATGTGGGTAGTACAGAAATTGGTCTAAAATTTGCGGGGTCTAATGTACTACCAGATTTAAATAAAGGTCATACCTTTATTTAAATCTTTCATTAAATCAGGAAATACACCAGATTCGACGACGATACGACGAAAATTCCCCATAAGTCTGCCGTTTTCTTAACATCAACAGTTTTAAAATATTTAACGATATCTTTTGGCAATACTTTATGGAATTCAAAAGTATTTGAACAAGCCTTTACATTTTGTTTAAGCAATGATTCGGCGACAGTAGGAGAAGAATTTAATGTTTTTCTTGTCAAAAAGGGAACATCAGAAATATGTTTCTCAAAATCCATAGCAACTTCTTGATCAGATCGAGTTAAATTATTGTTAATATTCAACTGAAAATCCGAGTTGCGCGGTTTGAACTTGGCCATTTCACTATTTATTATTCTCCAGGTCATTTTAATTTTGTTGGATGCAGTTTTAATTTTGTTGCTTAAATGTAAAGCCTTAGCTGTGGAGCACACGTTTTGAATATTTTAGAATATGTTTTTACATAATATCTAAATATAAAGCTACTATTATATGATCTTTCATTATAAAGCTCGTATAACCTTCGCCTACTTTTATAAATTCCTACTGTCGACCATTCATTAAATGATTTGCGACTGTTAAAAGAGAAAGTTTTATAAGTAAATATTCTACTACATTCACAACATATAATTTTAAATAACACACCATACAAATAATCAGCACTATTTTTAAATGAAAGTGATGGAAGTCTTTTTATTATATTACTTCTAAACCTCTCCAAGCGATGGTCATTTATTGGAACAAACACAACTTTCTTATTTTTCTGTTTTTTGTGTATGTAAGGCAATGAGACCAACTGTCCTCAGTGATCCGAACTTAAATTTTGAATAATTGATATATGCAAGGGCTTAACATCTGTAAAAATGTTATCTATAGAGGTCGCACTAGGCTCAATAATACGTGTTGGTTCAAAGAATAAATTAACAAGATAATACGATTTAAACAATGAGTTAAACTTAATATTAATGGAAGAAGTTTCAAGGAGATTGATGTTAAAGTCTCCACATATCAACAGACTTGTTTTGTTTACTAAGTTTGAGCAAAACATCTTCCACAATCTTTTCAAAATAGTCATAAATAGCACATGGGGGTCTGTAAATACTTACAACAATGAGATGCTCGAGCTCGACTAACACATTTGCTACTAGTATTAAATTATATTTGGATAGGTAATACCTATCTTCTGTCCAAAACGTTTTCATTAAATTATTTATGTCATCAACATCATTCATCATTACAGCCCTTCACAAGTCCACTGCTGAACATAGGCTTCCACCAAGGAACGCCACAAAGCACGGTCCCGAGCCACATGCATCCATTGACTTCCTGCATGTATTACCAGGTCGTTACTCCATATAGTGGGGGGACGCCCTACACTTCGCCTGCCGGTACGAGGCTGCCACTCGAGAACCTTTCTTTCCCATCGGTTGTCGGTTCTTCGAACTATATGGCCGCCCCATTGCCACTTCAGCATACTAATTCTTTGTGCTATGTCGGTTACTCTGGTTCTCCTGCAGATATTCTCGTTTTTAAGTCTATCACACAGAAAAACGCCGAGCATAGCCTTCTCCATATCTCGGTGAGCGACTTTGAGCTTCCTCATACGGCCAGCAGTGAAGGACCACGTCTCAGATCCATTGGCAACACGCACTGGTTGTAAAATCTAGTTTTGAGGTTTTGAGGTACGTCTGACGAGAAGATGTGTCGTAATCTCCCGAAAGCTGCCCAGCCGAGTTGAATCCATCGATTGATCTCTCGATCAAAATCGGACTTACCTAGTCGGACTATTTGTCCCAGGTAAACATATTCGTCAACAACTTTGAGCTTAGTGCTCCCAACAACTACCGGCACAAGTGTGACATGGACGTTAAACATGATCTTTGTTTTGTTCATGTTCATCTTAAGACCTATCCGTTGGGAGACACTATTGAGGTCATTGAGCATAGTGCTTAGGTCCGCCAGCGATTCCGCCATAAGGACTATATCGTCGGCAAATCAAAGGTGAGTGATGTACTCGCCATTGACGTTAATACCGTATCCTTTCCAGTCCAGTAGCTGAAGAGTTTCGGGGATATTACGTCACCCTTTCTTACACCTCTCAGCAGTTGGATAGGTTTCGTACAGTCCACATGGCACCGCTGAAGGGACTGCAGCACCGCCCAAATTTCGACGGAATCAAAGGCTTTTTTTATAGTCCATATACGCAAGACAAAGTGGCAGATTGTACTCTTCGGTCTTCTGTACAATTTGCCGAAGGGTTTGTATGTGGTCTATAGTGCTTAATCCTTTTCGGAAACTGGCTTGTTCGGGAGGCTGGAATTCGTCGAGTCTGCGTGCGCACGTAGACGCGGCTCAGAAGGGAAATCGGTCTGTATTTCTTCAAGAGAGCGTTGTCGCCTTTCTTTAAGAACAAGACCACCGCACTTCTGCTCCACGCCTCCGGAGTAGCGCCACCATGGAAGACGGAATTAAAGAGCTTCTGAAGTACTTTAAGTACCGGTTTTCCACCTGCTTTCAGAAGCTCCGCTGTAATTCCATCCTAGCCCGGGGACTTGCCATTTTTAAGGTGCTGGAGAGCCATTCTAATCTCACTCTGCTGACGTCCGGGATATCATCGGAATAGTGCCGGATAAGACTTGCTCTTGGATCGTTTCTCACACTTGCGTGTGGCTCCAACGATGACGTGTACAGCTGCCCATAGAACCTCTCAATCTCACTCAAAATCTCAGGTTTCCCGGAAACGATGCTGTCACATTCGGTCTTCAGCTTCGACAGTTGGCTCTTTCTGGCAGACAGATCTCTGGCAAAGACTTTAGATCCCTGGTTCCGCTCTATCGCTTCTTCAATTCGAGCAGTATTAAAGTTGCGTAAGTCCCGCCCCATGCATTTGGAGATCTGTCTGTTTAGTTGCCTGTATGCTATCAAATCTACTGAAGACTGCAGCTTTATTTAACGTCTAACAGCCATGAGATTAAGAGTGTGATCGAAGAGTTTTTGTGTTCTTCTGCGGCGGGTCTTGAAAAACTTAGCTCCGACCGCATGGACAGTTTCCACGAGCTTGTCATTCATATCTTCCACTGCATTGCAATCTTCTAGGCACTGAAAACGGTTTTGTAACTCGAGCTGAAAGGTTTCGGGACTTTGGATTAGAGCACCAGGGAGACGGAACGTTGACTTCTTTAGACTACACCTCTCGAACTTAACGTTTAGGTTCAGTGCGTCTCTAACCATTCAGTGATCGCTACCAGTTTTCACCCTCGCGATCACTGAGACTGAGAACGAGACTGACTGAGTAGTGGGTATTTATGTCAATTAAATGAAATTTGTCATTATTATCATTACAATTATATGTCAAATTTAAATTATTTTTACATTTTACATTATTCATTTGTAAATTTATGTATGTAAGGCAGTGTGAAAAAGACAATTTTGTGTACATTTAAGTTATTACATACATACACTGCCTCTTCTATCAACAAAAATTATTATTGTACTATTTGGGCAAAATTTAGTAACTATAATTTTATTTAGGATGTCACTAAAAGATGCCCCAGGCATGCAGCAATTTGTAATTTTTTGTCCATTTAAAGCGTTATTTAAACTTTTGCCTAGATTTTTCCCCATGTCATCACTATACACAATTATATTATTTTTGTTAATATTATCACGCTCTGGGGGCTGGGGGTTATGTTTAATTAACATGAAAAATTTTATACAAATTTACATATAGTTAATCTATTTACTGGTGATAAGGTGTTGGTGCGTAAATTCCTCTCGTCAATTTAAATACTAATAAATGCTTACGTATTCATTTAATTTATTTTATAGAAAGTTTTACATCTGCCAATAGCTCACCACTAGCACAACAGTTTGACTGGCAGAGAATTCCAACAGGTATTTAAACCATTCATTGTTAAATTGGTTATTAAAGTAGAAAAATTAATTAAAAAAACGCAAAAGTTTCGTTTCCCTTGCTCAATGCACTTGATGCACACATCTAGTCGTCTAGCTAAATGCTTTAAAAACCACGTGGATTTAAGCCGGTCAATCGTATTCACTATATAGCTACTATTACTAAATAGCCTTTTTACTTTTTCAAACCACATTTAGTTAAAATTAAACTAAATACAACCTTATTGGCTTGGCATTATAAAAAGGGTGTTATTTAAAGGGTTAGCATAGTATTCATGTTTTGGTCAGCAGAGAAATGTAATCTAGCTGCAGAAATAGATAATTGGTCAGCAAACCATGGCTAGCAAACATTATTAAATCAATCGGCAATTTTCTACATTCTGGCCGGCTGTAATTTTTTAATACAGCATAATAATTATATAAGCTGCAATGAGTGACTCATGTTTATAAAATTTTGATAAGCACTTAGAAGGTAAGCGACTAATCTAATTTTGTGTCCCCCACCTTTTCCTTTTTAACTTTTATAATGGGTGTTATTTAAAGGGTTAGCATAGTCTTTGCTAACCAATCGTGAATCTTAATTTTATTTTATTATGGCTTATCATTTAATTACTTCTCTTATAAAATACCACGAGAGATTCTGGTCTAATTGTATCTTATACTGAGGAACAGAATGATTGTGGAATGGAGCTTATGAGGACGTTAACAATTTTATTTTGCTTTTCGTCTTAAATATATTGTTTGTTGTAAACATTTTATATATTAAAATCAACTCTAAAATTATTACACAAAAATATTTTTATTGGATATACTTTCCTGAATGTGTCATTCGAATATACCAACCTCCTTTAGCTTTCATACGATTTCCTTGAACCTCAAATTTAAGCTATTCTTTGAGCTTAAGGTTTGGCCCTGGAACTCAAGGAGCAGCTTGGCGTGAAAGTTAGGTGTCCTGGCAAAGGTGCGATGGTACTTAATTCCGGGAAAGAATCCAATATTACAAAGTGCTAGTTTTTTTTCTGCGTTGCGGACTTCTACCACATATTATGGGATGATTATGGGATGCTACAAAATGGACTCAATAAAAGGGCGTGTTATGAGACATATTGTTGATTTCAGATTGATCACAAGCCAATATTGCTAGACTCGACTTTGAGTAGCCAGTTTTTCTCTATTATATAATCTACGATTTAGAGTGTGCAAAGAAATGTATGACTTAATTCCCCTCTTGCACTTTTATTATCGGTCATACAGATACACAGCGGGTCGCGATCTCTGTATTGTAGGCATACGTATGCGAACTATCATCTTTTGAAATACGTACAGCAAATAAGAGGAATAATTTACCAGCGTCTGTATTTCCATCCGATTAAAATTTGGGTGTCTTCAAAATAAGAGCGAATAGTCATTTGTCAAGCTAAGCAAGTGGGCTTTATCTTCATGGCCTATGTAACATCCTACCATCAAGTGAGCTATTAATCAAAAATTGGCAGGTATTTCCTATCAGAAAGTTGACATAATGTTGATTTAAAAAAAAGTCTTGGAAATACGCGGTAGAATCAAGCTTTAGCGATATTATATTTGTAACACGATTTTTTTTTATAGAATAACGGTGACAAACGATTACATAGTCAACCTGGTAAGTGGATGCTGTGGCCTATAGACATCTACATTTATCCTCGATTAAGAATCAAAATGCAGATGCGTTGTCACTCCTGAGGACTAAGATGGAATGCCTCGTTTCCAGTTAAAAAGGGTATCCGGTTCTCTACACTCACCATAAGAAACACAGCAGCCTTAAGGTACTATTTTACGCTGGTATTCTGTGAGAGTGCAACCGGGGAAGGACCTCGCTCTCACAGAATACCAGTGTGAAATAGCAGAATAATGCTACTATGTTTTGTGTGGTGAGTATAAAAAACCGGAGACCCTTTTCACTAGAAACGAGGTGTTATATCTCAGTACTCAGGGGTGACAACGTATCTATATATTTTTTTTTATAGGAGAGGGGGCAAACGAGCATGCGGCTCACCTGATGGTAAGTGACTACCGCCGCCCATGAACAACTGCAACACCAGGGGAACCAAAGGAATTGCAGATGCGTTGCCGGCCTTTTAAAAAGGAGTAGGCTCTTTTCTTGAAGGTCCCTAAGTCGTATCGGTCCGGAAAAATCGCTGGTGGTAAACTATTCCACAAGGAAGTTGTGCGAGGAAGAAAACATCTTCTAAATCGCACAGTGGTGGACCGCCAATCATCCAGATGGTGTGGATGGTATCGGAGTTCTGCGGCGATGTGCGTTCGTGAAATGTGGCGGCTGGGATTAATCCGAACAATTCCTCAGAGCACTCCCCGTGGTAAATACGAAAGAAAATGCAAAGAGATGCAACATCTCTTCGCAGCGCCAATGAATCGAGCCGATCGGAAAGGACTCGGTCGTCGACGATTCGAGCCGCTCTGCGCTGGATGCGGTCAAGTGGAAGGAGCTGGCACTGGGGAGCCCCAGCCCAGAGATGGGAACAGTATTGCATGTGAGGCCGAACCTGCGCCTTGTAAAGTTGCAGGCGTTGTGCCGGCATGAAATACTTAATTCTTAATTGAGGATAGATGTAGATGTATACGGGTCATAAAATACACTTACTATCAGATGGACTGTGTACTCATTTGTCACTCATATTTATAAAAAAAAATTATATATATATATATATATATATATATATATATATATATATATATAAACGTAGAGTACGTTTCGTGAAAATGTTTTAAAGAAAAATGCCAGATCGTGCCCCACTTTGTACAAAAAAGGTAAATGTGTCTAAAATAATCTTATGAATATGGGACTTTTTCGTAATAAATCATTATTTAGTACAACTTACGCAAAAATATTCATTGAAAAAAAAAGGAAATCAACGGTTAATATTTTATCATTCCCAGTATTTCAAACAACATTTGCGTTTCTTTATACAAATTAGTAAACGCACGCTCGCTTAAAATACGTATACAATACTTATTTAATTTAGAGTATATAGATCTTTGTCATAAAAAATATTATTCAATCATAATCATAAACAATATTATTCATTCGTCAATTATACGTCGAAAAAATTCATGAATTGAATTAAATCATTATTGAATTTCAATCATTGATTTTCGTGCATTTTGTGTAATGTTATACACATGTTATTGCCTTAAATATCGTAAGTACGCATGTCAAATTAATGTCACATATCTTCACATGTTGACTGATTTGTGTTTGTGAAACATATTTAGTTATCATATTCTCTTCGTCTTTGTGCTGATCTCTCACAGCACACATGCGTATTGGCAAACTTCACATGTCTTCGAAATATATTTTTTTTTTATTTCTCAGTCATACAGGTTTCCTCACGATGTTTACCGTCACCGCCGAGCACGTGGTAAATGAGCACTTAAAATTGCAATTAACAATTTTATTGGTGCTGGCGGGTATCAAAACCGGGTTGCTGCCGTACTGTGAAATTTATAGCGAGCGCTAACCATCTGAGCTACCACGGCCATATTATGGACCATTATTATATATTTATATTTATAAGACTGTAAATATTCACACCTCCTTCAGTATCATATCATAATACCTTTGATTATATAGACAGGCATATAATCAAAGCATAATATGTATCTTGAAAAAGATAATTTGACTGAAGAGCATGTATGTGTAGGTATATGGATGTAAAGAAGGCGAGAGAGGTGTGTCAGGATCGTTCCAAATGGAAGTCCGTAGTTTCTGCCTACCTCTCTGGGTGACAGGCGTGAGTGTTTATGTTATTTTATGTTATGTTTGACTTGGACTTAGTTGAAGTTATACTTCTTTTGGGGCGTTTGGGAAAAATTATGAGGGTGAATTTTTTACGATGCGCGCGCATACCGACACCTAAAAACGACACCATGAAGTTGTTACGATGCGCGCGCACACTGACACCTAAAAGCGACAACTTCAGTGGGTAATTTTCTCTCAAGTTTTCGTGGGAACTGATAACTATATTTAAGGTAGTTATTCAAATATATATGAATCTACAACAAGTGTTTTATTTATATTATTGTAGAGTATGTAGGCTTATGAAAAAACTAAGATCTGACAGTTGTGTTGTCATTCAATAAAATGTATAAATTTAATTTGTGTTTTAGTGTTGAAATCCCCATAAATATAGTCAAATAAAGTAATTGTATTGTTCGGCAACAACCTCACATTTGATCACCACATGCAAGAGTGGGATATTTTGAAGAGTCGATTTGTCCAGTTCTGTATGGCAAATGATTATCATGACGATACTGATAAAGAAGGAGTTATGAGAAGAGCTTTTTTGCTAGGATTATCGAATGCCGAGGAAAAAGAAAAGTTTTTAGTGAAAACATCGATAGCTTGATATACAGGATGTCCAGTAAATAGCGCGACATATTGCAGGGGGTGATAGCTAGGGTCACTACCTATCAATACAACACAATATATGTTCAGCAAAATCTTTCGGATTTACAGTTTTACAAAATTTTCCGAAATACCGAAAAATCTCTACCTTGAAACAAATTTTTAAGCATCTCGTAATGAAAAAATCCTTTAGTAGTACTTTTTTTTACATCAAATTATTCGTGAATAGTTACTTTACTCATTGATAAGTCTTTTTTCTATCAAAGACAAGAATGTTTTCAAGAAATACTATTTTTTGTTTAAATTTGCACAGAACTATTTTCTTATCACTTAAGTTTAACCTACAGTGGTGAAAAAAATATGTATGTGGCTGTTTTGTACAATAAACTTAAAAAATAGCTTGTTTAATGGTGATTTAGGAAAGATACAATACTAGTGCATTTTCATTAAAAAAATACAAAAAAATGCTATTTTAGTTCCAGAGAAGCTGATTTTGTTGAAAATGTGATTAACGTAATTTTGACAAAAACCACTATGAGAATAAGTAATAGCTGCTCATTTACGCGAATTATTATAAAACTAGTTGTGACACGTAAAATGCGACATGCACGCGTAATGACTAAAGGTTTTTACCTGCTCGCCGACCGACCCGACCCGACCGGTTACTGTCTAACAAAAGAAGCGTGCTATCCGCTCTTTCTTGCATTGTGATTTTGTGTCTCACTCTCAACCTTATTTGCGACACTTGTCAGTACGCTACCTTAAACCGTGCGCAACGCATCTCTGTGTTCACAAATTATTGTTTCGTACTGACGACTGTTTTGTGCCTTGGACCCCGGACTTTGTTTGCCTTTACGATTTGGATTTTTATTGTGATCACTACGACGACTTGGCGACCACCTGGACTTTTGTGTTTTATAACATGGCCAACCGCCACGTTTTTCCTAGTTATACGCAGCGAGAGTATGCTGAGATGCACCTTATTTACGGAGAAGCTGGCCAAAGTTCCCGAGCTGCTGCCACCTCTACAGGAAAGGTTTCCGATAGAAGACATCCACACCATGAAATGTTTACCAGAGTGCATAACTCCTACATGGAAGGCAGACTCCTGGTCAACGTGGCGGTGGACGGCCTCAAGTTGTTGACGAAGACATAGTGCTTCAGGAACGAGAACAAGACCCGACAACTTCGGTTAGCGATACAACGGCGCACAGGGATACCGAAGTCCACTGTTCATTCAGTACTTAAGAGGTATGGATACCATCCATTTCACGTACGACGCGTGCAAACTCTTTTAACTAGAGACTACCTGCCGAGGGTTCAATTCTGCCGCCGCATGCTTGAAATGCATCGGGAGGACCCAAACTTTTTTAATAAGGTGTTATGGAGTGATGAGTCAGCCTGCAGAAAGGACGGCTACTTGAATTTGCATAATTTACATAGTTGGCAATTAGAAAATCCGTATGTGTCAAGAGAAGACAGGTCCCAGTACCAATTCAAAATAAATTTATGGTGTGGGATTTTAATGCCAGATTGTGGGTCCCGTCGAGCTTCCACCACATTAAATGCCAATAATTACTTGGAGTTTTCACGAGGAACCCTACCCACGCCCTTGAAAATGTTCCGAGTGAGCTAAGAGAGGTGATGTGGCTTCAAAATGATGGGTGCCCTGCTCATTATGGCCGGGAATTAAGAGCCTACTTAGATGAAGCTTATCCAGGCAGATGGATTGGGCGACTGGGACCGATATTATGGCCACCTAGGTCTCCGGACCTAAACCCTGGATTTTTTATTGGGGTGCCATGAAGGACAAAGTCTATGAAAACCGATCCAAAATGACAATGAATTGAGAGCAAGGGTTAATATTGCAGCAAGAAAATATCGGAAATAAGCCTGAGAAGACTCAAAAGCTCATTTTAAGAAGATGAGCGTGTATTAGGCACAAGGAAGCAATTTGAGCATTTATTGTAATTTATTTAAATAAATGTTTATTAAAGTTAACTCCTCTGTTTTTACTATCACCTTATCCTTCAAGGTGTCATTTACAGACCGGCCGGCCGGTCGGCTGTAGATTAATTATTATGTAATTCGAACCGTAGTACGACCTTACAACGATTCGAATTCAAAGTCACATTACTTGCATTTAAAATAAAATGCTCTTATTAACTAAAATAGCTTATTTTTGTATTTTTTAATGAAAATGCACTAGTATTGTATCTTTCCAAAATCACCATTAAACAAGCTATTTTTAAGTTTGTTGTACAAAACTGCCACATACATTTTTTTCACCACTGTAGGTTAAACTTAAGTGATAAGAAAATAGTTCTGTACAAATTTAAACAAAAATAGTATTTCTTGAAAACATTCTTGTCTTTGATAGAAAAAGACTTATCAATGAGTAAAGTAACTATTCACGAATAATTTGATGTAAAAAGTACTAGAAAAGGATTTTTCATTACGAGATGCTTAAAATCTGTTTCAAGGTAGAGATTTTTCAGTATTTCGGAAAATTTTGTAAAACTGTAAATCCGTAAGATTTTGCTGAACATATATTGTGTTGTATTGATAGGTAGTGACCCTAGCTATCACCCCCTGCAGTATGTCGTGCTATTTACTGGACACCCTGTATAACAAAGCGTTGCAATTAGCACAAAGCGTACGATGTGATCGAGTTGCAGTTCAAAGGTCATTGCAAGATGAGGGACTAGCCATATCATCAGCGGCAGCGCAACCTGTTTTCGCTTTACGAGGCAAAGAAAATTCTGTTCGTCAAACTACAGAAAAAAAAACATATCTTGCTTGATTTGTGAATATAAAAACCATACCAAAGATAAATGTCGATATGCGAATTATTTTTGCCAAAAGTATAATGAAAAAGGGTATTTATTATTTATTTTACTTATATTTAAAACGTGTTTGTGAGGGTATATAATATAAGAGCAATAATTATTTGGAGGTGGATGACAAGGATTTAGTAAAAGGTATTTCATACGATTTTTTGATTTTGTGAGATTATAATATAGAGTATTTAAATGTTATACCGATGAGAGCGGTCGATCAAAGGCAGTATGATAATTCAAATCATCTAATATTCCTCTCTGAAAGAAAGTGAAATAAATAATGAAAGCTGTGGGTGTTTCAAAATATATAGTTCATAAATTTTGTATTACATTCATAACAATAAAATGATGTTAATATCTTACTACATTTATGAAGAATTGTGTAGAAAAATAATTGTATAGAAGTTGTATTATTCTTCTATATATTATTGTTAAACTAGATTATATGTTAGATTGCCTTTGCATTACATGAGTTCTGTGAAATAAGTCTGCCTTTTCTATTTAATTTGTTTCAATTGCAGATTGATCTTCATCTTCCACGTAGATCGTCTACATATCAGTACAGAGATTTATACTACATCAATCAGTGGTGTTGAAGTGACACCAAGAAAGAGGGAAAGATTAAAAACAATATCTAAATTAAAGAGAAGAATAATAGACAAAGCAAAAAGTAAAAAAATGGACATGCTCAAAAGAAAGTATAGGATCTAAAATAATTCAACATATATATTATATTTATTTAACACATATTATATATTATATTTATTTAATATTCTCCCGGAGGGGCGAAAAGCGGATTGCGGAAGCCCGTCTGGCTACACTGAATGTATGTGGAGCAATGAATGATAAGATGGATGAATTATACGATATGATGTATGATAGAGGAATAGATGTGTTATGTGTAAATGAGACGAAACGGAAGGGAAAGGATGCCACTACACATGGCATGTATACCGCGTACTGGTCTGATTTAGACGAGACAGAGCGGGCATGCCAGGGAGTCGGTATCATCCTTTCAGAAATATTAGGTCATTGTGTGAAAGAGTATGAATGTGTAAGCCTGAGACTGCTATGGATACGAATGAAAGTGGGCTTAAAGAAGTTGATTGTTCTAGGAGTGTACGCCCCAGACATGTATCAGCCCGCTTATATCCGAGAGCAGTTTTTGAAGATGATAAGGATGGTGCTAATGAAATGCAAGGGTAATGAAAATATTGTTATATTAGGAGATTTTAATGGAAGTTTTAATGTTATGAAAGGATATTGGGAATATTTGGTGATGAAAGCATAAATGAGAATGGTGAAAGCCTCCTCACCGTATGTGTGGAAAATAATCTTTTCGTGACGAACACTTTCTTTCTTCATAGGAAGGTTCACATGTATACATGGGAAAGAGCTGGTGATAAAAGCATGATAGATTTCATAATTGTGGATGAAAGAATGAGAAGCGCAGTGGTAGATACAAGGGTTTACCGGAGGTCCAACGTAGGGACTGATCATTACTTGGTCTTATGCCGTATAATGGTCTATTCAGATGTTGGCGGCATCGGACATCTGTATCTACCACTGCGTTACAGCGTATAAGAACAGAGACGTTACAAGATGAAGGTGTGAAAGAGAAGTTCAAATGTATACTGAGAGAAAATATAAGTGGTATGGATGAATTGTGTATGAATGATTTAGAATTGGAGACTGTGTGGTATTATAGTGTTGGGAGGTTCGGGAATAAATAACACGTCTAGTGATCTTGACTGTAGTTTTATTACTGTCCAATTCATCTATCGTACATACACATGAACATACACTACACTACACGCCCATCGGCAAAAGAAAAAAAAATATTATAATAATAATTTTTTTTTAAATGTTACACAACTTGGAGTAAAATCAAAAAAGGTGTAAATTATTTTAAAATATTAACATTCTTAATCTATAACATATTAAAAATATATCGTAAACACTTTATAAGTAGAAAATTATTTAAATTTTAAGTAAAGTTTATTTGTATACATAGTAATAATAACAATTTCATTCTTTTATATATTGTCTACTGCGATTTTATGTAGTGACTTATGTTTACCTTTATAATCTATTGTTACATTTGGTTCACAATCTTCGATAACCTGAAATGGTCCTATATAAAGAGGATCGAATTTGCTTACACGTAATTCATTCTTAAGGAGTATCATATCACCGGCATTATACTTAATTGGATTTGTATAATAATCATACTTTGTTTTCCTACTCTGTTTGCTTAAAATTAAATTATTTCTTGCATCATATTGCGATTTTTGAAGTCTATATCTAAGTTGCTGTGGGTAATCATATGGGTTATATAAAGGGTCTATATCTAAAGTTAAATTAGTTGGCAGCAAAGCTTCCAAAACAAGCTCATATGGAGTATACTTGGTTTCCGTGTGTACAGTGTTATTATAACCGAAACACCAATACGGTAACAAGTACTCAATTATGTGGTTCATTACCTGTTTGAATTCTGAGAAATGACATCAGATTTTTGTGGCTGTTTTCTAAGGAACCTATAGATTGGTGATGGTATGCCGTTGACGTTACCTGTTGGATATTGAGTATACGGCACACATCTTTCATCACAGTTGAGACAAATTCTGTCCCTTGATCAGATATTATTTGTCGAGGAATACCATATCTCAAAACAAAATTATTTATGAAAGCCGATGCCACTGAAATAGTATCCTTATTTTCAATGGATAAGCTTCAACATACTTACTTAGATCACACTGTAGTGTGAGTATATAAACATTACTATCATTATCCTTACATAGGGCCCTACTAAATCTAAGTAAACTCTGTCAAAAGCAGAATATCCCGTATCGGTTATAACCATTGGTTCTTTTATATATTTATTTAAGTGTTTATGTCGCAAACACTTGTCACATCGATTAACATAATTAGTAACATCTTTCTCTAATCCCGGCCAAAAGAATCTTTTCTTTATGTTGTTTATCATTCGCCTTATACCGGCGTGCCAGCTAGTTGGCAACAAATGATAGTCGTTTAATATTATACGTTTTGTCTCATGATCGTCGACCTTATGGACACCATACAAAATTAATATTCGCGGTCCGGACCTATTTGGTGTCTCATTTATAACACGAGTTAACTCTTTAATTAATATATTATTATTATTATTTAGTATAATATACAGACGATCTATCTTTCGCTTATTACAAAGCAATCCAACTCCTCACAAAGGCATCTCGTGCACAATATGATCGGAAAGAAGGATTTACATAAATAGTTGACTTTGGTGAGACAAAACAAAATAACTTAGAATTAGAATAGAACTTTTCTTTCATTCTGTTTATCTTTTCCCATTCTTTTCGTCTACAAACAATAATTCAGTGCAATCCTTTGGTTTTTTAAGTGTTCCCACGACTTTTGGGTGATCAGTCCAATCGTTGGTGGAAACCTTATCTACCATAGGGTTGTCACACTTATCTTGTGCTACCTTTTCATCCATCCGCTTTCTTTGCGCTCTTGTTAGGACAGATATGACCTTTTCATTCATTTCTTTCAAATCTTCACTCGAGATTTGGATGCGTGACAAAGCATCTGCAGCTGCATTGTCAGCTCCTTACATACCTGATAACAAACTTATATTCCTCAAGCAATAACCTAAACTTCGTAAGTCTACTTGACGGATTTGTCATGTTGAATAAATATACGAGAGGCTTATGATCTGTTTCAATAATGAATTCGCGTCCATATAAATAAGGTCGAAAGTATTTTACTGCCCATACTATCGATAATAATTCCTTTTCGATAGTAGGATAATTTTCTCGGCTTTCAATGTGCGACTAGCATATGCAACCGGTCGTCCGTCATGATTACATAAAACTGAGCCTATAGCAAAACCAGACGCGTCAGTTTTTAGAATAAATTTATGATTTTGGTCAAAATTTGGATACTGGAGTATGGGAGTCGTTAAAAGCTTTTTGAGCATTGAAAAGATGTTTTACAGTTTTTATCAATGAAATTTGACATTTTGCGACATAAATTGTTTAGAGTAAAGCGATTTCAGAAAAATTTGGTATAAATCTTCGATAGTAATTCGCAAACGCTACTAGTCTTTTTATCGTTGGTACTTTGAGGAATTGGGTAATTTTGTAATACTGATATCTTTTGGGTCAGGCAATACCTTCGGAAGAAACAACATGGCCAAGATAAAGTAGTTCTTTTTTTAGAAAAACACATTTTTTAGGGTTTAACTTTAAGTTTACTTTTCTTAAGCGAGATAATATTTCTATTAAATTTTTATTATGGTTATCTAAATTTCGGCCAAAACAAATGAGGTCATCTAAATAAGTGAGCGCTTTTTCGTAATTTAAACCAGCCATAGATATTGTAATTGCACGAGAAAAGGAACTTGGGCTTGTCTTTAAGCCCATTGGCATTCTGGTCATCTGATATTGACCAGAGGGTGTAAAGCCGTATACCTTCTACTAGATGGATTAAGGCTTAATTGGTAAAATGCTTGATTAAGATCAAGGTGGGAAAATACATTGCCCTGATAAAGAATCCAATATGTCCGTAATATTGGGTAACGGAAATTTGTCATCTACAATACAGTTGTTTAATTTTCGAAAATCAATAACCAAACGCCAGCTCCTGTCTTCACCGTTTTCTGATTTTTAGGTACAAGAAGTACAGGACTTGACCACTCTACTAAGATGGTTCAATAATTCCGTCTTTTAACATATTTTTGACTTGTTTTCTATTTCGTTTCTCTGAGAATAAGGTAATCGATACTGTTTCATACACTGGGTCACTATTAGGTTTTAATTGTATATTATGTTCGTATAAATTACAAGTTGTTAATTGATCTCCTGGCAATAAAATACGTCGGAAAATTTTGCACAGATATTTATAATAGAAGATTTTCCTCTTTATTTAAATGATCTAAATTTAGTAAATTTAACATTTTACGAACACGTTCAGGATTAATGAGACTTTTATCAAACTTACAAATTGAGTAATTATATAAACTATCGGTTTCAGGTCTAAAAATAACTAAGATTAATTTGATCCTCTCGTGTATTTAAATTTATTGGTATTTTCCCGTTATTTACTTTGACAATTCCACCAGACAGAAAAACTCCCTCATAACTCTCTCGGAAAGACGACACAATCTTCTTTCATACTCGTGTTGATATAAAACTCTCTCACATCGGAGGTATACTCAAATATGTATTATTTCCCAAAATACCCATATGCAATGGTAAAGTTACTAATTCATTCATATTATGCAGTGTAATATTATTCAATTCAAAATTTATGTTACAATTAAACTTACGTAAAAATCTATACCTAGAATTCCAGAAGTTTCAGACGGCAATTGCTTTATAACATGAAACTTATTATTAAATTTCAATCCGTTAACAGACAATGTTAAATAAACATATCCACAGTTCGTAATTTGCCTCCAATTCCGTTTATTGTAATCGGTTTCTTTTGTAATGATATGTTGAGCTTTCTAAGCGTGTCATATTTAATTGCGCATAAAGAAGCGGTATCTACAAGCCATCTACATTTGATACTACCTATGCTAACTCAACACAATTACTATATTCGCAACCAAATATACTGAGTCTCGAAAAATTCTAAATTATTATGGTTATTAGGGTTAATTTCAACATTTTGAGAACTTTGCGATACGCGATAGGCGTCATAAAATTAATTCGTTGGGTATTGCCACGAAAAGATCCATGATTCTGGTATGAGTACTTACTGTAATTACCAATTTTTCCCGATGTTGTTGATTTCCCCGAAAACTGTTGGGGTACGGGTTTCCTCCAGTTGACGCTATTTTTGCATGGGTAGGCAAAGGGTATGTTTGACGTGGTACATTATTGTATGTATACCTACCGCGTAAATTTTACGCATTCCTGAACCACCTCGATTCCCGAAAAATCGATGGTTCGGTGTACTCGTTAGGTCGAATACAGGACGCCTCCTCATCCTTTGCTGCTCTAATTGTTTCTTTTAATGTATTATAATTACGTGCTGACAAAATAGTACTGAGTTGTCGATTTCGCAAGCCATTTGTGAAACTTTTAATAGCAATCTTTTCATTTATCGGACGTAAAATTTTATGCGCGTTTTGGTCGCCATCGGCTTGGGAAATCGTCAAATCTACGAATAATTGTTCGATTTTATTGCCATAATTATCTATGGAACTACTATTTTGCCTTATTTGCATTAGTTCGTTATGAATGGAAGTGCAAGATTTCTTTGTTAAAGATGGTTCCGCATCATATAAGCGTCTCGCATGAGTCATAGGAATCTAATAGGCGTAATTTAGCGCTTTCATTCAAACGAGTTTTAAAACAAATTTTATTAACATAGACTTACCTTCTTCTTTAAGCGAAGCTATATAACTCTATCGAGTCCATCAAGGTTTTGGTGACCGATTCCTCGCCCGTCATCACTGGCAGGGGTGACACAGCAGTTTTAAAGTCGAAACTTTCCATGGTGACTACTTCGCTTCGAATAGTGCCCTCGGGTTGATTGAGAACTGTAATCCTTACTACAAAAGTTTTCTATTTGTATATATAAGTCCTTAATTAAATCGCAATATGATTGTATTTCAACTAATGCTTTACTCTTAATTTGTTTACTTTCTATCTCTTTATTTAAGATTATTAAACAATTATCAAATTCCTCACGTAACTGTATTGATTCTCTAAGGTTTTGTTGTAAAATACTTTTAGTTCGCCTAGCATAACTTAATTTAACCAAATTATTTTTAATACTTTTAAATTTTTCATATATAATTATTAATTCACTAGACATGAAAATACAGTCAAAAATACACTTAAAAATATACTTAAAAATACAGTGTATACATGGCTATTTTGAATTAATATTAATTTCTTAAACTTAAACTATTATATATTTTTAATTTCCACCTTATGTCCATTTTTTTTTTTCACTTTGACGCATTCGTTGTCTCGGTGACCATCGTGGCGGCACTCACAGCATACACAGGGTACACGAGGTCCTGGGTCAGGCGACCACTGAGAAACGACGCAAATTTTGCATTACCATCTCATTCCGCATCCAGCTTGTGACACCTTTTATATATTTTGTATACACCATAAACAAAGCCAAGCCCAAAACTGTGCATATTATAAGCAGCGACGGATATCCCAGATAGATGGCTTTTAATTTCCTCTTATGTGCAGAATTTGAGCCTCCTGAAGTATCTTGCGTAATGAACACTTGGTCTTTCTTAAGTTCAGAACGACACTTATATAAGTCCAATATTATTTATTCTTCATTTTCATATTTAATTTGTATTCCACATATTTTTAAACGCCCGCGACCGAACCCAGGCAGACCGCCGATGAACTGGCAGGGTCGCCATATAGTGTTGGGGGTTCGGGGAATAAATAACACGTCTAGTGATCTTGACTGTAGTTTATTACTGTCCAATTCATCTATCGTACATACACATGAACACTACACTACAGTATAATGTCAAGAAAGGTTTGGTGTATGGTGTATGTTGGTAATACCGAAGTATGTGATGTAACTAAGAGAAAGAATGAAAGGAATAATAACACTTTATGGTGGGATGATGAGGTACGGATGGAAGTTGAAGCGAAGAAGACAGCATGGCTAGATTTACTAGCAACCAAGGCTAGTCATTCTAGCGGTATGAATGATAATATTGAAAGAAAAAACGCAGTCTTTAGACATCTAAATAAGAGAGTAAAAGAAGTAGTTGAAAGGAAAAAGCAAGAAAGAACGGATAAGAATGATAGAAGAATATCAAACTCTCTGATGATTTATGATAGAAGAATATCTGGAAACTCGTAAGAACTGCCAGGGAACTTTCAAAACTGTCTAGTATGAATGCTATACGAGACCAGAATGGCTGTATTCTGAATGAAGAAGTTTCGAGTTTAAGAAGATGGAAGGAATACTTTGAAAGCGTGTTTATGGGTGAAGAGACGTTTGAATTGAATGAAATAGAAATTCCGAAAGAAGAGGAAAAAAATAGAGAGATAGGTATAGATGAAATAATGAAAGTAATGAAAAGTATGAAAGCAGGTAAGGCAGCCGAATATGATAGGTATAACTCGAAATGCTAAGGGATGGAGAGGGAGTGATGGCAGACGCGCTGTACACCTTTTTTAATTTGGTTTGGGAATTTAAGCAGGTACCGGGAGACTGGTGCAAAGCCGTGATAGTCCCAAGATATAAGGGAAAAGGATCGCAGCAGGACTGTAAAAACTACCGTGGTATCAGCTTTCTTAGCATTGTAGAAAAACTGTATGCTAAGGTGCTAATTGAAAGAGTTATGAAAGATACTGATGGAAAAATTTGGGATGTGCAAGCGGGATTTAAAAAGGGAATGGGATGTACGGATCAGGTCTTTTCCATGCGCATGATCGCGGAGAAGTTTTTAGCCAAAAACCAAAAGTTTTTTGTGCGTTCGTGGACTTGGAAAAGGCGTATGACAGAGTGGACAGGGATGTGTTATGGCAAACACTGAACTGAAACTGAAAAAATTTGGATTGAGCGCTGGATTTATACAGGCATTGAAGTCTCTGTATAGGGACTCCAGTGCTTGTGTCAGGATCGACGGGGCCTACTCGGACTGGTTTGGCATCCATAAAGGTATCAGACAGGGCTGTGTGGCTTCCCCGTGGCTGTTCAACCTATTTGTGGCCAGTTGTTTGGAAAATTTGAAAGTTGAAGAATGCGGGTTAAGAATGGGTGAGTTATCCGTCAAATACCTTTTGTACGCCGATGATCAAGTCATACTTGGGTCGTCGGCAGCCGAGTTGCAAATGATGGTTACATTAATGAACAGGTCATTAAAAGAAAGGGGAATGAAAGTGAACGCAAGTAAGACGAAAGTTATGGTTTTTGAAAGAGAAGAAAATAAAACGATATTTGAAATAAGAATAGAAGGGGAATTGGTCGAGCAAGTAGATGAGTTTGTGTATTTGGGATGTGTATTTAGCAGGGATGGTAGATATGATAAGGATATACATGTAAAACGACGAGTAAACGCAGGAAGTAGAGTAAATGGGGCTCTACACTCTATTGTGGAAAGTCAAAATGTGTCCAAAAAGGCACGTATGACAATTTACAATGCTGTGTTAGTCCCTACTTTAATGTATGGTAGTGAAAGTTGGGTGTGGCAAAAGAAGCACGAGAGTAGAATAAATGCTGTAGAAATGCGGTCTTTAAGGAGTATTTTAGGGCTGAATCTAAATGTCAAAGTGAGAAATTGTGTGATAAGAGAAGAGTGTGGTTTGCAAGATGATGTTGTGATCAGGATTAAGAAAGGTATGCTTCGGTGGTTTGACCATGTAGAAAGAATGAATGAGGAAAGAGTGACAAAGCAAATTTATGTGGCAGAGGTGAACGGCAGAATCTGGAAGGGACGCCCTAGGCGAAAATTTATCAACCAAATTGGCGATATATTGAAAATGGGCCAAATTAAGAGTACCCTTAACCGACGAGCGTGTATGCGTAGGTATATGGATGTTGAGGAGGCGAGAGAGGTGTGTCAGGATCGTGCCAAATGGAAGTCCATAGTCTCTGCCTACTCCTCTTGGTGACAGGCGTGAGTGTTTATGTATATGTTATTTAATACAAATTATCTGCCACTTCAAAGTATATTAGCATTAAGTGATTTTCTTTCCATGCACATAAGAAAAAAGTTGTTTTGCAATATATTAAAGGTGTATAGAGGGGAAGAGTTTTGTAAAACAAACTTAGGTGTGGAGAATTGTATCGCAGTTTTGCATTCTCAGCATAATGATGTAAAATCGTTAATATATTTATTTATATCTTTATAAAGATAAAAGAGGTTAAATTTACCCATCAAAACATACATCCATCACGGATGTATGTTTATTTTGTGAAACAATATTAAGAGTATATATAAAGTTTAAAAATCTTCATCATTATCATCATTACAGCCCTTTGCAAGTCCACTACTGAACATAAGCCTCCCCACGGCATGCCACAAAGCACGGTCCCGAGCCACCTGCATCCATCGACTTACTGCATGTCTCACACTTCGCCTACCGGCACGAGGCTGCCACTAATTTAAAAAACTTAATAAAAACAAATTACATTTTTTTTTAAAACCGTTACCTCCACTAGGATTTTCGCCCTTATCGCGGGGGCAGTTTACATACACAGATTTCACAAGTACAAACATCCAGACCCAGAAAAAATATTTGTAGGCCATACAAATACTTGTTCCGTGCGGGAATCGAATCGAATCCCTAGCGCTGCAACTCATTGCTAAGCCACTCCGCCACGAAGCCGTCCATTAATTGTCACCAGGATCTTATATAATTTTTAGTTATTTTTGTTTTGTAATGCTATAGAAGTATAACTTCCTACGTGCGTACATAAGTACACACACACTTTTTTTTATGAAATATGTTCTAATGTTTGCTTATAATTTTTAGCTTCAACCCGAATCTGTTATCTGTGAAGAGTGCTCATTGGTTCTTAGCAAATATGGTGGAAATGGAAATTTAATGCTGAAGAATAATTGGGCCACACACGTTTGCTTAGGATATAAACGGTCTGTCTTGGGATCTAGACAACGTATAAGATATCACACAGTTGAAGACAATGATCCATTAATATCTATGCTACACTTTCATGGTCTGCCTAAATGAGGTCTGTAGTCTCTTATACTATATTTTGATTCCAGGCCGTGCTTTGCTGCTAGCTGTGCTTTTGTAGAAATATTTATAATGTTGGACAATGTCTAGGAAGATTGTGATATGGTTTCACGTGCTAACCCGCATGCCAATCGTGGCAACTATGGTAAATATCTCCCAATGATGCAATCTATGCGAAAGGCCTATGGACTTTTTATAGGCCGTAGTGATGATGATGACGTATATAAAATGAACATGGACAAATACTTGGACATGAAACAATTATTTGTAGGCCATAAAAATATGTATTTATTTTGTGCGGGAATCTTCAATCCTTAATCAAAACTTAGCCATTGTTAAACATCTTTCAGTTTCAATCGATTCGTTTAAGATATTATCATTTTTATTGGTAAAATAAAAATATATTATATTTCAATATAAGGTATATTTCTTGCAGGTGTTATCAAGAAATTCATTTGAGTTCCATCAGTACCGGATGCGTGATACTAGTCAACTTTCCTTTAAGAAAGTTGACAACGCTCTATTGAAGAACTATAATCAATACAAACTCATAGTTCTTGTAAAAATTAAATAATGTAAGCAATAGTATTTTAATTTAGTTAATAAAGTAATAAAACAGAAGAATGGCATTAGTGCTGGGGGTGATTGGGCTCCACGAGATTAAAAGGCGGGCATTTTGAGCTCCAAAAGGGATCCGCTACAATATAGAAGCTAGATAGAAACAATATAATATAGAAGCTAATAGTAACAAAAAGAAGAAACTACCAGAGGAAGCTCTTAAGAAATAGAGAATTAATAGGAAAATCGCTCATCGGAACATCCACCCACTGTCAAATTAAAATATAATTTGTGTGTTCTTATTTCGTGTTGTATTATTACGTGTTGCTATTAGGATGAACCCGTATTAATTATTTTGATTTATTTTGTCATTTGTATTTGTATTTTGTCGCTGTCAAATCGTAATAAAATCTACCGCATCTTCATATTCTGTGTACAATGTTGTAAAAGTAAAAAAAGCAAATGCGTTAGTAAATTTACGATCTTAAATATGCCAAACCTACATTATCTAGCCTGCTAACTGGCAGTAAAGTTTATGGTTAGAAATGGTAGCTGATACTATCGCCGGTCAAGGTAAGTCCTTGGGAAAGCACCTAAATCATATTATTTCAAGCAATACACTACCAAAAACTGAAACGACAAACAATCCCATAGCCTATCTCACGGTAAGTGACACACATAGACATCTATAGTGAACTTCAAACAAAGAAGGCTGCATATACGTTGTCATCTAAGACGGAATGCCTCACAGCCTATAATTATACTGACTCGCTATGCCCTTTAGACCGGAACACAGTAGTGCACGCTGCAGCTTGTTGACTCAAATGGGAAAGTCGTACCTCCCCAGACGGAGTCCTAAGCAGAAAGGAGCCCTACAGTCTATTAAATGCTGATATAGAAAAGCAACACATTAACACAACATCAGGAGTAATATTTACATAAAGGATTCATCCTATTTGTTTATACCTAAACCAGTGAACATGGGGTGGTTATCTTATAGTGTTAAGACCTTTTCGCCCCAAAACAGAAGAACACCTTCTCAAATATCAGTGATCATATAATTGTTTTATCCAAACCCATGGGAAGTTTATTTCGGCTCCTAAAATCCTTATTTACATGTTTTATTAGCGCCTGACAATTTAGAAATTGCAATTACAATGAACTGCAACGAATTTTTAAATATTGAATTATAAAACATAAGCTTAATGTTATTTTATTTAAAAAAAATCGCAAGTTTTAAAAACTTTAACTTATATAATTTGCATAAAGTAATGTATAAGTACACCACAATTTTAGTTGGTGCAAAGTTCTATAGATATTCTGGCATTGTACTTTATGTCGAAAAAGTAGCGTATAACGTTGAAGCGAAAAACAAAATTGATTTAAATATTATTACACCTTACAGACTCTAATGTCAATGTGTTATTTCATCTCAATTTCAGATTAGGTTCCAAACGTTTCGAGTTAATATTGTATCTGTCGGGTTTTAAAAATAATTATGTTATTAACTTATTGTAAAAAATAATAAGTCTATATTTTAAAACAAATCGCTGCAAAAGTTTATTTTACTTTTAGATAAAAATAACTTTAATGTAGAATAACGTTATATAAAATAAAAACTGTAAATTCTTATTGAAGTGAACCTAAATAAATAAAGTTATGGTCAACTTATGTTTTTTTTTAAATAAAAACAAAACATGAAAAATATTATAATGAATTTACTTATAGGTAGTAATTTTTTTTGTTTTTTTCTATAATAGTGCCGAAATCATACGAGCACACAGTTCACCCGTTGGTAATTGGATGCTGCAGCCGACAGAATTTATTCTTTTTCTCTATCAGCCCATAAAAGTTCAATGCTGGACATAGGCCTCTCCCGTTATAGGAAGGATTTGCCTTTATCACGTTCGGCTGGCGGATTGAAGATTGCAGTGCCTTTGGCCACCTTTGACGCTGCTTTGACCTTTGACGCTGCGTTGAAATTTTATGACTGACGTCATACGATTTTTCTAGTATTGCCCATAGTCGCTACTTACGATACCCACGGGAAGAAATGAGGTAGTGTACTATTCTTTTAAGCCGCCACCAAACGGCGCCGACATCTACATCTGGATAGATATAGAAGTCTGTGTCGTTTGGTGGCTGCATTCTAATTAGAATTCAGATGCGTTTTTGCTCCTGAATACTAAGACGGAATATTTCGTTATCAGTAAATAGTCAAATAGGTCACGCCATTAACTATATTATTAAACAAAGCAGCATTATGTTACTATTTTTTGATGTTAATATCTGTGGGAGCATAGTCTTTCCCCTTTCGAGGGGCCATTGACAACTGAAGCGTTTGTCAATAACGCTAAGTTGTAGAAATAACCTTTTAACATTGCTAGATATCTTGATGTTCCTAATAAAACGAACCTCTCTAAAAAATAGGTGGATACATAGCAAAGTAGTAAGTAAGTGTTGAAATAATTCTTAAGACTCATTTCCATTCAGTAAGTAATGACCAGTCAACATTGATATACCATTGTAAGTTGATTTTCCGAACAATCTATTATTCCTTAATGTTTGGAAAGACCAATACCATTTGGATATGACCGCTTTCAGAATGATTAATAAAATGAGGGAATAAAAAGTTGAAATCCAATAAAATTACGAGATTTGTTAGTGTCAGTCTAATAATTAATGGGGAAGTTTTAGTAAGAAGTGTATTAGGCTGAGCAATCACAAAAGCCTGTGACATTTGCAGACAATAATAAATTTAGCGAAAAAGTAATGGATGTTCAATAATAATTTCACTGTTTTGGCATTGAAATAACCTAGTATTCTACAAAAGGCAGAAAAAAAACTTTACGTATTTTCCATTTTCGTTTTTAAATTTTTTATATTTTTCCCAACGTTCTAATTGACTGTAACTTTTTGATTTTTGATAGAAATAATATCAGAGCTAAAATATATTTATTTAGTTATGTGATTTGGTTGAAAACGGTTTCTATTTATTCAGTCTGTCCAGTTGTTTCAAATGGAATAAAAAAAAGTACTGAGTACATTCAACATTTATTCGAAGCCAAGGTTGTCCGCTTATCCACGCAGAAAGATTTTGGAAAAAATATTTTTTTGCGTGATACACTGGCAAGTACCAGATTTATTTTGAAAATACATAACGAATAGAAAATACGAACGTGCCAAATTCTAATTCCAGATTCAGCACATATTCAAAATTTGGTCAGGAAGCGTTAACAAGCTTACAGTAAGCCTTGGAAATCATCCTCGGTAGAAATCGGTGTTCTTTTGCGAGGATTGAGCTCTATCAAATCTGATGTAATGGTTGAGGCAATCCTGAACACGTTGACATACTGGTTTAATGGATCTTTTTCTTTGATCTATTTAACAGAGACTACATTCAAAATTAAGCTTGCACACTAATCTTGTAAAGGTATATTAAACTTGACGGATTGTAAGAGCTGTCTAATTTAATCCTTTTCGTTGGCTTGTAGTATATTCTTATGGGAGTCCAGTTCAAGAGGTAGCCAATCTTGTCTGTGACTCTAATGAGTTATGGTAGTACAGTAGGCCCATGCTCGACCGTGGCCGCCTTCACTCGGTCACTATGACGTAAACGCGGGACTCGAAGCTTGTAATCGTGCAATACTTGCTTGACTTGCTTGACGTGCTGGAGCTGGGTGGCTAGGTGTTTACTATCACAGTTCTTTTGTGCTATCGGAAACAAATATTTCCCCACTGTAGCTAACTGTGAGGGATGGTGGTGAGATTTATCGTTTAAATATCGGTGGTATGGGTATTTTATCTATACACAGTATGGCTAGTGGTGTTCTCATATTTCAAATAAATCTCCATTATGAATTAAATTACAGAGCTTATGGAGTTGCTCACCTTTTTTATTTAAAGGCAGTTTCAATATTATTTGATTTAAACAATTTCATCAAACCTTTATCGCGAAATATCTAAGTGTAACGAATGCAAAAATAAGTAAATAGAGGCTTATCAAAAAAACAACCCAATTAACATGAATGTCAACGTTGGTATGGAAGGCAACCATTGGCCACAAATGCGAACAATAAACAGCATACGGTCTATAATCTGTCAAAACAAACACTGGACGAACCAGCAATAATGGTATCGTCGGAAGACATGAATTTCGCAATAAAACCGCGAAAACTTCCAAAGAGGTATTCGTTAACTATCTTAATTTGTTAACTATTAGGACGTCAAACACTCTCTGTCAACCCTCCCGTGACCATGGATGCTGTAAAGTGCCTGTAGCGCCGGGAATTGAAAATGTTAAAATTAAACGAGATAAAATCCATAAATTAGTTTTATTCAATGTGTAGTATACGCGTAAATCTAAGAAATCGTTATGTGAAGAAAATAGTTTCGCGCTTAGTGTCACACAACGTCACCGATGATGAAGCCGGCCGATGATAAAATATGCCTGCGGAATAGTCAGTTATTAATAAATTTTGTCGTCTTTTTAATATTATCCAAAAAATAGAAAAAACTGCGGTTTCTAACTCGTTAGCCAAACGTGTCAGCTATGGCTGAATTCCGCGAAAAACTTCGTCAAAAGGTAATCAATGGGGGAGGCCTATTTTAAGCAGTGGACTTTTGATTGACTGTAACGGATTACTAAACTTGCTGGGTTATCTCGGCAAATTTACTACATAAATTACATTTGATGAATCTTGAATTTTTTTCGCAGTCTAGGTAAGGTGGCAAACGATTACACAGTCTACCTCATGGTAAGTGGATACTGTGGCCCATAGACATCTACAAATTATTAATATGATCCAGAAGCGAAAGTCGACGGTTTGCCGTTTGAAAATAAACCAATGCATACCACAGTAAAGTGATCGAGAAGGGCAGTGAAGATTTAGATCGCTATTTTTTCACTTTAACGTAGTATCTGTTATCAATATCTTTACAAAATTTAATAAGGATCAATACCGAATGGTATTTTATCAAAATACTTGCCACAAATGTTCACTGCTGTGAGCTACTGCGTTTCAGCTCTGGTTTGGCACAGCGTGACTTTTATTTTTATTATCTAAAATAAATAATGATTAGAAAGGTGTACAAATTTCATGGTCGGAAGATGCGCTAGCATTATTTAAGCAGGTCGTAAAAGAGTTGTCTGAAGCGGACTGGAAAGACTGTTTTTTTAAATTGGTTTTGACGCACCAAACTTTGTAAAGATGCGCTGGAGAGTTTTTTTAAGAAATTCAATGATAGATAATTAAACCATAGGACTTTTTTTAATTTCGCAGAACTTTCTGAGTGGCCCACATATTGTTGAGTGTGTATTGTTAAATATGTCAGAAATATTAAATTATATTAGTGCATGCGCAAATACTGATTCAATGTAAACAAAAACTACGTTTACTGAAAATATCGTAAACACTATACAAATAACACAAAGATTTATTAAACAAGACCACGACAAGCGATTTAATCGCGTGTGCGGTCCGAAAAATAATAAGCTCGGTGAAAGTAATCAATATACTTCGATAGTGTACGATGGTATGCGATAGTATAGAAAAGGTCAAAGTTTTTGAACGGCGGTAGACTTTGACATTCATTGGAGCTCAAAATACGCGCAATAAATTATAGGTTATTTTATTTTAATATTAAACACATAAAAAAAAGAAAACCTAAAAACTTTTTCTTTAGGTTTTCTTTTTTTTAGGTTTTGTTATTTCTTCTTTTTTACGGACTCATAAAAACATTATATTATGTGTAATAATTGCGTTATAATAACAGAAATAGAAGTCTAGTGCAAACAACTCTCTTCAGAACTGATACAAAAACCCAATATTTTATGAGTGCACAAATAAATATTGGTTTCTTTACTGCAGGTCAGCTTTTATTGTGATTGTTCTTACTGATGTCTCAGGCACAAATCTTAACTAACTTTTGATTATATAAGCTTCTCAACATCCTCGGCGCTGTTGACAGCTTCTGATATTGTTTGGAAGTTGTGCTGTTGTCGAATCTTTACACATAATTACTAGTAAAATATCTTATATAGAAACTATAACCATACATTTTAATAGCCATAGTTATTAATTTAAAAATATTTATTCCGTTACTTTATATCTCCGTACTTTATAATCCGTTACTTGTATTCATTTTTATTCATTTCTCTTGAAATAAAGTATTTAAGGAATTTTTAATAATAATAATAATACGAAAAAATAACAAATGAAACCAGAGCGACATCAGTAAATTCGACATGTTTTTGAAATTGCTCTCACCATTAACTGCGAATTTTGTAAGTAAATCCAAATTTGTCCATTATCTTTCAAATATATTTTAAAATATACACATGGAAAAAATATTAATAATATGTAGTAGCAATTTCAGTGGGTTCTTTTCCCGTTATGTGTTAATTTATTTAATGCAAGCAATGAAGTATGCTGATTTTGTTGATTTTTAACAAGTTCTTGTTTAGTTTATATTTTTTTCTTCGACAATTTATTATTGACATGTAACAATTATTTAATCAATTTAAGTCACAATGCCGGATCTTAGCGTAGCTCAAGTATCGAGAACTGTATTTTAATTGAAAATGTTTACACTTAAAATAAAGTGGCTCAAACATTGCGAGTTTCCAAGTCTGTAATTTTTTGGCAGACTGGAGGATATACGGGACGTAAAGAACAAAGTCCCAAAAATAGTAATAACAGTAAAGAACGAAATTATTGTAAACACTGTGCTAAGAAATCATTCTTTGACTTCTTCTGAGGTAAGAACTAAGCTTCGGGATGTTCAGACAAGTGACATTTACAACTAAGACCACAAGAACAGAGGACCAGAGGACCTTTACTTTCCACGGGTTATCACGCACGGGTCGTCTGCACTGAAATAGGGATGACGATGCTTGAACCCGGAGTACGATACCAAGTGTCACATTGTTATTAGAGAGCTTAACGGTTCAGATTCATAATGATTTTCTATGTTTCAGTGAAGGTTAGTGGAGGGTTAGTAAAGATTTGAGAAGGCATATGTAGGATGTACGTACGAAGTTACACATTGCAGAAAACAGGTCTCTAGCTGCGGCAAATTTCCGACATTTAAAATAGATTGTGACTCCATTTGTCCTATACCTTAGTAAACAACGTATTTTACAAAGTATTTTTATTCCAATATTTTTGGGTGTAACTATAGTCACACAAGTCACTGAAAATTTTGTGACATTTTAATTTTTAATTCGATATCTTTGTTTAGATAAAACTCTATAAAATTCTTAACTTTCCCCTCGGTTTTGCTTGCGTGGACTTTGCTCTACCAACCTCAGTATCTGTCACAAACGTTTAATAATACGTTCACTCTGTATCTACATATTTACAAAATACATTGTGTGAATATGAACTCAATCGGCCAAGTCGTTCAAAAATTACACGATCACTGACTGACGCGCCAACGCTTTATTTATACAAGAAGGTATAAAAATTGTAAGTATGACATCTGAATTTCGTCGTGCTTTACAAATTCTTTTGTCAGATCATAGAGCACTTTTCCTTTTCACACCGTCATAACACCGACAGGTATACTGGTTGTGAATACACGCTACTCTTACGGACCGTTGGATTCCTTTTTATACCCCTTACATACTCTTTAGAAATAACGCAAGCGTTACGTGTTGTATTTTTATTTTACCTCTTAAACATAATATTATGACCAAAGAATAAAATAAAAATGTTTGCTTAATATTTGAATCAGATCATTTAAATACCAATATAATATTATTTTGCTTAAAAATTTTGTACGTAATGGCCATGCTTGGCGGACGGATTGGCTATTGCACTACTAGATGACGTAGGTCTAAGCATTTTACAACTTATAAATAGGAAGTTACATTCGTTTCGATTCCGAGGTGATATAATTATAGCGTGGCATAAAATATATAACTACATATGCGCATGTCTAATATAACCTTCAATACCCACGCTCTCACAGAATACCAGCGTGAAATAGCAGCTTAATGCCATTGTAGTTCGTGTAGTGTGTGTAGTTGATAACGGAATAACCCTTTTACTGGTAACGAGGCATTCTATGATTGTTTTGTGTAGTGACAACACATCCATATTTTGAATCATAATCGAGGATAGAGGATAGTAGGTGCCTATGGGCAACAACATCTAGTAAACATCAGGTTGAAAAATTCACTGCTGAACATAGACGTCCCTCATGAATTGCCTTATGTGGAATTTTGCGATAGTTGTCACGCTTGGAAGCGAATTGGCAACCGCAGTTTTTTAATTATTTAGAGTTGCTATCAGGAAGATGCTGCTGCCCATCACCTGTTTCATTTTCCCTCTGTCGCTACCCATGAGACGATATGGGGTAGTGAATATTCTTTTAACCGAGGTAGGTAATATTTACAAGATGATTTTTCTTTTTCTTTTTTTTTTACAAGTGAATTTATTCTAATAAGTGTAACAAACGAGCACACAGTTCACCTGATGTTTAGTAGACGTTGTTAACTTATTAAAAATATATTTATTAAACTCGTATGTTTGCGTATGTATAAGTAAGTGTACATTTATTATAAACATTTCTTTTTAATTCGATGTGTAGTTGCGGTGTAAGAGAATACTCTACTGAGTAGAGTATCATCCGATGGCTGTCGAAAAAGGCGACAGAGGGAATCTGAAAAAAGAGATGAGCAGCAGCATCTATCTTGCAGATATCATCGCAAAATAATAAAAACTGCGGTTGCCAATCCGCTTGTCAAGGTATATAACTATTGCAAATATCTCCCATGTGACTCATTGAATTCAACCACAAAATCATTTAAGCTTATTTAAAACACGAACATACGCATTTTTAAAATATCAGTAGCAAACTTTTATAATTAAATTTAAATTAAGCGCTAAAGTTTTCAACCACAGTTCATAACTCATACATACATAAAATCCACGCAAGATCTAGACCTATAAAGACATAGACTAAGTGACAAAATTATAAAGTCATTTCAAACAGCTGAAACTGCTGTTTTCAGTTACAAATTTATCTTTTTGGTAAATGAAAAGAAACGACTGACATTAATGAAGTAAAATAATTTTACCATCAATAATATAAGAAGTTTTGCACAAATACCGGATATTCGTAGACATTTCAAAAGTAATGAGGGAAATCCCCTGCATCGGTGCAGCAGTAAAATATAGCAGAAAATGTTGTTGAGTTAGGAATTCGTAAAATGAGTATACAGAACCGGGGATTATTTTTACTGGTAATGAGGCATTCTCTTTAAGGCGTTGGATGTGACAAAAAAGGATACAAAGGCGGACTTAATGCCTAAAGGCATTTTTTACCAGTCAACCTATACATCATAATATTCATTCATCGAAGATAGATGTAGGTGACTATGCCACTGCGTCCACTTACCATAAAATAAATTGTGACCTCGTTTACCACTCTTAACTACTTTTATAAAAAAAAATATATCTCTGCTAAATAATATGTTATTTAGAAAATCCCGCTACCCGCTTCTAAATTATCCCAAAACTTTATTTTATTAAACCTTCTGTATATGGGTCACCTGTAAAAGATATAAATAACAGAAGGTGCGCTCAAGTGACAGGCAGATGAAACAAGAGCAAAGCACTTTCAGATGCACAGTTGGCTTAATGTTTAATATCGCAGTGGAGATATAAAATATTAAGTTTTATGTTCTGGCATTTACGTGTGATATATACCAGTCTAGTTTTGGATATTAAATAAAAATTGCGCAAACCTCATCTGCTTTTATTTATTGAATTAGGCTATGGCGGTGTATCCATTAATTATTCATTTCATTAATGTTCATCATATTAAATCAAAAACCTTGACTGACACTAGGGAGCAAGTTTACTAGTGGTATCGATGCAGCAATCATCATCCTGCAAACTATATTTTATGAAATAAATTGCCCGTATTCCAGGGCAATTTATCTCATAAAATGTTTTGAAAAAAAAACTACAAGCAGCGGATAAAAAAAACATGCGTGAGTGTCGTGGAACACTTGGTTGGAACGAAGTACCTTTCGTAGTATATTATTATTGATAAACGTATTATATTATTGATTTACAAATACAAATAAATAAATAACTAGCGTCTATTAAAATGAAGCGTCATTTAAAATAATATTTCTTTCATGGCAAGATAAGAAAAAGTGCGAGGGAGATGGATATTATTCCCTCTCGCTCGCACTATAGAAAGGGTCGTGACGGAAAAATCTTACACTTTTATTCGCCTAGCCCCTATCCGCCAAATTTGTACCGTGCGATAAGGAACTTCGTTCCAATAATTTCATTTAGACTGAATTTCGGTCACGGTAGCCAGTCTCAATGGAGACTAGCCATCTGCGCAGGATAGGATTATAGTGCCAGAGTGTATACGCATGCGCAAGTGCACTCTCTATTCCCTCACTCTCATAGTCCGATGGAGCGGCAAACCGACACCACTTGAGAGAGTTCAGGCGCAGGATCAACGACTTTACGTGTTCTCCGACGCACGGGGGTGAAACACCGCCAACTTCCTGACTCAGGGCTGAAAAACTCAATAACTTTTTTTGTTGGCCCGGGATTCGGACCCGGGAACTTATGATCAGCAGTCACGATTACAACCATTAGAACAACGAGCAAGGAGAGAGAGAGAGAGAGAAAGAGAGAGAGAGATAAAAAAGGACGTTTAACTATTTTATTTACTGTGTGGTGGGTTACTTTGCAGCCTTCGAGTCCGTCTGAGTTGATACTAGTAATAGATATACTGTTTTTTAAAGCTTGTTTTTACTTATTTTACTAAGAGAAAGAGTAATGGTTATTACGTACAATTTTTATCTTTAAACGAAAAAGAGCGGCGAATAAAACCTTTTTCACTAACATGTCACCTCAGTCCAGAGAAAAATCATTTTGTAAAGATTACCTACCTTGGCTTTTACGGCAGGGTAACAACGGTTGTTATATAGGAAGCACTTTGTCGTACAAAAGGAATATAAAAGCTAATATATATTTTAAGCCGTCTTCAAAAAGGTAAGGTTCTAAATTTGACTTTATTTTTGCTTGTTTGTTACGTGATTTTCGCTTATTGTGAACCGATTTTAATCATATTTTTAATTGATGCACTTCAAAAGTGATGGAGTTTCTCTCTTTCTCTCTTCTCTCTTTCTCTCTGAAATTCAGTTGATACACGACTACTTTACACAAATGATTAAAATTTAGCTGATGAATATTTCTTAATTTCTTTTTTTGTCTCCAAAAGTATTGCTTAATATTTGAAAAAAAAAACTCCAATATAGATAATAAGGTATAAATTGAAAGAAACTATCACAATTGCCACATTAATTTTTACTCCTTTTATTCATTTATTAATGAAGGTTATTGAATAAGAGTGACAAGTCCACCTGATGGTAAGTGTAAGAAACAAAAATTAAAATCAAAATTGTTGGGTATTATTGTCTTCCTTTTCTTCCAATTTATGCCATAATATTTACTGGCACCAATCAATTCATTTCATCGCCCCTATTTATTGCCACCATAAAATATAGACAGTTATTTTTCCACATTTGCTTCGTTTCCCAGCTCAGATAAGTGAATTTTTATAAATTTAATAAATGCAGTTTTACTCATCGTTTTTGCTCGTTAAAATAAATATAAATGATCGGTATCGTTGATATTCACGCAACTTTTACACTAAATTATGTTTGTTTGCGAATACTTCATATCTCGCAAAACATAAATCTCAATAAGATGATTAAATACTTGCTACAAAATGCTTCAAAAAAGGGCTCTTATATCCATCTTCAGATCAACTCCATAGTACTATACAATATTAATGTAATGTCTTCAAGACTGAATTTCGGTCCACGGAGACTACGAGTGGGATTGTATACTGAAATATTTGCGAAGTCGAATGAAAAGTACCTTATAAATATGTTACACATGCTTAATTATTACCTACCTCGTTTTCATAAATGGCTGCGCTATTTTATCTAGTAAAATTTTAGATTTAAATATATAAGTGTCGATTTGTATGCCACTAAGAGTCCACAGTTATATATGTGTGAATTTATTATAGCCCTCAGCTAGGTTTCAGCGTGTTATGGCTACAGCATGACTGGGTTGGCTCGATTGCGCGAAGGACCACGCTCGTACCGAATATCAGCGTAAGTTATCAGTATAATTCTACTGTCTTTTGTATGATGAACGTCGAGAACTTATTTTTGGTAACAAGACATTCCACCTTAGTCTAGAAGGTTGACACCGCATCTACATTTTTGTTCTTAATTGATGACATAACGTGGTAGAGCCACGCTGTAGCTATGTTATGGTAAGACCACGCTCTTAGCTTCAATGGGGCCCTCACATACCTAAACTAGGTAGCAAACTTAGTTCTGCAGCAAACGCTGTAAAAATATTAGAGGCCTTACATGAGTTGAAACAGTTAGATTAGTTTATTTTAGTTATTTCCATAGCATAATGTCATATAGAATCTTGCTATGGGGTATTGCGACCGACATTGAAACTGAAAAGCAATATATAACCTAGGTCCAAAGGAATCTCTTAGAGAAAAATTTAAAGAAATAAATATATTATTAACTTTGTCCTCTCAATATATTTACGAGAATTTAATATATGTATGTACACAAAAATAACCATCTGAGCCGTGGTAGCTCAGATGGTTAGCGCTCGCTGTAAGTTTCACAGTACGCGAGCAACCCGGGTTCGATCCCCGCCGGCACCAATGAAATTGTTAATTGCAATTTTAAGTGCTGATTTATCATGTGCTCGGCGGTGAAGAAAAACATCGTGAGGAAACCTGCATGTCTGAGAAATAAAAAAAAATATTTCGAAGAAATGTGAAGTTCGCCAACACGCATTGGGGCAGCGCGGAGAACATTTCCTTGCCCTAAAACCCTCTCAGAAATGAGAGGAGGCCTGTGCCCAGCTGTGGGACGTATATAAGCTGTAACTTTTACACAAAAACAAAAATAGTTTTATTAAAAATAGTGATGTACATTCTGTAAATACTAGGAACAAGTACAAATTATAGTTATACCAGTTACTCTACTCCAAAGAGTCAGTAATTCCTTAATGGGGCTATGCATACACTTTTACAACAAAGTCCCAGAAAATATACAGAATTTATCTATCAAATAGTTTAAAATGTTTAATAAGCAAAAATTGTCTAGTAAGGGTTATTATACTACTAAAGAGTACATGACTGATAATAAACCCTGGGAATGAGGTGATCGCCACCATGCTGTTTCTAAATGTCTTCATAACAATTGTATAAAATATTATATTGTAAATTGTGCTTTAAAAAAAAGTCCCGCTGGGTGTCTTGCTGCTTCTTCCCAGGACAGAGGTTTTTGGCTAACCAGTGGTAAAATTAAAAAAAAATCAGTAATTATTATATACTGTAATCTATATTGAATAAAAATGTTTCTATTCTATTCTATTCTATTGATTGGCTCTATGCTGTGGTTCGTATGGTGAGTGTAGAGATCCGCAGACCCTTTTTACTGGAATCGAGCCGTTCAATAGTTAGTCTTCTGTGGTGACAACGCGTCTGCATTTTGATTCTTAATGGAGGATAGATGTCCATGGGCCACATTATCCACTTACCATCAATTGGACTGTGTGCTCGATTGTCATCGTTATTTCTTTAAAAAAGGCCCTAACTCGAGAGAGTATTGTTATAAGCTTATCATATAATATCAAAAGCTGCTGCGTGAAGTGGCATGGAAAGAATATTCACCAACCCCATATCGTCCCGTGGGTGTCGTAAGAGGCGACAGAGGGAAACTGAAACGGGAAAGAGGCAGCAGTCTTCCCGATAACAACTCAAACTAATGAAACTCTGCGGTTGCTATCCCGCCTGCCAAGCGTGGCAACTATTCAAAAATTCTTCCTATAATGAATAGATATATGGACTTTCATAGGCTGTAATAGAATAAATAATAGTATAGCTGCTCCACAATAGAGTGTTTTATATAATTTTATAGTATTCACAATTGAAAACCATGAGCTATCAAAATAATACGGTGTGTGCGGAGGATCCAATTGCCAATTTACACATTAACTCGGAGGAGAGAAAATATAATTTTTCGTAACAAGAAATTAACGGTCAATCACCGTAAGGTAACGAGGGACGTCCATTAATTGTGTCGGAATTGATGTTCGTAATAAGCAATCGCAAGAATTTTTTTCCTCAATATTGCAGTCGGCTAGCAACATATTAACGTCTTTTACCGATTATGATTACGCAATTATTATATAAGAAAAGTTTTAAATTGAAATGTTGTCACTAGGATAAAACATAATCGTAATACCATTATATATGAGTTATACTAAATTTTAATTATGGACGTCTTGAAATGGAAACTGAACAGATCATTATAATGTGATTCTGACGCAACGTAGAAAGGGTCTATACAAGGTGGTCCAAACAGTGAGGTTATAAATTTTTTTTTGATTCCTCACACCTAGGGGTATCCGAAAATACCCTATGTATGTTCCGCGATTTTTGTAGTTTTCGAGTTATGATTTTTTATCCTTTTTTGAAAATGTTCACCTAAACAGCCTAACATTAAAATGTAATTGTGAGATTTTTCCAAGTTTTTTGTTTGTAGCATGATCCTTATGAGTTGACCTATTATGCATAAAATAATTAGCTTCCTAACATTCACCGAAGATATAATAATTTTAATCGAAACTTAAAAATCTGTCATGAGAGTGGGGCTTGTGCTTCAACATTAAATGAAAAATAGTAATAAATGATTTCATACTTTCTAATTAATTTTGAAAACTTGGCAGTACCTTAATCTTTCATAATAACATTAAAAAAATGACACTTAATAGGCCAGTTTTTCTGTTACAGACTTCTGAAGTTACTCAGGCAGGAAACTACCTGAATAATTAATTTGATTTAAAAAATCTTTTTATCATTTCTAGGGCTAAACTAAGATAGTAAAGGCTTCAGGTTAGCAAAGAAAACTACTTATTGTTAAAACGTGACATTTATTAAGGTATCATCAACGATTTGCCAGATGTTGTTTTGACTTCAGAGTGTGTCCTATTTGCGGATGACCTGAAACTAACTCTGGGTATTGAAACTGAGGCTGATGCCATGACATTACAGAGAGATATTGATGCTGTGTCTATATGGAGTCAAGAAAACCACCTTCCGTTCAATAATCTCAAATGTAAAATAATAACTTTCACGCAAAAATCACAGCCCATTATTGTTAATTATAAGTTGACTGACGCTCCTTTGGAAAGAGTTAAAGAGGTTAGGGACTTAGGATTACTATTAGATTGCAAATTAGATTTTCACACGCACATCAACAAAATTTGTAAGTCAGCGCACAAAATGTTAGGGTTTGTCATAAGGACTGCGTCACAGTTTGATAATACACGGGTCGCAAAGTATTATACAATGCTTATGTGCGCAGTAAACTCAGTACGGTGCTGTTATCTGGAATCCTTACGAAGAGAAATACGTTCTAATGATTGAAAAATACAACGTAAATTTGCTCGATGGATATATAAGAAACAGTACGGATACTATCCCTACTTATACCTTCCTTATTCGTGTCTGGTATGGTGGACATTGAAACGTTGAAATTTAGAAGGTCAATGTCTCAAGTTATGCAATATCTGTCCATAATTCACAATAGGATTGATAGTCCCCAAATACTAGAGCGTGTCCGCATCTTGGTCCCTGGGAACGTGTCAGCAAACTCGCAGGGACAGGTGGCGCCGCGGCGCCGCCCGCGACTGCTGGAGCCCCGCGCACGTACCGAGCGCGCTCGTCAACGCCCACCAACCGCGCACTCCGCATTATTGGGACATATTTGCACAGCACCACGAGCTAGACTTATTTGCCGATGGATTAGGACATTTGTTTAAAGAAATTCAAATAATTTTAAATAAATTCTAGCCATCAAACTTACATATATTGTTTTCATAATTAATTATTATAATTGCTAGTTGCGTATTGTCTTTCTTATTTTTTTTTATTATTATTATTGCTATTTTATTTTAATATTAATGTTATTTATGGACTCAGTCAGACTGTATTTTTTATGATTTTTTTTTCTATGATATTATTGATGTATTGTTAATTAGGATATTGTAAAATAATTTTGCTATATAATGACGAGGATGTGTAATACCGAATTGTTAATCTTATAAGCGTTTTGGATGTGTCATCTGTTAGCTTGTAAGATGAAATGAAATGAAATAAATAAATAAATAAATCATTTTACTACAAACTACATGGTTTTTTTTATTTCACTCAAACTAAATGATAGCACATTCAGTCACAAACACACAAAGGAATTTTAAACAAAGGCTCAGGTAAACATTCCTGCTTTGCGCTCCATTTTTGTTACCAGGCCGCACCCCGCGCCCCGCGCCACACCGACCGCCTTTTTCACCTCGCTCGGTCCCGCCAGTCGTTCACTGCTTTCCTGCGTTCAACCACTACTCACGTTTACGTTTATTTGGATCTCTTATTTTACTACCTTCGCTTTGTTTCCCGGATTCTTGATTTGCCTTACGATAGACCTGTGCTTGTTTTATGGACCTTGAGTTGCTTAGTGATTTGGATTACTTTCAGCAATGAGTTATTCTCTCAGTCAATACGCAGAGATGCACTATTTCTACGGCGTTACCCAAGGAAACGGCGCATTAGCGGCACGGCTTTATCGAGAGCAACTGGAGCGGCGAGGAGAAGTTTAGAGCATTACCCGAGCTACAGGGTTTTTAATAACACCCACGAAACCCTGATGGCTGGACGCGTTCCTGGGCGTAATCAACGTCGCGAGGGACTACCCAGAGTGGATCCAGAAAGAAGAGATGTAATCATTGAAGAAGTAGAAAGAGACCCTTCTACTAGTTCACGAGTGATTACGAGAAGGACTGGAATACCAAGGACTTCAGTTTTAAGAATACTGAAATCTGGTGAGTGCATTTTATTATTTTGTAGACCTCTTTATTCAAAATCCCAACACATTGCTGCACTGCCATTTCAAATCACACTCATTTAATTTACTGTGAATTGTCGATGTCTAATGTGTTGCGTGTGCGTGTAAAAGAGAGAGATTTAGAGGACCCTTAAACAAGCGCTCGTACGTACCTCTAGTATTGCGTACAATGACAACCTACAATAAAAATACTAATAATTTTTTTCCAGAGGGATATCACGCGTTTCATATTCAGCGTGTTCAACAACTTAACGACGCAGACTATCCAAGGCGTGTTGCTTTCTGCCAAATAATGCTGGAAAGATCTGCGGAAGACCCGGATTTTTTTAACAAGATACTCTGGACGGATGAATCCCGGTTTGAAAGGACTGCCGTCTTTAACATTCACAATTATCATAGCTGGGCTATTGAAAACCCAAAAAAAGCAAGGCAGTCAAATTTTCAGAACAGATTTAGTATCAACATGTGGTCAGGAGTCATAAATGGAGAAATGGTTGGGCCCTTTGAATTGTCGGCTAGGTTGAACGGGTCCCAGTACCTGAACTTTCTACAAAATAACCTAAATGGTTTATTGTTTGAAGTTAATTTACAAACGAGGAGGGATATGATATTTCAAAATGACGGTGCTCCTTGCCATTTTGAAAGACAAGTGAGGGAGCACCTCAACAGAACTTTCCCAGGAAGGTGGATTGGGCGTGCAGGGCCAATCGAATGGCCTGCACGCTCACCAGATTTTTTTATTTGGGGATTCTACAAAGAGATGGTGTATGCTAGAGAAATTAATTCGGAAAATGAATTAAGGGGAAAATTGAGACAGTGCGCAGAAAAAATCAAAGAAAATACGAATGCTTTTCGAAGACTAAAAGCAATTTTTTTAAGACGATGTAGACTGTGTATCGAAGTTAATGGCCGCCATTTCAAAAATATACTTTAAATAAATTTATCTTAAATTATTTACTAGTTTTAGTATGAATCTTGAAATCATTTGTCCAGTTCCCGGCAAACATCTTGAACAATAAGCGTAGTGGGGGAAGGTTTGCGCACGCATTTGTGTATGTAAAACCGAATCTGCGCAGTCAAGTTCAAGAAGTTTGCCGGCAATTTTGTTGTCAATAAATTTTAAACAATAAGTAAAGACACTGGATGTTATTTTTGCTAACCTGAAGCATTTACTATCTTAGTTTAGCCCTAGAAATGATAAAAAGATTTTTGAAATCAAATTAACTATTCAGGTAGTTTCCTGCCTGAGTAACTTCAGAAGTCTGTAACAGTAAAACTAGCCTATTAAGTGTAATTTTTTTATGTTATTATAAAAGATTAGGTACTGCCAAGTTTTCAAAATTAATTAGAAAGTATGAAATCATTTATTACTATTTTTCATTTAATGTTGAAAATTCAAGCCCCACTCTCCTGACAGAATTTTTTTAAGTTTCGATTAAAATTATTGTATCTTTGGTGAATGTTAGGAAGCTAATTATTTTATGCATAATAGGGCAACTCATAAGAATCATGCTACAAACAAAAAAACTTGGAAAAATCTCACAATTACATTTTTTAATGTTAGGCTGTTTAGGTGAACATTTTCAAAAAAAGGATAAAAAAAATCATAACTCGAAAACTACAAAAAATCGCGGAACATACATAGGGTATTTTCGGATACCCCTAGATGTGATTAATCAAAAAAAAAATTATAACCTCACTGTTTGGACCACCCTGTATAATAAGTTAAAAAAATTCATCAACTTGGTGGACATATTGTCGTCTGCGGGTGTCATAACACCCCAGGTTTCGAGCTTCGGTGAGTACCCCATTGTTCGCACTTCCTCGCGGTACAGAAATGTGTACCGGTCTGTCGAGCTTTATGGAAATTCTACGAATACTAACAAATAAAATCAGTTGTTACTTTGCGGAAATCCATTCTATTAAACATGTAAAAAATTAATTACCTACGATCGACGTTACGATACGAGATACGAGTATAATAAAATAAAATGATGTTTTATCTAGTTTGACACTTCATTTTATTTTATTACGCGGATCTTAGCTAATGGATTTTTAGAATCTTTTTTATTATACCAATACTAACAAATATATTGATATGATGCGAATATGATTTAATCCAGTACAAAGTCACGCTGGAATCGTTTAAATAAAAATGTTACAGTTCTCTTTGACAGCTTATCAAATACGTACCCTGCTTAACCTGCCAGGTGGTACAACTTTAATGATCGACGCTTTGGATTTTGTAACAAACTATACTCGTATTTATATCTTTATGAGTACCAACCGTAAAGTGAGTAATTCACTACTCCATATCATCCCGTAGGTCTCGTAAGAGGCAGCTGAAACAGGAGATGGGCAGCAGCGTCATTCTTATAACAACTCAAAGTTATACAATATTGCAGTTGAATAAAACTATTTTTACGGATTTTATCGCGAACCCATGGTCCCGGGGGGACTGCGCGACCATGGGTTGTTGTAAAGCACCCGAAACGTCGGGAGTCAAAATACTAAAATTAAACGCGATAAAATCCGTAAAAATAGTTTTATTCATTGTGTAGTGTTCGCGTAAATATAAGAAATCAATATTGCAGTTGCCAACGTGGATGCCGTGCGTGGCAACTATGGCAAATATCCCCCTTACAAGGCAATCTTTCAGGAAGGCCTATGTTCAGCAGTGGAGTTACTCTTATTTTTTTTGACTGACAGGCTTTTATGAAAAACACTACCCTTACTACTCAGCCGTGGGTCCGTACGTAAACAATTGCCGAAAAACTTGAAAGGATCAGCTCGCAAGCGTCAGAACAATTCCGTACTTTCAAAACTATATTTCTGTATTTTTAGTTAAATAATAAATTGATTGATAACCTGGTAAGACATACATGCAGTTGATGGATGCAGGTGGCTCAGGACCGTGCTTTGTGGCATAACTTGGGGGAGGCCTATGTTCAGCAGTGGACTTGTGAAAAGCTGTAATGTGAATAAATTGATTGACAGTTCAGTAGCTTAGAAGCGTTTGGTTGTGGCACTACGGGGCTGCGGGTTTTAATCCTGCACGGAACAATGGTTTCGAGTGTGAATGTGTTTAAAAAGCCAAATCGATACAGAAAGAAATCTACTACGATATCTGCGCATACAAGTATATTACAGTTACGTAACAAAAACATTTACAAGTACGTGTTCGTATTTGTTTTCGTATATAAATAACTGTAAATGTTTGTAGATGTATTGTGCAGTTGTATCAAAAAAGTATTTATTGGATGTAAATACTTTTGTAGTATTTATTGAATATAAAACTTTTTCTGTATGAAAATCCAATCCATAGAGCTGCAGCGCTGAATGCTTAGCTACTCTGCTACCAATCCTGTAAAAGTTCACTGCTGAATATGGGCCTCTCGTTGTAGGGAAGATTTGCCTTAGAACGTCTGCTGCGTTAAACGGGACACATCTGTCTCTTCAAAATTCAAGAGCGTGACGGCTAGCACGTGCGTAGTCCCGCGCGTGGGCTTTTTTCATACAAATCATTGAGCCGCGTTGTGTGACGCGGATTGCAGGCGCCGTGAAAAAAAAAACTCTATTTAAAATGTCATTTGTCTTTATAGAATTCATCTGCTATATCTCATATTACGGAACGATTATGCTCCATATCGGTGTTCATGTTCGCAATTAAAGGAAAGTAGGATTTTTTTGTTATTTAAAGTTATAACAAATTTCTATATATAGTTATACCTAACATGGGATATGGTAAATAAATTTTAACGACGGTGATGTTCGTTGACAGTTAATTTTTAATTATAATTTTAAATCTAATTAATAGATAATTGTACGGTACGACTGTACACGCGTACAATAAGTAGTACTAGCGGTGCTGCGTTGACTGGAGATTCCGCGGCGCGTCCAATGATCGCAGGAGACGGAGCATGCCACGTGTACCCGTGAAAAAGACATGGTAAAAGTATCATAAAATTAATAATTTAAGGTATATTTGCATTTGGCAAGGCAGTTTGCCAGATACCCTGGTAAACTGCCTTGCCTTGGTAAAAAGTGCGTAGTCATAGAATTCATACAGAATTGATATCATGTATCCTGTGGGAACATATTTGACAAGAATAATTAAGAATAACATAATATGTCATACTTTCGGCGACTCTATCAATATCTTAGTCATGTAGTTATCTAGTTATACGAGGGTGACACGGAAAGTTCTTAGAAAATTAAAAACTGAACAAACTAGCAAGTTATTAGTTTTATTATATCTTTTCAAAATAGTGTCCATTTACATCAATACATCGCTGCATCCGGTGGAACCACTGAGAAAAGCACTTTACCTTACTCTTTACTTTACTCGTCCTTAGAGGTCTCTTCGACGGCATTTTGAAACGCAGCCACTGCTTCCTCGGCGTCCATAAAACGTTTTCCTCGAAGTTTTTCTTTTATTTTCGGAAATAAATAAAAATCGCAAGGTGCGAGGTCGGGGCTATAGGGCGGGTGACCCAGTAATTCCACTTCTGACGTCGCCAAGTAGTCGATTGTTTGCTTGGCGGTGTGTGACGAGGCGTTGTCGTAGTGAAGTAGGATCCTACTGCGATGTCGTTTGTCCCGAACTTTTTCCAAGACAAGTGGCGAACAATTGTTAGTGTACCACTCTGCAGTAACTGTTTTTCGATCCTCTAAAACAATTGTTGCCTAATGACCTGTGCTTCCGAAGAACGAGGCCACCATCTTTTTTCCCACGCTTCGATCTCTCTTCACTTTAGTTGGCAACTCCTCGGAAGGAAACACCCAGACAGCAGACTGTCTCTTAGTTTCAGGATCATAAGAATAAATCCAGCTTTCGTCACCCGTAAGTATGTCGAACACAGTATTTGAGTCACCTCCGTTAAATCTATGAATCATTTCACGACACCAATCAACACGACGGAGTTTTTAGGCCTCTGTCAAATTATGGGGTATCCACTGGACACAAAGCTTCCTGACCGCTAAATGTTCATGGAGGATTTTGTGCACTTAACTCATACCGATGCCTAAGCTTGTCCGAATCTGCTGATAAGTCACTCTTTCGTCAGGCTCTATCATATGCCGCACAACACTGATGTTATCTTCAGTCGTCGTCGTAGAAGGCCGTCCCTCACGCAGATCATCGGTGAGATTAGTGCGACCACGTTTAAACTCATTAAACCAGTTGTAAACAGTGGCACAAAATGGGGCTTTATCGTGAAAGGCCAATCGAAGTCTATCATAACTTTCTTGTTGACTTAAATAACATCGAAAGTCATAAAAATCATTGTACGAAAATTTTCTCGCGTTAAATTCATGCTGACGTGGCACAGACAACTTTCAATTTGCCACCAAATCGTAAATAAATGACAAATTAATAAAATACATACAGAATAATATTGGCAAAGTTCATTTCAAATTTGAACTTATTTTTTATTATATGGGATGGTCGCTCGCGTCCGTAGGCTTCGACCACTAACCCTAGGCCCACCCTACACGTGTCCCCGGTGGTGCTAAACGAGCGACAAAGCCGAAAGGATAGACTCGGCTCCTCGCCGTATGGTAGCGGCGTAAAATCTACCACCTTAGACCGCACCATGAGCCAACACGTTAAAGGAATGGCCCCGGTTGGCGCCTTTAATGGGGCAGGGGTGCGAAGAATCTCCGGGAGTAAAACCGGCGACGAGTTCGCCACCCGTCACGTTCTGTCTCCGGAGGAAACGAAAAGTGGATTGCGGAGGCCCGTCTGGCTACGCTGAATGTATGTGAGCAATGAATGATAAGATGGATGAAATATGCGAAATGATGAATGATAGAGAATAGATGTGTTATGTGTAAATGAAACGAAACGAAAGGAAAGGATGCCACTGCATGGCATGTATACCGCTTACTGGTCTGGTGTAGACGAGACCGAGCGGGCATGCCAGGGAGTCAGTGTCATCCTTTCAGAAAGATAGGTCAATGTGTGAAAGAGTATGAATGTGTAAGCCCAAGGCTGCTGTGGATACGAATGAAAGTGGGCTTAAAGAAGTTGTTTGTGCTAGGGTGTACGCCCCAGACATATCTAAACCCACTTATATCCGAGAGCAGTTTTGGGACATAGTAAGATGGTGTTGATGAAATGTAAGGAAATGAAAATATCATTATGTTAGGAGATTTTAATGGAAGGGTTGGGGTTAAGAGGTCTGGTTATGAAAGGATATTAGGAATGTTTGGCGACGAAAGTGTAAATGAGAATGGTGAAGACCTCCTCGCCGTATGTGAGAAAAATAATATTTTGTGACGAATACTTTCTTTCGCCATAAGAGGATTCACATGTATACATGGGAAAGAGGTAATGATAAACATGATAGATTTCATAATTGTGGATGAAGAATGCGGAGCGCAGTGGTAGATACAAGGTTTACAGGATCCAACGTAGGGACGGATCATTACCTGGTCTTATGCCGAATTAATGGTCTATTCAGGCGTTGGCGGCATCGGACATCTGTGTCTACCACTGCGTTCCAACGTATAAGAACAGAGAGGTTACAAGATGAAGGTGTGAAGAAGTATAAATGTAGACTGAGGAGAATATAAATGGTTTGAATGAAATATGTATGAATGATTTAGACCTGAAGACTGTATGGAATAATGTTAAGAAAGTTTTGGTGGATGCAGCCAAGTATAATAGTGTAATAAGTAGAGAACGAATGAAAGGAAAAATAATACGTTGTGGTGGGATGATGAGATTCGGATGGAAGTTGAAGCAAAGAGAGCATGGCTAGATTTACTGGCAACAAAGCTGGTAATTCTGGCGGTATGAATGATGAGATTGAAAGAAAAAGGCAGACTTTAGACTTATAAATAAGAGTAAAAGAAGTTGTTGAAGGAAAAAGCAAGAAAGAACGGATAAGAATGATAGAAGGATATCTGATAACTTCCAGGTAAATATTAAAATGTTCTGGAAACTCATAAGAACTGCTGGGGAAATTCAAAACAGCCTAGAATGAATGCTATACAGAGACGAGAATGGCTGTATGCTGAATGATGAAGTTTCAATTTAAAGAGATGGAAGGAATACTTTGAAAGCGTGTTTATGAGTGAAGGGTCGTCTGAATTAAGTGAAAAGAAATTTCGAAAGAAGTGGAGAGGTAGGGAGATAAGTGTAGATGAAATAATGAAGGAATGAAAAGCATGAAAGCAGGTAAGGCAGCCGGATATGATGAGTATCACTCGAAATGCTAAGGGCTGGAGAGGGGTGGTGGCAGGCCTGCTGTACACCTTGTTTAATTTATGTTGGGAACTGAAGCGGGTACCGGAAGACTGGTGCAAAGCCGTTATAGTCCCAATATATAAAGGAAAAGGTCACAACAGGACTGTAAAAACTACCGTGGTATCAGCTTGCTTAGCATTGTGGGTAAACTGTATGCATAGGTGTTAATTGAAAGAGTTATGGAAGAAACTGATGGAAAAATTTGGGATGTGAAAGCTGGATTTAGAAAGGAATGGGGTGTGGATCAAGTATTTTCCATGCGCATGATTGCGGAGAAGTTTTGGCCAAAACAGAAAGTTTTGTGCTTTCATGGACTTGGAAAAGGCTTATGACAGAGTGGACAGGAATGTGTTATGGCAAACACTTAACTCATTTGGTTTGAGCGCTGGTTTGATACAGGCATTGAAGTCTCTTTATAGGGACTCTAGTGCTTGTGTCAGGATCAACAGGGTCTACTCGGACTGGTTTGGCATCCAAAAGGTGTCAGACAGGGCTGTGTAGCTTCCCTGGCTGTTTAACCTATTTATGGACAGTTGTTTGCAAACTTTGAAAGTTGAAGAATGTGGGTTGAGAATGGGTGAGTTAACCGTCAAATGCCTTTTGTACGCCGATGATCAAGTCATATTTGCATCGTCGGCGGCCGAGTTGCAAATGATGGTTACTTTAATGAACCGATCATTAAAGAAGAGGTGTGAAAGTGAACGCAAGTAAGACGAAAGTGATGGTTTTTGAAAGAAGAAAGTAAAACGTTATGTGAAATAAGAATAGAGGAGTTGATTGAGCAAGTGGATGAGTTTGTATATTTGGGATGTTTATTTAGTAGGGATGGTAGATATGATAAGGATATAGAACGACGAGTGAACGCAGGAAATAGAGTGAATGGGGCTCTACACGCTATTGTGAAGAGTCAGAATGTGTCAAAAAGGCACGTTTGGCAATTCACAATGCTGTGTTAGTCCTACTTTAATGTATGGTAGTGAAAGTTGGGTCTGGCAGAAGAAACATGAGAGTAGAATAAATGCTGTAGAAATGCGGTCATTAAGGAGTATGCTAGGGCTGAATCTGAATGACAGGATGAAAATAGTGTGATAAGAAAAGTGTGGTTTGCAAGATGACGTTGTGACCAGGATTAAGAAAGGAATGCTTCGGTGGTTTGGTCATGTAGAAAGATGAACGAAGAAGAGTGACAAAGCAAATTTATGCTGCAGAAGTGAACGGCAGAGTCGGAAAGGGACGCCTAGACGAAGGTTTATCGACCAAATTGGCGATATATTGAAATGGGCCAGATTAGGTACCCTTAACCGACGAGCGTGTATGCGTAGATATATGGATGTAAAGGCGAGAGAGGTGTGCCAGGATCGTGCCAAGTGGAAGTCCGTAGTCTCTGCCTACCCCTCTGGGTGACAGGCGTGAGTGTTTATGTTTATGTTTAAGTTATGTTTTTATTATATCGTTTACAAGTGGCCAGTTCCAAAAACTTTCAGTGTCGCCCTCGTAAGGTCATTTAGTCACTTATCTAATTTATAATAATTAAGTTTTAGTTCTCAATAACAATAGTTTAAAACTCATACCGAATTTTCGAAACTCTCAGCTGATCAAACTAATTTTATGTGGATATGCTATACTCTCAATAACTTTCTTTCATAATTACGTATCGGTAACTAACCCATAAAATTTACTCACATCATTTGCAAATTTATCAATATTTTTTACATCGTAATTAGATAGGATTCGAGGCACGACTTCAAGCTTAATATACTTAGATATATACTTAATATACTAAAAATAAATTATATGACTTTTTAAAATATAAGCTAAACATAGGTATCATCGAATCTCTCTATCATTGACTAAAAAAAATGTTTATTAATATTAAAGTTACAGCTTATTTACTAAGACCATTATTTAAATTCGTATATTATAATAAACAGAACAAAGAAACAAATGTAAAGCAACGTAGTCATCATTTTAGCATAACAACAGATGGATCGGAATACAAATTGCAAATCCAGCAGCACAAGCGAATTGTGACACCTTTGTATTAAATTTCAAAGTACGAATATGGGAAACGTTTGCGATTACATCGTATGACCTAATTTCAACATAACTCTTAAAATAAGATAAACATGTGAATACAAATGATTTACACAAAACCCTAAAAATATTAGTCTTAAACATTGTTTTTTTTTTATTTACACAGCTTAGATAGTTACATTGCAGTGTTAAAATACTTTTACATACAGTTATAAACACAAGCTTTTTAAAATTTTAAGAGTGTCACTTTTGTATAACAAAATATTTATATAAATATTGAAAAGGGATTTTTTTTATCTGCTTTAAATTGTTATGCTAATTAAGTAATTATCTACTTAAAATACAGGTTTAAGTATTGATAGATAATTACATAATTTAAGGTTTCATTGTCTTTATTAGAGAAAAATTAAGATAAATGTCTATAATATAAAATAATGCCTAAGTAACAATAAAATAAAAATTTTAATTTACAGAATTCGACTTAGAGAAAATTATGATATAAAAATATTATATATAAGGAATTATAGCCGATTTAAAGTGAATAGCCTCCTTACCGCTACAACTTAATGATTACTCATCCATTAAATGGTGCTACGCCAGGAATGGTTTTAATTCATTCTAGCCTAATCACTATTAACCTAAAAGATATTAAGGTATAAATTTAAATGATAAGTTAGACACAAGTTCATTATATCGTTTTCTTCCTTATTTATTTTTCTTTTTCTTTTTCTTTATCGGGCTGTAAATTCCACAATTCTACTAATATTTTCTAACGACGAATAGAATAAAATTAATATTTTCATTCATACATTTATTTTACGTCATATTCATTAAAAAAAAACAATTTTGATTTACCCCTCATTCGAAAATCTTCGCTGTCCTGGGAAGAAATAGAAGAAAATCCAATTTTTCATTATTACTAATTTTTACAATTGTTAAATATTTGAATTGTTTTAGAAATGGCCTGGTAGCGATCATCTCATTTCCATGGCTTATTTTCGTTTCCGTGTTTTTTGTTAATGTAATTTGGCATGTATTAAGTACGTGAGAGAAACCATATATCATCCCATGGCAAAAGATGACAGAGAGAAAAGAATCAGGAGGTAGACAGACACAGCAGCTTCTTCCTGATAACAGCTCGAAATAATAAGCGTGACAATATGGCAAATATCCCCCCTATGCAGTATTTAGCAATAGATGTTTGATAAATTGTAAGGATGATGTAATAATGATGTTATTGTATTAACCCTTTTCATACAGTTTGGGTTTAGTGAAACATAGAACATAAGGAATTCTTTTCCATTTTCCAACTTATCCTATGGGTGCCGTGATATATACTTATGGAAAAACCCGATGATCCTATGAACATCGAACTGTATTTTATATCTGACGTAATTTAGGCTACGCGGACAACGGTGTAATATATTTTGGATACGATTTATCAGTCCGTTTATCAAAAGTAATAGGCGGCAGGTATCGTTTACTTTATTAGAGGCCTACGTCCAGCTGTAGACTGGTTACGAAAAACAAAGAGAAGTAGAATTACCTTTACATTTTTCGTTATTAATTAATGAAGAAATAACGCATTAATTCTTTTTAATGCTTATGTTTAGAAAACAATGCATTAAATTCTTTTAACCTAAACGTTAGCAATTTGCCAAGGCTTCATTCTATAATTTCTACGAATCGTGAGATTAAAACTACGATTTAGTATCATTTTTAGTATGTACAAGAGCTATTAACTGTAATATCGTTCAGTCCATCTATTTTTAGATACGAAATCTTGCCTATGATAAAATAGTAAGTTTTAAATGTTTTGTAGGTACATACATATTTAAAACTTTCCGCATTTTTTAACAGGTAAATACCGTTTCATCAAATTGGGGTAAATATATGCAAACGCTGCAATTGTATTTGTAACTTTGACGTATTCACCCCAAAAGGTGAATACTAAGCGTATTAAATAATTGCAGTCAAAAATTTTCCGATGCACATTTTTGGCTGTATTTTCTCTTGATTTTTTTAACATAAATTGCGTAGAGATCCATAATGTTTACTACCCCACTTTTGAGCTAACAGAGCGAAGTGGTGACTGAGACACTTTTCAAAAACTGAAAACTTTCCCCGACTTTAGTGTTAAACAAACAAAACTTTAAGTTTAACATTCCGACATCTCGCAGAGGTGTAAAAGAAACAATCATTCCGTCTCTCCAATGGATGTCATAAAAGTCATATAAAGAAAAAGTCAAGATCATTTGCAGTTAGAAGAATGGCGGAATAATCATTTCATTTTATACCAGACTAAATTACTCAGACCGGTGATGGAGAACAGCGTAAATTATTCGCATCTTTTTGTATACATTTCGAGGACATGATGGGAAGTCTGCCAATAGGAAAGTGAGTAGTTGGTCCATGACCCTCTGAGAAATGAGAAAAGGGAGAATGTACTTTTAATGAACAAGGAATGATTCGTACCAATAAGTACGTCCATATTTGAAAGTGCATCTAATACACCAAATCACTCTTGCAAAATATTCGAAAATTTTCGCTATAGTCGTAATCGTCCAGACAAAGGATAACTTAAAAATGCACCACTTGGTCTGCCATCACTATTCACTTCCAATTAAATGTCTAATTATTATCAGAAAAAAATGCAGAAGTTATTTTTTATAACATTTATTTTTAAGTCAAGTATTTTATAGAATAAAGGCAACAAACGAGCACACAGTACACATTCCAAAAGTAGACACTTTGTCACCCTTGAGGACTAAGATAGAATGCCTCGTTACCAGTAAAATGGGTATTCGGTTGTTTACACTTACCATACAAAACACAGCAGCATAAACTTGGTTTGGAGTCGATATTATAATGTATTCTCGAGAATTGTGGGATTGGAAAGTTCGCACACAATGTAATTTAAAACTCCTAGGGCCTGCAAAAATTTAAAATATATATTGAAATTTGGTTTGCGGAAAAATTATAACACTTTCCAAATGGGAAATTAATTATCAAAACCGTGATTTATGTTTGATGTATGATTATTTTATATTTGTTTTTTTTTTCAAATTTCTTATAATAAAAGATCCAAGCATTCACAATATAACATAGAACTGAGATCACATCTAGGCGTTAATATCTAAAAGCATCAAGATAATGTTCTGTGTAAGTACGTGCACTCTTAATGTACAGAATCAATATCTGAAAGATGAAACTGTTATCGAAATTTGTCAGATAAACACCAATGTCATTGAAAAAAAAATGCATATATAAACTTGTTCAGTTTCATTCATTCATAGTCTAACAAAAGTCCACTGCTGAACATAGAGGCCTTCATCATAGATTGCCTCATATGCAAAGACGAGCTGGCAACGTCTGCTTTTTTATTATTTTGAGTTTTTAATGATTCTACGACAAAAACTGTATGGTCTGGTGTAGTGGATTCTCTTACGCTGCCACTACACAGCCATTCTAGTCAACAGGTCTAATTGTAAATATTATTTTTACAAGTTATCTAATGTTATACAATGAGTTATACTTATGGAAGCTCTGAGCAAATATACACCGCTTTCAAATTTTGTCGCCAAAAGTTAATAAAAGTAATTGTTAAGTAAATTGAATTTGTTTGAAAGTGACGAGTTTTGGTGTTATTCATAATTCGTTTCCAATTTAGTGCTAAATTAATCTTCGACTTTCTGTCATTTTAAGATTGTTTAATTACTTAACCGGGGTATCAAAACGCCATGTTTTTTGTTCTAGTAGCGCTTGTTGCTCATTGGTTATAATATATTTATTTATTTTTTGATAAATGTTATTAAGATATTTTTTTATTTTTAATGAATAAATTTAAGTATAATTTTATTAATCGATAATTCTTATTTATTATTAAATTACGTAGTGAATTACGCTGCAGCTATATCATGGTTGCAACACGAATGGGTCTGCCGGATCGGGGTAGGACCACGCTCTCACAGAATACCATCTTAAAAAAACAGCTTAATGCTGCTGTACTTCGTATGGTAAGTGTAGAGAACCGGAGACCCTTTTTACTGGTAACGAGGCCCTTCTTCAATGTCCTCAGGGGTGACAACGCATTTGCATTTTGATTCTTAATCGAGGAGAGAATAGGTGTCTATGGGTCACAGCATCCAATCAAGTGGATGGAGTGAGCACACCATCCTTATTCAATAAAAAAGTTGTTTTTTTTAATATATAATATATTAAAAATTTCCATAATTTAGTTCAAACTGACCGTGGCTACTTTTAAGGGAGGCCTATGTTTTCCGTAGGATTTATAAGAAGATGTAAATGATGACAATTTAAATTAAAGATGCGAGGCAATGTTATTATAAAATTGCATTACCTGTCAAGTTTACCAGGATAAATAATTGTAGGGGAGAACTATGATAGCTATAACAGATTTGTCAGAAAAATAAATAAGATTATTATTAATGTAACACCAACGCTCTGTCAATATATGTGAAAACTAAAACCACAGTTTCGCTATAATCTCTAAAAGCTTTAAATTAAAGCATTATGGACTTGAAAGATCGTCAGTTACATAAAGTGGGTTTTTTACTAAAGCATATAATATGTTGGATCCCAGGTTTCCACTCTTGAGGTTTTATATTGAAATTTCTTTAGCCGCGTTTGGTAGGTAATGATATCTTATATTAACGCGAATACTACACATAGAATAAAACTAATTTTATTGATCGGTATATACTTCAACGGTCGAATACGGTATTTACTTCAACTTTCACCTGGGAAAATAGTTTCTAACCTCTCTGTCGCAAACGTCATAGAAAGTCTATGCCATTTTCTTATAGAATAAGAATGACACACAAGTACACAGTTCACCTGATGGTAAGTGGATGCTGTGACCCATAGACATCTACGTCTATCCTCGATTAAGAATCAAAATGCATTTGCTTTGTCACCCCTGAGGATTAAGATGGAATACCTCGTTTCCAGTAAAAATGGTCTCCGGTTCTCTACACTCACCATACGAAACACAGCAGCATTGGACTGCTATTTTACGCTGGTATTCTGTTCAAGCGTGGTCTTTACCCGGTCAAGCCAACCCATTCGTGCTACAAACATAATATAGCTGCAGCATGGCTCTACCACGTAACGTTTACGTGCGTGTACTTTCAATACATTACCGAAGGAACAAGTAGACGCTTGCGTATTATATTGTAAATTACAGCTAAACATGTTTTAATATTTTTAAGTAATTCGTTAATTTCTATTAATATTTTATAATTTTTTATTAGCTATTAAATAATTATTAATTTTTAGATTATGTTACTTAATGTATAAAAAAAATATTGTTTGTTCGTATTTTATGCGCAGCCATACCGTTCATCAGATTTCGCTTAAAATTTGTCAACTTATTGCTTGCATTTGCGCGAATTAGTAGTTAGTACAATTAACTTACAGTAGGTGGCGTGCGTATGGTACCGACAAATTTATTTAGCTGTTCCCCGCGACTAAGCCCGCGTGGAATTTATTGTGATTGGATTTCATGGGTTTTAATTTTTTTGCGCGGAACCCTAATTCTTTTCCTAAAACAAAAGTAGCCTAAGTTACTCCATATAATATCAGCTATCTGCCAGTGAAAGTCCCATCCAAATCGGTTCATAGGTTTTTGCGTAATGCGTGTTCAGACAGACATCGTGTTAGAGTTTTATTATAGTATAGATAGATAGTTTTTGTTAAACGTAACTATGTCGGTGAGTTTACTGTCTTGTTTTTATCCAATGTTTTCATTGGCCTGTTACATAGCAACATTAGTAATTTTCAGTCAATATCTTATCATAAACGTCTTATTAAACCGTGTAGTTGACAATGTAAGAATATCCACAACACCATATTATCGTCCTGTGATAGATGTAAGAGGCGACAGAGAGAAACTGAAACAGCTACAGCATCTCCCTAAAACAACTCAAAATCAAAAAAATCTGTAGTGTCCAACCCGTCTGCCACGCGTAGCAACTAGTGCAAATCCCATCTATGAGGTAACCTATGGAGGAATTCTATCTTCGGCAGTGAACTTTTGTAGGCTGTAATGGTTGGTCTTAGCAACAGCTTCACGAAACGCAGTCTCGGTACCGTTTGCCACAACATGAGTCAAAAAAAGTGGTTGTAACACCATCTATCAAAAGCAATAAGATTTTTCTGTCATATTTTGGCACATCCTTTAGTTGACTCTACCCACGGGATGAAATGGGGTGATAGATAATCTTAAGCCGCCACCACACGACACGATACATACTCCTTAAAATATTTTAGCTATCGCAATTTTGAAATCGTTAACTGACTGTCACAATAGTTTATTTATTTACATTTGGGTAATCATAATTACTAACATTCCGTATACCTATAATAATCCCCACTAGCGGCTATGGATATCTCCTTCGTGTGAACTTTCTAAAACCTGAACTTCGGAAGGCTCGTTTAGTGTAAGGCCAAAGCAGCTGACACTAAGCTGCAGCTTGCAAAAGTTTTGCGCTACTTCACGCCGGAACAGTTACTTACTTTACATAAAGTGCCAGTTCGGTCGAGCTTGGAGTATTACTGTCATATATGGGCTGGTAATGTTTGATTTTGTATTAAATATGAAACTGAATAAAGTAACAATGGTGATCATTTTTATTAGGCTCTACACTCTTGTCTACAACAATTCATTGTCTTTTTAAAAAATAACTGAAGCGACAAACGAACTTACAGTCCGTGGCTACAGCTGTCCATGGACACCTGCAACTAACGAAAACTACAAATGCGTAGTCACTTCTAAAAACTAAGATTAAATGCATCGCACACTTATTATTATTATTATACTGGCTCTTTATACCCTTTAAACGAGAACACAGTAATGCAAGCACTGCCATTTGGTGGCAGAAATAGATGAGAGAGTGGTACCCACCCAGACGAACTTCTAGGCATAAATGGATCACTGCTATACAAAAATGCATGCTAAGAAACTTACTTTTAAGTAAGTTATACATCATAAAATATTTAGTTTAAATATTGTAAAGACTAGATAACTATTTTTCCAAAAGTTGAAAGTTTTCTTTCTATGTTTTCACTACAGCTTGTATCACAAAGACGTGTCAGACAATAAATCTTCAATTGTTGAAGACAACAATAGATGCCACTCTTTGTTGTAAGTGCTTCATTTAAGGTGTGCCAAAGCAAAAGGCGGTGTTTTGTTTAATGTCTGTTTACACAAACTTATGATTAGCTGGCTTTAACGGGTGTAAATGATTGGAGTTTTCTTATTTTAATAAGCTGAGTGTAAGTGGCTAAAGAGGATTCATCGCGCCATTTCATTCAATGGGTATTGTAATAGGAGATTATAGGAGCCATAGAAAAATTATGGCTTCCGACTTTTACTGTAGACGTTAAATACCCAAATCAGCGACGGGCAGCAGCGTCAAAGGTGCGAGATGCTTGGTACTGCGATCGTCGATTCGCCTCCCAATAGTGACGATAAAGATGAGGGAGATGTCCACATCTAGCATTAAACTTGTACGAGCTGATAAAGTATAAAAACAATTTTAAAGAACTTGAACGTCGTCAATATTGAAATGTGACAGGAATAAATTAATTATTTTTATTTTTATTTTGATCTGCAAGATCCACTGTGTTGTAAAAGTGTATATGCATGCAGTTGTTACTTTACGTACGTGAACCTTTAAGACGTACGTGTTGTTGATATGCATTCGTTTTTTTACGAATCACACATTCATTCATACATTCATTTATTACAGCCTATCAAAAGTCTTTTGCCTGATCAAAGGCTTTCATAGTAGATATTTGCCGTAGTGACAACGCTTGGCAGGCAGTTTGGCAACCTCAGATTTTTATTGTTGTGTCTTTTTTTGGATATTGCTGCCTCGCTCACTGGATGATGATGAAGAAGTGGATTTAGTTACACCGCCTTACGTGTCATGTACCACACTCGAAGAAATTAATAAAATATGTTCAATACGATTATATAATATGTAAAGAACATTCATAAAACGTAAATAACGTTTTAGAGAGGGAGAAGTAAAAACATAGGCTACGTTTTACCATTATTTCATATCTCTGAATATAACTTCCATTTAATTGACAAAGTTTCGTTCTTATTCAATTTGTTGTAATGTCACGTAGCTTTTTGAATATGACAGACCGTTGACTTAGAATATACTGGCGTATCTAAGTCTATATGACAGACAAAGCTTACGAAACAGACTGACAGCGATATAACATTGTAGGCTTCGTTTGGTTTCAGCTGGATTAGTAACCTTTATAATATAGATACAATTTGAGGCAGCGGCACAGGTGTGCGCTAGTCAATTAGCGGCACAGGTGTGCGCTAGTTAATAAGCACCTTGAAATTAATAAATTGTTTCACTGGAGAAGTAGATACTAACAAATGACCAGCGCCAGTGGCTTAAATACGCAAGCAGTATAAGTTCGATTGCTAGTTCTCTACCAATCAAATTGTTAATTGCTATTTAATTCCGATTTAACTCAACATTCTCTGCGGTTAAGGAAACCATCGCCGAGGTACCAATTTATCCGAGAAACAAAACCTTGTCTCTTTCGATACCCGCAGGATTTGAAAGTGATGACTTCTCCGTAATAATTAAAAAGTGAATTTAATTGTCCCTGACGAGCCACTTGATAGCACAAAAAGTGCAAAAAAAAATTTAAACAAAATACTAGTTCAACACCTTATAAAGCAGTCAAAGTTATTTAAATTTAAATCATTAGAAGCTGCCAAACGAACAGTTTGTAATAAATAGATAGATAGATAAGATAGATAAAGCTTTTATTTGTTTCTCTTATCACACACGTAAATTCAGTGATTAAACTTGATACAAAGTAACGTATTACGAAAAAATTAAAAAAACTTTAGATCTAAATGTGCATTTGTGTTGCATTTTGACAAAAGGGTCCTAGCGATTAATATTGATCAGAGAGCAAACAATGATATTCAGCTATTAACCTCGAAATGACGAGACGAAAATGAGCACAATATTATAATCAGTATAAAATATGTATGAATGATGTGTCCTTTCAGTCCTACGACTTGCATCTTTGGTTCAATTTGGTAAAATTACTGAAGGCGTGTGTAAGTGTGTAAGATTGCGTACAAGTTAAAGCTAGTACCTAAAAGGTTTAGACAGCCATGATGAGTTAGTAGAAAGAAAAAAAAACACATCGGTTTTACATGCACCTCGTGCGTTATAAAACCGATCGCTACAAAGAACTATAATCGTTTCTAGAACATAAATCAAGCATAAGTTGCATATATTATTGAGTGACAGGTACAGAAATCGCAACCGAAGCATAACAAGATTAGTGCTACTAAAAATATTAGCTTTCGTTAATCAAAAACTTCGCTGTATCTGGTAAATCTATTACCACTTCAAAATAACGGTGGTCAAACCAGTGCCGTGTGGTGGTGAGCTAAGAGAATCAATCACATTATTTTCCTTAGGTGTCGTAAGAAGCGAGTATGTGAAGAGAAAGAAAATTCTTATGGCTTCCGATAGATCGCGGTATAATCATTACTATAGACTCCAGACAGGCGACAGGCAGCAGCGTGCAACATGTCTAGCTGCAATCGTCAATCCACCTGCTAAGCTAGACGATTAAGACAAACCCTTCCTTCATCAGGAAAGGCGCATGTCCATTGATTTAAGCGCAGATGAGAAGGTGAATATACTATTTCAGTCTCCCTCTTATCTGATTTGCAAATATTGAAATATGAGAGTGCGCCTTTAAACTTGATGCACTATATATATTACTTATAGCGCCTTTACCATTACAGTCTATTAAAGTCCACTGCTGAACTGGCTGCGGATATTTGCAATAGTTGCCACGCTTGGCAACCGCAGTTTTTTTATTTTAATCGTTATTAGGAAGACGCTGCTGCCCATCCTCTGATTTGTTCCCCTCAGTCGCCTCTTACAACACCCACAGGATTATATGGGGGTTGTGGATATTCTTACACCACCACTACTCGTTAAAATTTTTGCACGGTTAACATGATTTTTTTATCACTTTTAAATAATATTTCATATTACTTTTGATAAAAAATTCACGTTTTCGTAAAATACGACTACCAATTTCTAAAAATATTATAAGTTTAATATAATGATAATATACCATACATATTATTAATAAACGGCTGTTAGTTTTCCTACTTATAAATAAATACACGAGTAATTATATAAATAGGTAAATAAATAAATAAGTATATTTTTAAATGATAAAGGTGCCAAATGAGTCTAGTCCGCCTGATGGTAAGTGGATGCCGTACATCTACATCAATCCTCGATTAAGAATCAAAATGCAGATTCGTTGTCACGCCTGAGGACTAAGATGGAAAGGATGGAATGCCTCGTGTCCAGTAAAAAGGGTCTCCGGTTCTCCACGCTCATCATTTGAAACACAGCAGCATTTAGATGGTATTACGTGAAAGCGTGGTCTTTCCCCGGTTGAGCCCACCCGTACGTGATACAAACATAATATAGCTGCAGCGTGGTGCTACTATGTAATAAATAAATAAAAAGAACAACATAATAAGAAAACAAGGGTAATATACTGGCTAAATATTTTTATCAAGCAATTCCAATCTGCTTGACAAATGAAACTATGTCAATAGTATCTCAAGAGTCATTCGAACATAGCCCAATTTACTTAAGATATTTCTGGAATTTGTTAAATGCATGCTTTATATTCTTATTAGTCTGAACTAGACTGTGCAAATGAAATTCCTCTTAAGCGTGTAAACACGGTAATAAAAAAGATTTTACTGATTAGGGCGTTTCTAACAAACACCTGCCCCGGCTTTGCCAGGATAGTACAATTTAATTTTGGTCAATATTTCGTTTTGATTTTTTAAATCTCCAAGTATTTATCGGACGGACAAAATATCACTCCTGGCATTGCTCTCTATTTCTTCATGCAGTTTTAATTACAATCTGTTCAGCCATTCCGAAAATTAGCCCGGACAGACAGACAGAAATTGGTACACTCAATTTAAGATATTATGGTCGCGGTCCCAGTCCAACTCGTACTGCATCCTTAATACAGCGGCAGCGTTTGTATCCGAACCATTAATCAATACTCGATTCGACTAGAAGTCAACTTGTATATCAAATTTTTCACATGTATTTCATGTGAACAATTTGATTACTAATCTGAACTACTAATTACTAAAAATATATATAGTTTAAATATTGATTTTTGCAACATTCGAATATACAATTACGATAATATAAGTATTGACGTTCAAGTATTTAATTAAATATGTCCATTACAGAACATGCCCCTCTCCACAGCTTTAAAACGGGTAAGGTAATGTATCATAATCATATTATTACTTCCCTCCAAAGTTATCTGCTGGACAAAGGTCTCTCAAAAATAATACCACACTACATAGTCCTGAGCAAACTGCATCCATAGACTTCCTGCATGTCTTACCAGATCATTTCTCCAACTAGTGAGGGGCCGCTGTATACTTCGCTTACCAGTAAGAGGCTCTCTTTCCAGAACCTTTCTGTACCATCGGTATTCGATTTCCTAAGTTAAATTACTGGCACATTTACATTTTAGCTTACTAACCAGTTGGACTATATGAATTACTTTCTTTCTGCGGATATCATCATTACAGATTCGATCATGCAGAGAATTCCGAGCATTGCCCTCTCCATAGCTCGCTGAGCGACAATAACCATCCTCACACAGTTGGTTACACACATTTATTTCATAATGTAGAGATTAGACTAGTGAAAGTGCATATAATTTTAGGATTAAGATCTTCTACAACGCATTTACACGATTTTGAACAATGATCTTTATAAATAATTTTATCACAAGGTTATAATATCATTCATATATAAATGGTATCTATGCAAATTTAGACAATTATCATATCAAGTAATTTAAAACGAGCATACATTAATAGTAAACCGTGTCGAGTAAAACAGTTGTACTCGTATGCATTGTAATAGCTCCCGTGACTCAATGCTATTAAAACTTCGTCATTACATGACCGCGTAGCGAATTGGCTTTTTCCATATAATTTTTCATGGAATTATTATGAATAGGCATATATTTTAGTTACGGGACGCTTTAGTTCATATTAGATTTTCTTCGGAGAATAAAATTTAAGAAAACTCCATTCCAATAATCATCCCATATAGTACGATGGCTAAATTAAATATATAAAAATGAATAAATCATCACAAACTAAGCCAGTTCAAGTTCACTATAGTATCAAAGTTTTTGAAATATTATGTAAATGAAAAGAAGGGAAGTATGCCGAGAGCAATTGGGTGTTAAGAGAAATCTATTTATATTTACAATACGAAATATATTCTGTAATCAACCTTAACACGAAGCTTTTTACTTGATATTTTTATTTAATTCATGGCCACATCATGTAGTATATTGTTAACTGAAATTCCAATGGTAAACTCGTGTTTCGAACTGCATATTTTTCTCAACGGAGCATCTAAATAAAAATGTATATACTCGTGTGATTGTTTACTATTGCAAGAATTGCTTACAATTTTTCAATTTAAAATAGTCTCGTTTTTTTTTTTAAAGCAGATGTTTTTTTGAGAGAATTTTACTGCGGAGTCAGAGCACGAGTAAAATTATATTAAAGAGTTATTTTTTCCTATTTTCAAGAACATATTTGGTATTGAAATAATTTAAATATCTTTTGATTAAATGTAATCCAATGTTATCGATATAGAAGTAAAGGCTTAAATTATCAAAGATTGCAACGCGCCAAGTTATTATTTTGAAAACACTCAGGTATTCATTTGATTCTCTATCACATCAAGGGATTTTTGTGTTACACTTCTACTGAAATAACACCAATGATATTCAGTGCCAGTTTTAAGATAAAAATCAAAGCTATATTTTCTCAGGGATCTTATATTTTATGTTAAAGAATGGTTAAAAATATGGTTTTATATTACTAAAATGATTTCTTTAACTTAATAATGTAAGGTTGTTAAGAAAATCTAGCAAATGCATTTTCACCTTAATCTAACTAATATAATTAATAAAAATATACCAATTTAATTAATGAACATGCAATTTAATTTTTAAGGAAAGTTAAATAAATATAAGGCATTATCGAGCTTATCTGAAGACGGAGGTTAAAGGCGGAAATGGCGGCTTGTTAATAAGCTTATCGAGTTTTTGCTTATTTAACTGTTCGTAAACTAACATGATGACTAGTGTCAGTTGAATACTAAGAGTTGAATTCAAATAATTTATTAATAAATTAAAAAATTAATTAATTGTTGCATCGGCCTTTATTATCAACATCCTTACTCATCCATTCTTCTTCTTCTTCTTCTTATCCATTTAAATGTATGGATTTAGATTAATTCATTAAAGCGTTTTCACCGCCTTATGTAAGTTGAAACTTTTTACCTTTTTCTGAAAAAAAAGTTATATAAACAGGATCAAACTCTAAAAGTTAGGATGGATGACAGATAGTTTCCAATCAAACTTCTGCAATTTTTATGTAGTTGGTTTTATAGCCTGGACGAGCCTTTTGTAAAATAGTAGTGATTTAGATTAATGAGCAAGTCCCCACTATTTGATATGAAGCTCATATTTGAAATTTTTAGCTTTATATTTCAAAATTATTCGAATTTTAATTTTTTACCACTCTACCACTGAGGTCCAAATGGCCTCTGGTGGCCTTGAGTAATTAATTACTGGCCATCACGATTGCCGTAAGTTGGATTGAAGTATCTTTTACACGGATCACCAGTGATCGGCCGTCACTGCTGAATCCTGACCACTGGTTTGAGGTGAAGTTGGAACTCTTTGGAATTTTATTTGCTGTCAGCCTACACGTAAGGCTGCCCTCATTAATAAAATTTTGGAAAAACACTGAGCGGACTTAATATCACGTGGTAATCCTTGCCATTAAGCCCTGGGAGACAATAAGAATTCTCCAATTTAAAAAAAAACAGAACGGAGTAACCGAGACTAAGTAATCTGGTATTTTATCCAATGAACCGTTCTGTCGAGGGGATGCTTATCTGTCTAACAAAAATTCCTTAGTATACTACAATAGAACTATATTATCTATATCAGACTAAATTATAAGGGTATCGTAAATTATATTAGTAACAATTCGTATCCAGTGATACGGAAACTTGGGTCCCGTTCTTTTCCAACCTTTATTCGTTTGACGATTTAATGCCTCGTGAATTCAAGACCCGTTTGACGTAAAAGAAGAATTTTCTGATAAATGAGTCGAAAGCTACGAGTGAGTATTTTATCTTGCAAATTAAAAGAATGCCATCATTATTTCCTTCAGAATTTTAAATACAGGTTGGTTATTTCTAAATCTGAGTTAATGTCTTTATATTCTTGCAATTGTTTTTATTTATTAGTTATTCTTTATTGTGTTTTATTAATTGTGTAAACAATAATTAAAAAATAATAAAATAAATACCTTGTAGTGGCAGCGTTAAAAAGTCCACAACCCCATATGATCCTGTGGTTGTCTTAAGAGGTGTCAAAGAAAAATGAACAAGGAGATGCGCAGCAGCATGATGACAACTCAAAACAATTAATAAATTGCGGTTGTCAACCCGCTTACAAAGGGTAGCAACTACGGCAAATATCCCCTCTATGAGGCAATCTATGAAGGAGGCCTATGTTCATCAGTGGATCTTTGATAGTTTGATAGGCTGCAATGGTAATTGTAAACCACAGGACCAGCAAGTACTATTCATTAGAAATTAAGGTATCTCGTACTCATTCCACGTTGGATATATCCAACGTGGAACGAGAGCAAGACCATAATGAGCTGATTCGTTTGAAAACTCTCACTGCCAGAATTTTTTTCCTCGATGCTGAGGGGGGATTTGCCGTGGAGGGCCGTAGTTGCCTTCTTTGAAACAAAAATGGCCCAGAAATTAGCTGTTGACCGGGATCGGGAGAAGACAAATCCCCCTCGGAAACGACGTCCCTAAGGCATTTGTCCGGCCTTCCCCTTGGTGATTGTGTTTTCCTACCAGGAACAAGCCCACTGCGGTTGCGGGCGATTCGGTCTAGTGCTCCAAATTTTAAAGGTCCTTTTTTGGTGAATCATAGAACATACTTAAATTACCGATAAGTCTGTTTTTTATACTATTCTTTTATAATATTAAAAGATGTCAAAAATAGGACATCTGTGGAACCTTATTCGAAATATATAATATTAACAATACGAATTTTTTTTCTTACATCGAAGAAATAAATACACTTCATTTTATTTCCACCAAACAACAAATAAAGAAAGAAAGACGGGGCGCTGCGTACACTTCAAGTGATTCACTCTCTATTCCCTCACTCTTATAATCCAACGGGACGGATATTTGACATGACCGGAAACAGATTAGGCGCAAGACCAACGGCTTTATGTCTTTCAGTACAGAGGTGAAACACCGCTTACTTCTTGACTCCAGGCTACTACGGAGAATTTCTTAATAGAAAAATTCATTAACTGGCCCCATTCGAACCTGAGAACACATGATCAGCAGTCACGCTTACGACCACTAGGCCAACGAGGTACTGATTTTTTATATTTACGTGATTTCTTATATTTCTAATATGTTCGCGAGCACTACACATAATATAAGTATACCAGTACAGACTGATAATTACAAATAAAATTTGCCGATTAGAAGATCTCAAGATCAAGCGCGCAAGATAACTAACAGCCTTAAATTTCTTGAAGAGATGCCGAGACCATAATCTCATTCCTACGTGTTTCCAAAAAGAATATTCAACCAAAAAGAATATTCGAGGAAGCGCTTCTATCTCTTAAATCAGACAAGTAAAAAGTTGCTACGAACTGTAATCCAACAAAAAAGCTCCGATCTACACGACATAAATGGTAAATCAAAATGTGCATACCTTAAGCGCTCATGTTATACGTAATTTTTTTAAATAGTTTACATACGTACAAGTTTTCACTTATAAGCTTATTACTATACTTCCAATTTTCCGATAATTTTATGTCAAACGTCAATAAAAAAAATCATATGATCGTGAAAAAATATTTCAAAACTAAAAGTCACTCCATCAAGTCCAGAGGTAAGGTCTCATCACAACTAACAAAACGATCCCAAACTCGGCACAGCTGTTTCTACTCGTCGAGGAGTTCCAGTAGCAGTCACCGAAGTACACCTTCAGGTAACTCCATCAAGTCCGGAGGTAAGGTCTCATTATAACTAACAAAACGAGTCCAAACTCGGCACATTTATTACTACTCTTCGATGAGTTCCAGTAGCATTCACCGAAGTACACATTCAATTCACTCCGTCAAGTCCGGGGGTAAGGTCTTATCATCTAACAAAACAAGCCCAAACTTGGCACACCTAGTTCTACTCGTTAAGGAATTCCAGTAGCAGATACCGAAGTACACCTTTAGGTCACTCCATAAAGTCCAACACGTATACATCTCGTACATAGGAAACAAAATACTGTTATAAAAATCTGTGATTATAAAAATAATAATATCTTACCTTGTCAAGTATGTATCAAATTTGGTTTTTCGAATATTTTGTATTTCTACAGCGATCTTTTTCAGCACGAGCCGCTGCAAACAAGCGATACAGTATCCACTTACGACGACGCGGCGACCGAGCGGGGAGTGAGAGTGAGGCAAACAGTATAGTAAAATAAATTATTACATATGACTGCTCAACATACTGAAAATTTCGGAATTTTCCAGCCGAAAAAATTAATTATAACTAAACAAAACAAAATTAAGCTGCCATTTACATTCCATGACTTCTCACATGATAGACGAAGAGATTAAAAAATTAATTGAGTTGAAAAATTGATATTTTCAAAAGTTATCGTGTTTACTCCTCCATGCGGACTTGATAAATCCACACCATAAGCCACTAAAACAAGAGGGAACATCACGAATGGCCAAACTAATAGTTAGCGCCTAGCAGCAATCCCTACGTGGACGACCCCTGTGACGCTTAGGAGCAACCGGCTCCGGACATTCTTCACCACCCCTGTCATGGTATTTACGCAGATCCGACACATGATACTTGCCAACGACTTCACCAGTCTTCTGCGAAGTTAGTAGGTAGGTAGTTGGACTCACCTTTTTGGAGATCACATACGGACCATCCTGCTTCGGGATGAATTTAGAAGTAACACCCTTAGCAGCATTACTCAGGACATGTGACTTCATGAGTACGAGATCACCTTCTCGTAATGGATCCGAATCACGGCGACCGGGATCGGCTTGGAGCTTACGAAGATCCTGTTGATGTTCAATGTTCTCCTTAGCTTCTGAAAGAGAGTCAGCAAGGTTCAAAAGGTGAGGCGTAATCTGAGGGACTAAGTTTTCAGACTCGATGACCGCCCGTAGATCAGCCTTAACCGACAAAGGAGAACGGAGCTCACGTCCAAATGTCAAGAAAGCCGGAGTGGTGCCTGTAGAAACGGTGACTGAGCTATTAAGAGCAAATCGGACGAAAGGCAATACCTCAGACCATTGCTTATGGTTACCCTCAACGAGAATGGCGAGGTGAGCTTTAAGGTCCCGATTCTTTCGCTCTACAGGATTTGCTTCTGGGTGATACAAAGGTACCAGGTTCTGTTTCACAGCTAGGACAAACAGGGCCTTCTGTATAACATCGGCCACAAACTGGACACCTTTATCGGAGATCATCCACCTAGGAAGTCCAAACCTCATAAAGATTTCACTAACAAGAGTTTTCGCACAGGTTTCGGCTGTGGTCTCGGGTAGAGCGAACAGTTCGACCCACTTACTAGCAGTGTCCTCCACTATCAAAACCCACCTTTCACCCTGAGGTTCTTTGAGTAATGGCCCAAAGAGATCGACGGCAATAACCTCGAATCGTTGAGCAGGTACTGGAGTCTGGAGTAAGCCAGGCGGTTTCAAGTTGGAAGAATTATACCGCTGACACTCAGTGCAGGTCTTCAGGTAATCAGTGATATAGCGTCTCATACCAGGGAAATAGAACTGCTGGGATATACGATGCAAAGTTCTTTGAATCGTATATCCCTTCTTTCTAAGTCCTTAAGGATTTTGGCAACTTCTGGATCAGCCAGCTGGGCTTCACGGGTTTATGTAGCATCTCAACTTGGAACATCCACAGACACGGGGCAGACACCACATTCTGTCAAAGTGCTATCGATGACTGGAGTGTACTGGACTGGAGTGAAGGTAGCTGAGCCTTCCCAGGAGTGTATTCCATCTGAAGACCAAAGGATTGTAGCTTTTCAGCCAAACGAACAAGCCTACCACTAGGCGATTTGACAGAAAACAGCCACTTTAGGGGTTGATGATCACTTCTAACCACTACCTGGTGACCATCAATATACCCACGGAATCTTTCCACGACCCAAACAACTGCTAGCGCTTCCCGCTCCGTAGTGGTATAATTTTTCTCTGATGACGTGAGGAGACGGCTCGCGTACTCGATTGGGTGTTCGTCCTGTGGAGACTCCCTCTGGAGTAAAGCTGCGCCTAGAGCAACTTCGCTGGCGTCCGTCCTAAGGATGAATGGCTTCGAGTAGTCTGGCTGAACAAGAATGGGTGGTGAAGCCAGAAGGGACTTAGGATGTACGAAGGCTTTGGCTTGATCCTCTCCCCATTGTCAGATCTGTGACTTTTGGTAAGGCGCGTAAGTGGCTCAGCTACCTTCGCAAACTGGTATAAACTTTCTAAACCAAGAGCAAGTTTGCAGGAAGGTACAAAGTTGCTGGAGATAGGTCGGTTCTTTCATCTCTAAGACAGCACGCACCTTATCTTCGTCTGGAGATGTAGCGTCTTTGGATGTTATCACGTGGCCTAGGTATTTGAGCCGGTCCCTGGCGAACACGCACTTTTCGCGGTTGGCTCTTAACTAACATCCGAAGACGCTCAAATACCGCACGTAAATCAGACAAATGGAACTCAAGGTCCTCTGAAATTACCAATAGGTCATCAAGATAACCTAGAATATGCCTACCACCAAGTGAAGGTCCCGACCGGAAGCGATCTATGAGTCCCTGAAACATTGCCGGAGCACCCTTGAGTTCGAAAGGCGTGCATGTGAAGCGGTAGGTCCCAAAAGGTGTTACGAAGGCCGTTTTATCCCTATCCGCAGTACTGACCTGCCTGTACCCACTACAGAGGTCTAGCGAGCTCATTACACAGCCCTTCTTGGTCGACTGTAACAGCTCGTCGATACGTGGCATGGGGTATGCGTCCGTCTTGGTAACCGCATTCAGCTTACGATAGTCTACACAAAACCTATATGTGCCATTAGATTTCGGTACCAGGACGCATGGCGCGGCCCAGGTGGATTTGCACTCCTCAATCACACCTTCAGCCAGCATCTTGTCTCACTCGGCGCGCATGATTTCCTTCTTCGCAGGCGTGACCCGATACGGGGGCACAGCAAGTGTTCGGCGAATGGTGTCGGTTCTCCGACAACATCAAAAACGTCAGAATACTCACATAATAGATTCGCCAATCCAGACCTCTCCGACTCTGATAGCGCGACGGCCTCGTCATCTCGCAACACGTTCAATGCGGCGGCGCACTCAACAGCTTCGCGATGAGTTTCCCATGACAAGGCGTGAAATGTCCGGGGCTGATTAACTGTACGCCAATTCCATTTATCAAAATCAATAACCATTCTAGCCTTTGTTATAAAATCAATGCCTAACAAAGTATCGTTATTAACGGCATTCGGTGAAATAATGAACTCGATAGGTATATTTTATAAAGCAAGTCGAACATTGACCTTCGCGAGCAGCACCTCACTATTCCTAATAGTACCGTCCGCAAGCTTTACCGTCATCAGTTCGGTACGAAAGTTTAAACTGATACGTTTTATTAACGCATAAAGTGAACAACTCGCAACACTACGACGCGCGGCAGTACGAGTATCTAACAACGCGGTACCCGAGTATCCCCCTATACTCACTCGTACGATAGGCCAACCTTGCTCCTTACAATCGGATTTTGAATTCGAGTCACAATTACTAACAAAGACAGAAGAAAATACATTTTCAACATTAACATTGTCATCAGAAGGTCTACTTTGTAAACATTTAGGGCAATTTACTCTAATATAACCCTTTTCGTCACAATTATAACAAACAATACATGAGTTAGAAGAATCTCATTACTCTGACTCTCCTGTGATAAGTTGACCTTTTACTTAACTTATCACAGGAGTCACGGACGTGTCCTCGCGTTTTACAGTAAACACAGAATAGCTTTCTCTCACCATCACTATTTTTGCTCACACATTGATCACTACGCGGCACAGACGCGCGGTCTCTTGTTGACTGCGAAGCGGAGTCAGGGGCGCACAGTTGCGGCGCTGTCGAACACGAATCCGAAGTACTATGCTGAGCTCCCTCGCCATGGCTGCGGCTAGGTCTCACGGGTACACCCAGCGGCGACGACGATGGTTGTGGCGGCGCGGGCGGCGGCAGCGCAGCGTTCTCCGACAGCGACTCTTCTGTAGCTCAAGATTTTTCAATGAGAGATTCGATGTCATTCACAGTATCTGACGGACAACCATTTTCTGATTCTCTTATGTAGAAGCCCGTAAATCATATCTAATCTCGCTTCCTCTGGTAACTCATTGGGTAGTTTCGCCAACAAAGCTCTTATCTTCACGACGAAAATATCGGCACGTTTCGATCCTTGATCGGCGGCAAAGACATCTCAATACAACTTATATGCAGGTGCACACTGCTGCGTCTCCTTGAAGTAACATAGGGAAACCACGAAGTGCCATCTCATCACTAACTGATGCACAATCCTTATACATTTCCACCGCGTCAATGAATGCTTCCACTGCTTCCGGGTATTGCACCGTCGAACCGTGCAGTGCATTTTACGAATGTCCCTGGTATATATGACGACCGCGGAATTGGTGACGAGACAGTGGCCGCGCCAGCAGCGCTCAATTCGACATTCGGCGGCGCCCCTAAGTGCGATGTCAGAAGAGACTGGACGAGTTTCCGCTTTGCCTCGGCATGTGCCGCAGAGAAGACGGCCAGAAGCGACGACATCTGGTACTCGGACATAAGCACAGGTGCTGCGTATGTCGGGTTTACAGGTGCTACAGGTGTCGGATTCACCGGTTCCTACTCCGAACTGGAGTCATTATTACGCAGTTTTCGTGGCGGCATTATGACTGAGTCCTTGTAGTTCGCGTCTTAATATTAAGGGAAAAACGCGTAGGTACTCTAGGCACACACTCGCGTACGTACTTGTACACTAGAAACTTCGAGAGCCACCGTAGGTTCGTTCGTGGCCCGCCGTTGGGAGCCAATATAACGTTTACTAGTCACGGTTGATTAATGAAACGTCAAAATAATCCGAATACACAGTTTATTCACTTAAGTAGTTACAATATAGGTCCCTATTGACGAGTAAGTACATAAAACGACGTCTCGTGAAAACGCAGCGCGAGCGCGGGAGCGATCGATAACACACATATAGGTCGGAGCTAATCGGCTAGCATACTGCTTGTACCGGGAGCCAAAGGTGTGGCGGGTGGCGTGATCCCGCGGCGCAGGTGGGGTATCGTACGAGAGGGGATAGCGAGGTATCGGGCGACATAAGTAAGTATTGGCGCACTACAAAAGTAAAAATACTTTTATTTAAATGCGCTAAAAAGAATAAAATAAACTTTTCCTTTAAAACTTTTACTATCAACCTATAACGTCATTACACAGTTTATATGATATAAAAGTTTGTAGCGAGATTTAAGTACTCATATCTTCTCAAAGATGTACGTGAAAAGTTCAATTCCTGAGAACGATGACGAGTTGATGTTGATGGTTGTTTATTTATTTATTTCTTTATTTAAACTTTTATGCACAAAAGAAAAATCGTACATATGGCGGACTTAATGCCTTAAGGCATTCTCTCCCAGTCAACCATTAGGCTAAGCAGTGATAACCATATGGGAGGTAGTGGAGCAAAATAAAATAATAATGAGAAAAAACAGGTAACGAAGTTCGAATAAATCAGAATATATAATACGAGGGTGACACTGAAAGTTCTTAGAAAATCAAAAACTGAACAATTATTAATTATTAGTTTTATTATATCTTTTCAAAATAGTGTCCATTTACATCAATACATCGCTGCATCCGATGGAACTACTGAGAAAAGCACTTTGCCCACTCGTCCTTAGGGGTCTCTTCGATGGCATTTTGAAACGCAGCCACTGCTTCCTCGGCGTCCATAAAACGTTTTCCTCGAAGTTTTTCTTTTATTTTCGGAAGTAAATAAAAATCACAAGGTGCGAGGTTAGGGCTATAGGGCGAGTGACCCAGTAATTCCACGTCTGACGTCACCAAGTAGTCGATTGTTTGCTTGGCGGTGTGCGACGAGGCGTTGTCGTGGTGAAGGAGGATCCTACTGCAAGGTCGTTTCTCCCGAACTTTTTCCAAGACAAGTGGCGAACAATTGTTAGTGTACCACTCTGCAGTAACTGTTTTTCGATCCTCTAAAACAATTTTTGCGTAATGACCTATCCTTCCGAAGAACGAGGCCACCATCTTTTTTCCCACGCTTCGACCTCTCTTCACTTTAGTTGGCAACTCCTCGGAAGGAAACACCCAGACAGCAGACTGTCTCTTAGTTTCAGGATCATAACAATAAATCCACCTTTCGTCACCCGTAAGTATGTCGAACACAGCATTTGAGTCACCTCCGTTAAATCTTTGAACCATTTCACGACACCAATCATCTAGACAAGTTTTTGGGCCTCTGTCAAATGATGAGGTATCCACCGGGCACAAAGCTTCCTGACCGCTAAATGTTCATGGAGTATTTTGTGCACTTAACTCATAGCAATGCCTAAGCTTGTCCAAATCTGCTAAGTAAATAAGTCACTATTTTGTCAGTCTCTATCATACGCCGCACAACACTGATGTTATCTTCAGTCGTCGCCGTAGAAGGCCGTCCCTCATGCAGATCATCGGTGATATTAATGCGACCACGGTTAAACTCATTACACCAGTTATAAACAGTGGCACTAAATGGGGCTTCATCGTGAAAGGCCAATCGAAGTCTATCATAAATTTCTTGTTGACTTAAATGACATCGATAGTCATAAAAAATTATTGTACGAAAATTTTCTCGCGTTAAATTTATGCTGACGTGACACAGACAATTCTCAATATGGCGCCAAATCGTAAACAAATGACAAATTAATAAAATACATACACAATAATATTGGCAAAGTGTTCCATTTTCAAAATTTGAACTTATTTTTTATTACATCGTTTACAAGTGGCCAGTTCTAAAAAACTTTCAGTGTCGCCCTCGTAGTGTCGAGGATTGTTTATTTAAAAACAACATGCGGGAAGAAGATACATAGGTAATACGTCAAGATATTTCGTCTATGTTACGTCGAAGTTCAATGCCGAAACCGAATCTACCCAAAGACGAATTTATCGCATTAAATAACCTACGCAAAAAACCAGAACTCACGATTATCCGCGTAGATAAGGAAAATGCCACAGTAGTCATGGATACGTCCAATTATAATTCTAAAAAACGAGAACTTTAATCGAATGTAAGTACTTTACTCTACTACACACAAAGAATTCCTACCATTTTCTCAGAGAGGCAGACAATGAAACTATGGTCAGTTTTGATGTGTAGTAACTGTGATGGTCAGTTTTGATATACAATCGCTGTGCATATGCCAAACTGTTGAAGACTTTATCACAATTGTACCTAGAAGGCTGGAAGAAAACAACATGCCAATATAATATGCAGTACTACATAGACACTGCCTTACATCTGGCTACCTATTGTGGAAGGAAGAGTTCTACAAGCAAGTAAATGGTGTGGCGATGGGCTCACCTGTATCTATCATTGTTGCCGATATATTTTTATTGGAAGAATATGAGGAGAAAGTCCTCCTTACTTCTCCCATAATCCAAGATTATAGAAGCGGTACGTAGACGACACTTTCACAATTCTACCTTTAGGTAAAGTAACTGCATTTTTAGACAATCTTAACTCCATAAATTCTAAAATTCAGTTCACAATGGAGTTAGAGGCAAATAATTCTTTAGCTTTTCTAGATGGTTTAGTAATTCGGAATACTGATAACACATTGAACCACACCGTGTATAGAAAAACCCATTAATACCCATATTTAAACCGTGATTCTCACCACTATCCTTCACAGTAATCTACAGTGGGTAAATCTGTGTTTCAGAGAGCACGAGGCATCTATGACAGTAAACACCTGTCCGCCGAGCTCCAACACTTCAAGCAAGTTTTGCACGACAACAAGCTTTGGGTCCCGCGCCTATGTCACATTGAACGAGTGAAACCAGCCACAGTCGAGCGTGTGCCTCCTGTACTGCCATTTGTCAGAAGTTTCACTGACAAGATTGACCACATCTTGAAGCGTGCTTCAATTAAAACATACTTCAAGCTGCCGAAGAATATTAGTCAGTTTTTACCATCGGTCAAGTGTAATGTTCCTCTACAACATGCAGGAGTGTACAAGCTTGATCGTGAATGTGGTCTCTCTTACATAGGACAAACTAAAAGATCAATAAAACCCGCGTTAAAGAACACATAGCTAATGTATCAAATCAACGCTCCGGGAAGTCTGTAATCTGTGAACACGTACAAGATCACCCCCGCCACTACATCAGATTTGATAGACCACAAATCCTCGCTAAAGAACACCGATTCCTTCCAAGGATGATTCGCGAGACTATCGAAATCAAAAAACATCCTAATTTCAATAGATCCATCTGCTTGGGATCCTATAATTACATAAATTAAACAACAACCCAAGCACCAACCTAATTCACTGCAAGACTTCATGATACTATAAGTTCATACTGCTTAGATCGGAACAAAAATTAATAATTTTTACCTGGCGGTAGCCGTGGGTAACTATGACATTGTGACGTCAAAAACCTCAGTCCCCCGTCAACATGGGTGCTATAAAGTGCTCGAAACGTCGGGAATATAAAATAAGTTAATATACGTAGGTCACTCAATAAGTTTTGGGATGCTCGAAATTTAAAAATGGAACGCACCCGTGTTATATGTTTCTAAAAAGCAAATTTATTTAATAATAGGACTTCATAAGCCAATTGCTCAATATTAAAAAAAAAGTTCTATAATTTTCCTGCAACGCTTCCCGCGCTTTTCATTTAAAACGATGAATATTAACCGTGAACATTTGCGCGCTATGATATATTATGATTTTAAATTTGGTTTAACAATCACAATCAACGGTTAGAATCAGCATTAGGGGACTCAGCTCCATCACACGCAACAATTTTTAGGTGGTTTGCTGAATTCAAAAGGGGTAAAATTAATATTAAAGATGACCCCGCAAACAGCAGTAACGGCAGAAAATGTATGGACTACTGAAATGTTGGTGTGAGAAGACCCACGAATCACATATACGAACATCAAAAAGATTGTAGGCATTAGTTTGGGGATCATTCATACCATCCTACATCAACATCTTGGAGTGAGGAAGCTTTGTTGTCGATGGATCCCTCGTTTGCTCTCCGAAAGTGAAAAACAGACTCGTGTGGATTGGTGCCATGAAATGCGTCTACGTTTTGAAAACAGGGCATCTAGGCGTGTTTCAGAAATCGTTACTGGTGACGAGACATGGATCTATCAATATGATCCGGAAAATAAAAGGCAATCATCGCTATGAGTCTACTCAGAAGGACAGTTACCGACAAAACTGCAAAGACCTCGCAACGTCGGCAAAAAAATGGTGGCTAGTTTTTGTTCGCGGAGCGGTCATTTGTCAACGTCAATGCTGGAAAATTGAAGGTCAGTCAACTCTGAATGGTATACTACAGTTGGATTACCCAAATCTTTTCAAGCTGTGCGGGAGAGAAGACCAAAGACCGGGCTTCGGGGAATCATGCTGCATCACGATAACGCCTCTTCACAAACCTCCCTTAGAATAAAAGGATTTATTGAGGAATCTGGTGTTGAAACTCTAAGTCACCCACTCTATAGCCCTGACTTATCTCCTTGTGATTTCTTTTTGTTCCCAAGAGTCAAATAAAAAATAAAAGGCAAGTTTTTTTCAAGCGCCGAAGAAGCCGTGGCTGCCTACTTAGAAGCGATTTCCGACCTGTCTGATCAAGACTGGCAAAAGTGTTTTCGGAGTTGGTTTAGGCGAATGGAACTTTGTATAGAGCATGATGGAGAATATTTTGAAAAGATGTAAAATAAATATTAATAGTATCTAGTATACTTTTTGTATATCTTAAAACTTATTGAGTGTCCTACGTACGTGATAAAATCCGTAACAACGAGGTAGTGTTATTATTGATGTAGTCACAGAAGGACAGAATTGTAAATATCTCATGAGTTATTCACAATTCTGTAAAGCAAAATAACGTCAGTATATTTTAGGTAATTCCACTTTGTGTATATACATCAAATATTCATTAATTGGTAGTAAACTAAACAGATACTAATTAATAATACAACAGGAAATGAATTACCTGTTTATGTTACGTGTTCACATCAAAACTGTATTAAAATTAAACTATATTTAATGTTATGTAGTTATAGCAGCATTACAAAAAGAAAAAATAAGAAAAGATGTTAGGTTCAGGGCATAAATGAAGAAATGTTTGGCAAGTATTATGTCCTTCTTTTAATTTTCGTCAACTTACGATAAGTCGAAAGCTATTAATTGCGCAAGATATTATACAAAGTAGAGCCATGCTACAGCTGTATTAGTGGTATAGTTGTAGCATGAATGGGTCGGCTCAACCAGGGAAGGACCACACTCTCACAGAATACCAGCGTAAAATAGCAACTGAACGCCGCTGTGTTTCGTATGGTGAGTGTAGAGAAGCGGAGACCCTTTTTACGGGAAACGAGGCATTCCATCATAGTCCTCACGGGTGACAACGTATATGTATTTTGATTCGTAATCGAGGAAAGATGTAGATGTCTATGGGGCACAGCAACCATTTACCATCAGGTGGGCTGAGTGCTCGTCTGTCACCCTTATTCTATAAAGAAAAAAAAACAATACTAACACAAGTGTACATACGAGCAAACACAGGCACTCATTTTAACCTATACGTCGTATAATGCTTACGCAATAAAATCGGATGTAGATTTCAGGTTTCAAGGTTTCAGGTCAAAGCTGTTGCAACCATTCACAATACAAATTCAATAATTCTATTGCCATTACTGGTCGGTGACCTGACATGACACCGAGTATGTCATGTTAAAATATGAAAATGATCAACTTTATTTGTTGTTTTTATAAATATACTAACCACCTCAACCGGCTTCGTTCGCGTAAATTTTCGTTAATTTTAATCCCAAAATTTATTCGAATTTGGAACAAAAGTAGAATTATCTTGATAACACATTTCTAGGTTCTAAGTAACCTAGAAATGGCTTAGGTTTTTGATGAGCGACGTGATCAGTGAATGATAAAATTACACTTTTCTGACTTTAATAACTCAAGAACCATAAAAGGCCTATTCATAAAATTAAGGGTTATTTGAGTTGGATACAAAACCAGAGTACGAAATTTATCCAACTGCAGAGAGGTATAAGACAGGATGACGTTATATCCACGAAACTCTTCACCTCTGCATTAGAAGACGTTTTCAAGCTACTAGACTGGAAAGGATACGATAATAACATCAACGGCGAGTACATCACTCACCTTCGATTTTCCGACGATATGGCAGAGTCGCTGGAAGACCTAAGCACTATGCTTAATGACCTCAATAGTGCCTCCCAAATGATAAGTCTTAAAAAGAACATGGACAAAACAAAGATCATGTGTAACGTCGATGTCACACCTATGCCGGTAGTTGTTTGGAGCAATAAGCTCGAAGTTGTTGACGAGTATGTTTACCTGGGACAAATAGTCCGACTGGGTAAGTCCAACTTCGACCAAGAGGTCAATCTACGGATTCAACTCGGCTGGGCAGCGTTCGGGAAATTACGGCACACCTTCTCGTCAGGTTTACCTCAAAACTTGAAAACTAGACTGTATAACTAGTGCGTCTTGCCAGTGATGACCTATGAAACTGAGACGTGGTCCTTCACTGCTGGCCGTATGAGGAAGCTCAAGCTCGCTCAACGAGCTATGGAGAGGGCTACGCTCGGGGTTTCTCTGCGTGATAAACTTAGAAATGAGGATATCCGCAGTAGAACCAGAGTGACCGACATAGCCCAACGGATTAGTAAGCTAAAGTGGCAATTGGCCGGCCAAATAGCTCGAAGAACCGACAACCGATGGGTAAAAAGCTTCTCGAGTGGCGGCCTCGTACCGGCGGACGAAGTGTAGGGGCGTCCCCCCACTAGATGGAGTGACGACCTGGTAAGACATGCAGGAAGTCGATGGATGCAGGTAGCTCAGGACCGTGCTTTGTGGCATTCCTTAGGGGAGGCCTATGTTCAGCAGTGGGCTTGTTAAGGGTTTACCGGAGTGCGGGAATAGAGAGTGCACCTGTGCTTGCGCATACATTTGGGCACTATATTCCTGTCCTGCGCAGATTGCTAGTCTTCGTAGAGATTGGCTGCCGTGACCGAAATTCGGTCTGGAGGACAATATTATTAATGAAAAAGGTCCATATCAAGCAGTGGATAATCAAGATAAAATAAAGAAGAAAAATTAAAATAAAATTTGAATTATAATGATCATAAAATTATAATGTAAATCTAATGAAAATCTAAAATTTACATATTTTAAAAGGTTAGCATTTAACGTTTCAATGAAGCGTGTAATTTGGGAGGATTTATTGATGTACATTTTTGTTTTAAAAATACGTTATCAATATTACGCGTAACTACCTTTACATAATGAAGGTTTATTACCGAATGATTTCTGAAACGCAGACTTACGTATTTCTTTATTGAATCGCTGGTATTGTCAAAACTCAATAATGCTTGATATGATTTTATTGCGCTCTGAGTCTTAATGCGGATAGATAGGGCAATAAGATGTTATATAATATAAAATAAATAGGTATAATGCAATATAATCTCTTAATAAATATAATGCAATAAAGAAGCTCCGATATAATTCCGTTCACCTGTTGCATCATAATAAGACTCGTAAAGATGGTTTCATTGGTTGCTGTATTTTGCAACACCACTGTTGCAAAATACAGCAACAAATAAGAGCAATGTAATTTTAAACACGTATAAAATTTTCCCACAGTAACTTTTTGTCGCGATAAAAACACCATAAGGATATCGTTTTTGTTTTGTTTTGTGTGGTCGAGAAACAATTACATAAACTTTTTTACAAGTTTCAAAGAAAGTTTAAATACAGATAATATTTAACCTGACAAACTATCTGTCCATAAATATATTTAAAATGCCGAGCGTTTACAAGCCGGTAATAAATATTTAATATTTCACTGCGTAATTACAGCTTATGTTTTTTTCAATGTAATTTGTGATTGATGTAAATACATCATCCTATCATAGAATTATCAACGCGCGCTATAATCTACTGTCATCAGCCGGTTGTAAAGGTCCGGTTGTGGAATTGGTCGCGCACGGAATGTTTGTCATTGATCTTTTTCTTACCAGCGGGTTGGATCAGTACTATATGGATTTTATGGAAGAGAAACAGAAGAGATTGTGCTCTTTTCAAAATGAGTCACAAGACACGCTGAAAAATTATTAAGGGCAAGACAAGTGAACGGACAATTAGTGCTGGAACCAAAAGCAATGTTTCTTTTTCAATAGGTGTGGATGTCATCTATTTTGGTGTGAAATTAAAAGCATGTGACTTACTGAAGACGATCGGCTAACTAACAACCGAGCCAATGGGCGGCCACTTGTACAAAATTATAGGTGTAACGCCATCGCCCAATCATAATTGGATCGTAATTTTTTACCTCGTCACAGATTATAAAACAGGTCGATTTGATTAGCTCCATGCGCACTGATACATAAAGCACCTAAATTGAAGCTGGCCGATAGCACAGCCTAAGAAGGTAGTAGTTAGACTGTGCCGATAGTATAGCCGGCAGTTTAGCCTTCAAGGCTAAATGGCCACTAACACAGAAACAAAGTACGCCATGGCCTTCGAAGATATACAATATTATGGTATATTAAATTGTAAATTCTTAATTGTAATTGTCTTTATACAGAATGACTGTTAGAGCATGCAATAAAAAGAATCATATCTGCCCTTTGTATAAAGACGAGAAAGACTTTGTTTAAAGATTTCTTTAACAAGGGGAATATTATTTTTAAAAAATGGGAATTTTTTTCTACGCACAAAGTACACTCGAACAAGAGCAATCGCTTAGTGGCTGAGCACAAATAAATTTAATTTTTATATTTTATTTATAGGATGACATTTTGTTATCTCTTAAATAAACACACAATTTTATTTCTAGTTCCTATCGCACTGCAGCATTTTTCTAGTGCTAACTTTAAATAAATATGACCCTCCATTAATAAAATGAAATACTCATGTTATGGTCTGTACTATCTGACAACTTAATAATGGGATGCAGTTAGTGTATAACCATATATATATATATATATACTTCGGCGGCGAGAACCAGGTCAAGTCTCGATGTATAACTTTCGCTGTTGTACAGCTCGAAACTTGATCTTCTTCTCAGTATACTTCTCGATCTTGATGCTTGAAGCCCGTGACTTTAGACGGTTCACTGCAAGGTTCCGTCCATGGCAATAGATCTGTTGTAAAATTCGAAGTCCGCCGATGGTTGTGTTTGATGAATTTCTTGACTTTTATTGATTTTCTTGCGGGTTCTTTTTAATTCCCCTCATGGGCCATGTTGTGTTTTATCTTTAGAGGATAAACTGGTGCAAATCAAATCCTCTTACTTTTCAAAATTAGTTATATTAGACAAAAGAATGTTAATCGTACAGCGTTTGGTAGACAAGTGAGATGACATTGTGAATTTGCTATGAGAAGCACATGAGCGCATTCTGTCGAGCTGAAGGCAATCACTCATTCGCGCATTTCACACTTAAATCACATCAGGCATTAAGCCTGAACACCACCACTCGTACAAATAGTCGTGGTAGCTGATCAACTAAGCACTAGCCGTAAATTTCACAGTACGCGAGCAACGTGAATTTGGTCTTCGCCATCACCAATTAATTTTTTAATTGCAATTATAAGTGCTGTGCTCGGCGAGTAAGCAAAACATAGTGAGGAAACCTGAATGTCTGAAGCCCTCAATTCATTGGGGAATCATGACGGAAACTCTCTCAGAAACGAGAGCATGTGCCCAGCAGTGGGACGTATATAAGCTGAAATCTTTATGTACTTTTACTTGTACAAATAAATATTTATTTTTATTTTTATGTCATATACAAATGGATCTTTGACAGATATCTACTACAGTAATCATTTCATATTATATTGACGCGTACACTACACCTGTACATATAATAAATCTGTATCAAAGTCGTGTCTGTATTTCTAACATATTCTTGAAAAACCAAGTCCAGGGGACTAAATAAAGTCTATCTGTGTATTCAAGATTCACGCAAAAACTACTCAACCGATTTCCATGAAATTTTGTACGTAGGTATTTATTATGTTTGGTCCGATCTACGCAGAACGAGTTTACAGTACTTGAAGTCTTGCAGTAGTATGATTGGGTTTGGATTTAATTTTATTAATTATGAGATCCCAAGCAGATGGTAGCACCCAGCCATCTTCTTTTTGAAGTATGGACGTTTTTTTTAACTTCAAAAGCCTCGCGAATTATTTTTGATAGGGATCGGTGTTCTATTGCGAGAATTAATTGTTGTCTATCAGATCTGATATAATGGTTAGGACAATACTGAACATGTTGACATTCTTCAGACTTCCCGGAGCGTCGGTGCTTCACATCAGTAATAATATGTTCTTTTACGCCGGTTTTTATGGAACTTTCATCCAAGGTTGTGTAAAAAAAAAACCCCGCGTAAAAAGAAGTTAAAGTTAAACGTGATAAAATCCGTAAAATTACCTTTATTCCATGTGTGTTCCATTCACCATTACTGCAGAACTGCATTTATGAAATTTTGAAGTCTACTCGAACGTAAAAAAATATCAGCATCTAAATTATGATGCTGATAATTCTGAAAAACTTATTTATTTACGTGTTCTTGTAACATGTTACCTATATCTATGCCAAATATCAATCAACTACGACCATTAGTCTTTGATAATTCTTTGACAAACACACATAGGGACACATACACCGAGGTGACTCTAAAAGTGATCGAATTTTGCTAAATTTGGCACGGAACAGCATTTACTAAATTGAATCCCACGCGAGCGAAGCCGCGGATAAAGAGCTAGTATTGAATAAAACTATTTTTAAGGATAATATCGCGTTTAATTTAATTTATTTCTTGATCTCGAGTGTTTTGCAGCATCCGTGCAGCGCAGGTCACGTGGGATTGATGTGTTTGATGTCCCGATGTCATAGTTGACCTGGAGGATTCAGATTTAAATTATGAATTATTCTATATATTTTGGAGTCTTGCAGTGGTATGCTTCGGCTTGAATTTGTTTTTATTGATTACAGAGAAATCTACAGCCTGTGATAATATTTAAGACTATTCCCGCCATTACATCAGATTTAATAGACCACAAATCCCCGCGAAAGAACATCAATTCCTACCAAGGATGATAGGTAACACTATTCATAACATAACATATATATAGGCCCTTAGCGCAGCAACTCATTGCCAAGCCACTGCACCACGCAGCCGTCAACCATCATTTTGCGGCCTTTACTCCAGATTCCCTAATACCACCAAAGTTGGGAGAATATTTTTTTTATAAACACTCACGCCTGTCACGCAGAGGGGTAGGCAGAGATTACGGACTTCCATTTGGCACGATCCTGGCACACCTCTCTCGCCTCCTTTACATCCATATATCTACGCATACACGCTCGTCGGTTAAGGGTACTCCTAATCTGGCCCATTTTCAATTTATCGCCAATTTGGTCGATAAACCTTCGTCTAGGGCGTCCCTTACCGACTCTGCCGTTCATTTCTGCAGCATAAATTAGAAATTAGAATATTTTTTTATCACTATTCAAATTAAAAAATGTTCTAATTTCAATAGAAAAGATGACTGGGTACTACCAACTGCCTGGGTTCCTGTTATTAACAAAATGAAATCCAGCATTGATGCTGCAAGGACTTGAAACGTCGAGAGTTAAAAATAAGTTCAATTAAAAGCGATAAAGTCCGTTAAATTGGTTTTATTCAATAGTTACTTCCATTTATCCTTGGCCTCAAAATGTTCAAAACAATTTCCTTTAACAACAAACTTTAAACATTCATGCCAAGGGAATTATGATTTGCTTCGTTATTTTGTGAGACTTGTAAAGTTAATATATGAAGACTTAATATGATAACTTCTAGATGGATGAACTCGTATTTAGGTAACCGACATAGGGCACAAATTTTTCTTAATATATTATTACCAGATGTGACGTCTATGCGGTATTATTGGAGCAAAATTCAAGAGTTGAAATGCATATTTAATCACATAACAGCTACATTCTTGTAAGTGGGTGTTGGAGGGTTTAATCTATTTGAGTTTTCAATACACTAACGTCAAGAAAGAATAATTTGCACAAATTTAGTACAATATTATCCTTAGTTTTGTTTGGTCAAAACTGTTTCTACTTAATTACTACATTATAATTAGCTAACTTTTACTCGCGGCTCCGCTCTACTGACATTATTTTATAAATTAAAATTTTGTGACTAAAAGTTGCAGACGCTCTACATCAATACATTCTATAAAATACCATTAAATGATTTGATTTATAAATTAATTAGCTCAGTGAAACCGTGCAGATTTTGTACTCCAGAAAAAGGTTAGCAAGTTATTCCGCAACTCTTAAGGTTTGACATTGTTGTCGTTTGAAATCATACAGAACAACATGTAGGTTGTTTGTTATAATAAGAATGCGTGTAAGAGCACCGTCTCTCCGTTGACTAATTCTTATGTAATTTGCATGCACGAATATACATAAGCAAGCTTATTTATATTGTAAAGTTTCTTCACACAGAAACAGTATAGCGGAGAAAGTGTTAAAAGTGGACAATAGTGGGAAAAAGTTCGTGCACACACAAAAATCCCGCTCGGTGTCCGCGGCGGAAGAGCGGTCAGTGACCGGTGTAATAACAAAAGCGGTCACGTTTTGGTTTCCATATACATTACAAGATAAAGCATGTTCATGGTGGATCAAGCACCATTTAGCTGTTAGCTGTCGGAGTGATAAAGAACTTCTGCTATTACTAGCAATAAGACAAAAGAAGAACCAAAATGAAGTTGGGTAGACGATATAAATGCAGATCTTACGAGGTTTTGTAAATGTTGAGCAAGTCCACTCTTTAACATATACGTAATATGAGTACACAATATATAATATATAAATACACAATACGAACTCCGTTCGTACTAAGGCTTCTTTCCACTCATAGACAGTTGTATTTTAGTTATTTCGATGTGAGTAAAAGAAAATTAGAGGAGTTGCATGAAATTTTGGAACCAATAATTTAAAATTATAAATTTTGTACAACCGACTTGAATTATTAAGAATTATTAAGAATAACTTAAAAACTATTGATCAAACCTTGATCAAATTTATGCTGGTGCTTCTCATGTAGTCCGATATAAATAAAACACACATGAAAAAAACATACAGTCGATTTGAGTAGGTACCGTCTCCTTTTTGAAGTCGGTAGAAAATATTAAAACTCGATGAAACTTGGAGGCGGCTCATGAACTATGAGTATAAAGAGAGAATAACGCTTTTAGGTATTTTAATTAAAGATTTTAAACGTTACGTTTACTACTTTAATTTAAAAAAAATACAGTTTAATATTGTACGTAGCACGAGCATATCAAAACACATGTTTTTAAGATATCTCAAATTTCTCATAATGTTGCCTAAAAGAATGTCAATTGGACCTACTTATGCAATAAGGAACCAACCCACACAATGATAGTTTTGAGAAAATAAGGTTTGAAATAAAATCGTGTAAAGAAAACGAACCATTTATCATAATAACTCTGAACTTTGCAGTGTGATGAATGAAGCCGTCTTATATGTGTTTATTTAAAAAGTTTCGTCAGTTCTGAAAAAAGTGTTTTTTATTTAAAAATATACGTGGTTCCTTTCTGCAAAAATGCACTTATGTGGGTTGGTTCCTTTCAGCATTTAGTGATTTTAAGGAACTTCTTCAACTTCTTCTTCAAGCTCGAAATATATATGGCCTGAAAAGCCTTCCAGGTCCTCAATTTGGTCATCTCCGACAAGATTAACATAAAATTCGTGGGCGTCTTGAGGTATGAGATGCAAAATACTTTTAAGGTCCTTTAACTTTGCGTCAGAAATGGTTTTTCCATTCGGCCAAAGAGGTTCCATCACCTCCTTAGATATCTCAAAACTTGTCCTGCCTCGAACACTCTTTTTTATGTTGATCTATTTAAAATCTTCGGCGAAGCTGCTTCTCATTTATATGTAATTCATTTAATTTTTCCATAGCATTATTTCTTTATGAAACATTTTTTCCGTCGACGGTCTTTTTTCTATTTTTTGTTTTGTTTTTCTAATATTGAGGTAGATAAAAAATCTGAAGTTTTCATTCTGTGTACTTTTAAGGGATTGTTTCTTTTGCAATTTTTCATTATTTGAATATAATCATTGGGCGTGTAAACCCTGTTTTGCCTTTTCAAAAACCATTAGATTTTCGCAAAGTCAGAATCATTAGGTAGAAATCTATGTCCTGATTCAAGAAATCGAATGTTGATTTCTTCTATGGATGTTTATTTAATGCAGCTTTTAACATTAAAACTAGTCTTATGTTGCGGTTCTGCCCGCCACAAGAGTCGCACCATAAGATTAAGCGCTTCACGTTGTTTCCTATCCTTTGTAAAATATGCTGTATAAGACAGGAGCCTACTTATTGTGCCCCGCGCCTTCTACCCACACATTGCAATGAAATTAATTTTTACTGCCAGTATGGGTGCCTAAAATTATATTTGTAGGTATGCGAGGCAACGGCAGGGTCTTTTGGAGGTCAAAGGCAAGTGTCTCTACCATAGGGTCTTCTGAGGCAAGCTTCATGTCATTTTTAAGTTGATTTTGGTGCGCCTTTTCGTTTTCTTCGATTTCCAATTTTTCTTCTTCGGTCGCAAAAAGCTTTTTATTTTCAAAAAAGTCGCACTTATTACAGGCATCTTTTTTCAAGGGAGCAGTACGCAAATTAAATTTTGTGAAAAAAATACAGTTTACTTTCGAACGAGAAAGTATCTTAAAACCTGACTTTTCTGCTTCTTCACAGTAAAGATCGTATATTTTGGATAATGTCATATCTGGTCTTAAGTACTTTGTACCTTTGCATTTCTTACGTCCATAATGAGAAATGTAAGTTGGCAACTTTTTTATCAACTCAATCACAAATTGTACACTTTCAGGAGAGGATTTATTGTGTCCAGCATTTCTTCTGTCAGTTATTTCGTTTGTAGAATGCATTTTTTGAAGAGATGTATTTATTATCTTCGTCGAAGTTTGTAAAGTCTTGACGAACATGTCCCTGCAAACGGATACACCTTCTAGTGAGTACTCTCTAAAATATGTCTTCTTTCTGTTAACATTTGCTTTTTTATTTCACCATAAAAATGTACCTCTGAATTATTACACACACCTTAATTGTTATTGTTAGTGTCAAGTGGGCGTGGAGTAAGTGGGGAATATGGAGGGGAATGTATACTTTTTTCGGCCGTTGTCTCAGTAAGTACATCATGATTTATTATCATTGATGTCGCAGCTAATAGGGGTTCTTTTAGAATAGTTTTAGTAGCTACTTCACCTTTTAAGTTATCAGGCATAGTGACAATAGCTTTAATATTAATGGGTGAATTTGAGGCAGGTGTATAAGAAAAATGTGCAATAACATTTGAAAACTGTTTATTTCTGGTTTTTTCTTTTAATTTAGTGGACAGAGCAACCACACGCTGGCTAGGTTGACAGAAGATGGTAAAGGTTGCCAGAGAAAATCTATACAAAATGTTACACTTTAATGTTGCCATACAAAATATTAATTTAGTAATAAATTTTTAGGTTATATTTTATATGTTTAGTTTGTACTGAACAGCAAGTAAGTTTAATAAATTAAATTATTTCAAATACAGTAAAAATTCCGTAATATTCTTTTATCAAAATATCCTTTTTTAAATTCAGTTTCTTGATATTTCTATTTTATCAAAAAGAACCACATTAAATTAGTTTCTACCTAGTTGCAGACGCAATTAATTAAAACAGAGCCATGTGCTATGGTGCTGCACAAAAAACACAGCTTGATACATGATTCCTTTAAAATAATCAAAGCTTATTTTGCAAACCAGAACCACGCGACTTGGTCCCTTTAAAGGACTCTAAGTTTATTTTGCAAACTAGAGCCATGCCACGTGGATCTTTTAACAAAAACAAAGAATTGTGAATTCGAATTTTTACTACGTAACCATGGAACATGGATCGCTTTTGCTTAATAATAAACTGTAGTTTTAGAGTTGGTTCCTTAAGTCGGTAGTGATAACTCGAGAAATAATTGTCATATCACTTTGATCTTTACAGACATGATAGAAGGTGCTTTTTTAAAGCATCCTACGTACTTAGCTCAAATTTGGTAGGTTTGTGGGTTGGTTCATTATTGCATAAGTAGGTCCAATTATATTTAAAACCAACATATTATTTAATTACAATACTCGTCACAATACAAAATTACATTTGATAAGGAATTATCATCCTATTATTAGTATCTTAAAAAGCGTCCAAAATACTCGTAAGAATTTTTTTTATTTATATAAACTTTTTTACAAAATATATGTCATAATCTGGCTTGTAATTTACGTGGATGCCAAGTTACATCAAATTCATTCATAATTCTTGCGTGATTGAGCCTTAAACATGCAAACACCCAAAAGTCTAAACATCTAAACAAACTTTTACATTCAAAATATTTGTAGAATATAAAAAAGTTCAGCTTAATTAATTTGCCAACCATTTGAATTAGTTTGAACCCTTGTTTTTCACCCTCAAATGAAAATGTCTCAATTTTCTTTTGTTCCACAATAAAAAGAAAACTGTTTTATATTATGCCCATGCTATGGCGCGTTTAAGTTATTAATTTTCTAACAAAGGAATTATATTCTAACTCTTATCAAACACAAATTTATTTCCATAATTCAATAGTATTCCATACTGATTTTGCAGATGCATTCAAGACTTAAACATACGCAGCATTGCTTTATAAGTTTAGATATTTTATTTAGTTATGTACCTTTTTAAAGACATTATATTATCACTCTTAAATAACTATTTGAAGTTAGTTTTCTTGATTCCTATTTATATTATTATGTTATTTATGTTATGATTTATTTTTAAATAAAAGTATTTCCATATTTTGAAAGCATACACGTAAGAAACGATGTGATGTGGTCTGATCATTATCCATTGGAAGTGGACTGTAAAATTAGTTTAGGGTTCTCGCAGGTCCAGCCCATCCAGTCTAAAACTACAAATAGAGTAATTTGGGGGCACAGGGATAGTGAACAGATTAACCTAAATACAGACAAATTCTGTGATAAATCTGAACATAAATTAATCATAAATAAATTATACGAGAATATTATAGATATATTGCAGGATGCTGCAATTTATAGTCATAAGAATGTACAGCGTAACAAAAAGCGACAGATAGTGGAATGAATAAGGCACGTGAGGCCGGCTCATGCCAGAGCTCGTCTTTATTTTCAGTCATGGGTATGTGTTGGAAAGCCAACGTGTGGAGCAGCATACGAGGATATGAAAGAGTCACGTAAGGCTTTTAAAAGCAAACTCAAGTGGTGCCAGGATAATGAAGATCAAATTAAAATGGATATTCTGGCATCTTCGTGTGAGGCTAGGCAATTTGGTAAATTCTGGCAGCATACGAACAGACTGAATGCAAGATCGAGTCTCTCAGCTTAAATGGGGTGTCAGAATATAGCGAACTTGTTCAAGTCGCAGTTTAAGGTGGAACCGTGCAGTGTTAATTGTATGTTGAATGATGGTGACGCTGTGGACAGTGTGAATATGGGGGGTAGCTCGCTGTGCTTCACAATCGATGAAGTCAAACCACTTGACTTCAAACCACGTATCCAGCTATGTGGGATTCCTCTGAGGCAAGTGACTGAGTTAAGGTACCTCGGACATATTGTAACTGAACGCCTGGATGACGACAGCGACATTGAACGAGAGCGCCGAGCGCTGTCGGTCTGAGGCAATATGTTGGCTCGCAGATCTGCACGTAATACGACTCAAGTCAAGTTAACTTTGTTCAAGGCGTATTGCCAATCCTTTTACACGTGCAGTCTGTGGACTGACTATACGCAGCGAGCCTACAGTGCTCTGCGTGTTCAGTACAACAAATGTACTGAGGGTGATGTTGAGGAGGCCTATACACTGCAGTGCGTCAGCTATGTTTGCGAATGCTCGTGTGGACGACTTCTACGCGATTTTGCGCAAGCGTGCCGCGTCCATGATGAGCAGGCTATTGAGGAGAGCTCCAACATCCTTCTCAGCGCTTTGGCTGTGAAGCTGGATAGTCCGCTCTGGAGGACTTGGAATGGTGCACACACCAGCACCAGGAGAACCCCACCTGCTGTTCGCTATGTGAGGCTGGGTATAGGTTAAGTTACTAATATAGGATAAGTACCATTGCTACTAACATTTTAATATTAATTTCTATTTTATTTTATACTAACATTAGGTGAAGGTTTGTTTTACTAACAATCTATGACTATTGTTGGTCAAAATAAAGTATTTTATTATTATTATTTTATAGTAATAGTTAATAAGTTTACAAAAATTGATTAATGTGATACAAACATATATCAAACGTGTATTATAAATTACGTTACAACATACCAAGATTAAGATTGATATCTGTATGTATTAAATTAATACCTGAATATAAAACTTTAAATAAATACAGTTAGGTTCTTTTACACAATTTAAATGTTAATTATCTTAATTCTATTCTAATCTTAATTTAGTTAATTAGTTGCGATGGGATTAAATTAAAAGCGTTTTCGTTAGCAAAAGAGGACAAGTGACTGCTAGTGTTGACTCCGGCATTTAAATTCGTAGTTTCGAATTCGCTTTTAACATTCGCAGTGGTTAAAGGCAGTGGCCTTAAATTATCTCTTAACCCAAGCACACATGTTGAGTTTTTTCAAGCAATTAAAAAGTATTACAATTTAAGCAAATAAAGAATGTGTACAAAATATTCCAATATTTATTTCTTCTTATTTAGATCTATTAACAGCTTGGTTGGCATTTTTTTTTAAACTGAAGTGGCAAACAAACTTATAGTCCACCTGATGGCAAGTGGCTACTGCGGTCCATGGACACCTGCAGCTATTTTTATATAAGGATGTGTTGTCAACCTTGAGGACTAAGATGGATGGAACTACCTACCGAAATAGGTATGAATGTGGTCCCTATAAAGACGAACTGCTAGGCAGTAGAGAGGTCCTACAACATAGAAAAGGTAACCCCGAAGTGTCTTTCTAATATAAAAAAACGTAAGATTTTTCGAGTTGGTCTCATCATCTTTAAACCTTCATTTCAGTCTTCAACTCTATTTCTTGAGCAGTACTGTAGGTACTACTACAGTACTGTAACTACTGTTCAACGATTTAAAAAAGAGGGGTCAGTATGGTCACAAGCTAAAAGCTATTCTGACTCAATACTCAAAAGATGTAATGCGTCTGATAGCTCTGTTTGAACATACAGTTGGACTACGAGCTCGTTTACGTCTTTAAGTCAAGAGAAAACTATATTTACCATCGTTGAGTGGATAAAGTGTGAAATGTTAATTAGTGGAACTGTTACGTTTAATCCCTTTTTTATGAAAGAGGTAAACGAGCATACGGCTCACCTGATGGTAAATGATAACCTTTGCCTATGAACATCTGCGATTTAGATTTAACAATTTAAGGCAGATTATTTGGTAGAGGACTGTTGATAGACAGATTATATTGAACAAAAAATGGACTAATTACTACGAATCAACAAACACTATAATATACACTATAAGGATCTACCCTGTTGACGAACACTCTACATCGCTTTGATGACCTTTTTTAAAACCGATTCAATCAATGAAATGAACCACACGTCAAAACACGAGAATAATTACAAAATCCGTCATCCTATAGAGTCCCGTCAGTGTCGTAAGCGATAACATTGGGATATCCGAAGAAATGTTGTGCAAGGGAATTTCACTGATAAAGAACACATATACATTTATTATATCTATATCTATATGCTATAATTTTTTCTTACTGTACAAATTCTGGCCTTGACTTGGATTTGAATCTAGGACCCGAAGCGTAGTAACCAAGTATTTTAACCACCTGATTGCACATTTACACGACACATATGATTAAACATTGAGACATTAACACTACATTGTTTTCAGCAACAAACATAGTAGTCATTGTATAACTTGAACGATCAATTATGTTTGCGGGAATCTAATAAAACTTTATCCATTATGATTTGAGAACTTTCAAACCGTTTTTCCTAATAATTTAAACTGTTACCACAACAATGTAATAAACGTAGAAACGTTTCAAGGAAATAAAATGATTTTATGGAATACTAGCTTTTACCCGCGTCTTCGTCCGCAAAGAACTTAATTTTTTTTAATAATGGTTTTTGGGCAAGTGGTTCAATTATCGAAGAAAACTTTCACAATGTTTTTTTTTTACTATTATCATGAAAACTTCTTATTACCTTATCCTTTAACACTCATCGTTTTGTAAATGATTTGAAAGTAAATAAATTATTAAAATCGATTTGGCATCAAATTTAAACCTTAATATTTAAGATAAAGTGGTAGGACATTTTTTGTGTAAAACTGCAGACCAAAGCCTAGATCTCTCCTGTCATTGCTCTCTATCTGTTCGTGAAGTTTCAAAACAATCTGTTCAACCTTTCCAAAGATTTGCTCAGGTAGACATACAGACAGACACAGAAACAAAAGAATTCTATACATCTATTACAGCCTATGAAATTCCACAGCAGAATAGACTTCTACCATAGATTTCCTCATTTTAAAGTTAAAGTTAAAAGTCACAACCTATATACGTCCCACTACTGGGCACAGACCTCCTCTCATTTCTGAGAGAGTTTTTGGGCAACAAAATGTCCGCCGCGCTGCCCCAATGCGTATTGGCAAACTTCACATGTCTTCGAAATATTTTTTTTATTTCTCAGACATGCAGGTTTCCTCACGATGTTTTCCTTCACCGCCGAGCACGTGGTAAATCAGCACTAAATAAAATTGCAATCAACAATTTCATTGGTGCCGGCGGGGATCGAACCCGGGTTGCTCGCGTACTGTGAAACTTACAGCGAGCGCTAACCATCTGAGCTACCACGGCTCTTCCTCATTTTACCATAATATAAATACAAAATAATTAAAAGTGATTATGGTAATCGAAACCAGTTATTTCGACATTACAGGCAGACACTTAAATTTTATTTATATGTATAGATGAATGTTTATTACACGGGCTATAAAGATAATACAAGATATTATTTTCTTAAAGTCATTCTTATAAAAGAACATTTAAGGTACGTTCAGATGACAAGCGCTCAACGCGCGTTTTGATAACACGCGTTTACAACTACATATATTTTATTCAGACCGTACTCATGCTAACGGTTGGTTTAATAAAGCGCGCGTTGAACGCTGCGCTAGCGCTCGACTGTTGTCAGCGTGCGTCAACACGCGCTTTGAGATCATTGGTTTTCTATGTTACCGTTCAGTTGAGCGCGCGCTTTTGATGCGGATAGACGTATTTTAGGGTTCGCTCCGTTCATTCAGAAATCGTCCGAAATGGAAACGGAAGATTTAAATATCAAATTATTTATAGATGAAATAGAGAAACGTCCTGCGATATGGTACATGAAAAGTAGCGTTTATTCAGATAAGAACTTAAGGAGACGGGCTTGGGGAGAACTCTTCCTCATTTTCTGTGAAGGGGATGACAATGAAGAAAAGAAAAAAATATTCTGTGGGTACATATATTTATATTTTCAATCAGTCTGTGTTACAAATTAACCATTACGATCTAGCCAATCAACTTTTCCTTCGTTGATGAAATAATTTGTTAAATGTACTCGAACATTGTCCGCCTGTCACACAGCACGCCCGGTATAATGTGAGACTAGATTTTCCAGTGGTGGGGTACGAAGTGTATCTTCATAATTGTAGCCATCTCTCATTTTGACATAATTGTGTAGTATACATATCGATTTTACGATCTTTTCTGCAAAACCGGTGTTAACATCTAACGGCCTATATAAAATACGCCAGTTATTGCACATTATGCCAAAAGTAAATTCGACATACCGTCGTGCTGATGTCAAACGGTAATTAAATATTTTTTTAGCATAAGTTAGTTACCTTCCCCCATAAGGCCGCATTAAATTCTCCATCATGGCAAAAGCTTCATCAGCCACTATCACGTATGGCAACACTGTTGGTCTATTTTGTATTAACAATGCCTTTGGCTCTAATGACCTTTCTGTGAGCTTCTTGTACAATGAAGAATTCTTGTATATACCTGAGTCACTGTTTTTACCGTAGGCAAAATAATAGTTTCAACCCACACAAAACAATAGTTTGCATCCACTAGCGCCAATAAAATTAGCGAAAAAAAAATTTTTGTAGTTATAATACATTGAACCCGAGTGTTCAGACTGGATTAACCGTATATGTTTCCCGTCAAAGGCTCCTAAACAATTGGGAAACTTTGAGTTCTTTTCAAATATCGTGGATATTTCATGCCACTTTTCTTTCGTTGGTTCACTCATAAAAATGGGTTTCAATTTTCTCCAAATAGTTTCACATACATGTGGTATTATAGTAGCCGCAGTAGATTTGCCAATTCTATAATCGTAGCTTAATGTCACAAGTGAACATCACGTGGCCAAATATCAAAAAAAAAAACATAAAACCTTAATAGAAATATTTGAAAAGAGGCCAAGAGGCTAGTCAACTATTACTAAATTCTGTTTTTTTTTTTTCAGTGTCATCCCTGCAAAAGAAATGAAAGAGTTTACGAGATAATTACATGAGGATCAGGAGCTTCGAAAAATTCGTCATATTGTCATTATAATAGACTACGATTTCTACGGGCATTTATAGCCAACAAAGATACAGAAAGTAGTTTCGATACAGATAATGCATTAGCTTCGTCAGAAGTTGCTAGTCCTGACTTTAAGAGTCCTCTACTCCAAGAATAAAAACAAAAAAATTACTTCTGCTGACGAAAGATTTGCAAGAATATTAGAGCAAAGTTTAGCACAGAAAAATGTTTCGGAACCAAAATATGACGATGAAGACAAGCTGTTTTGTTTGTCACTCGTTAAAAGATTAAAAAAATCCCGGAATATAAACGACTTCGTACTAAAATTGACATTTATAATTTAATCTTGCAAAACCAAAACCTTTAAAGACCGCAACATCAGTCATTTGAAAATCAAAATTATCGTAACCCGTTACTACATCGAAGAAATTATTTACCACAAGAGCAGCGTAGTCAAGCTTCTATCGAAGGCTTTTAACATCATGATTATAGATCACAGCAATCTAGTGTGCCAAATAATTTAGCACATTATGGTTATACTAGAGCAATGGAATCTCTATCGCCAGTAATACACACTCCATCACCGGCACCAACCAATGCCAGCAGTGAATCGGAGTTAGAGTTATTCTACGATTAACAAAATGTTCTTTTTTCTTTAAATTTTCTTTCCTAAACAAGTATTGATTTATAAATTAGTGTGTTGATTAATAAAACACTAATTATGAGTTTTTCTTCTGGTGAAATACTATATCGCACAGCGTTTTTATTTCCTACGAGTTCATCGTTTATGAGAGCCATCAAATGACTTGATGGACATTCTGAAGTAGTTAAAAAATTGGGTTCGAATTGCCTTAACTTAGGATACAAAATTATGTACTGGCTTTCAGTCAGCCTGTATGAAAAAATTGGGTGGACCCAATATCTCCGTCTTCTGTCGCGTCGTTTCTACCGTCGGTAAATAATCACCGTTAAAACTGTTTCTACGTCCATCTTCAACAAATGTAGAACGCGCGTTGCCGCGGCCAGGGCGGCCGCGGCAACGCGCGTGCAACGCCTGACAAGCAAGCATCATGTGAACACTATACAAAACTTTTACGGACGTTCAACGCGCGTTGAGCGCTTGTCATCTGAACGTACCCTTAGAGCTAGTACATATTGGGCGCCCGGCGTTGCGTTCGACGCGCTTTGATAGCGTACATACACAGTGCTCAGCGTGGATAAACGTAGTGCTTATATTGGTTTGGATTTTATTTGTAAAGAAATCTGTATCAAAATGCTCGATCTCCATTTTTGTCGACGTGCGCCCGCTCTAGACGAAAACGCGCGATCAAATGTACAAGAAAATGGCGGCCCATTCAGTGCGCTGCTAACTCCCACGCAACGAGTGTTCTAACCAAAATCTGACAGCGCGCGTTTAACGCGCGCTCTAATAGAAGCGCGGATGTAACGGGCAGCGGACTAGATCGTTTCTAAAACGCGCGTTATCCAAGCGTGCGCTTCAAAACGCCTAATGTTTATTTTCTCTCAAAAATCTACTAAAGATAAAAAATAAAATATGATGACAATATAAAATTTCTGTTTGTGTGGTTAGTGTATGATTATAATATTTCCTTCTTTATCACCAGTCCATAAAATTCCACTGCCAGACATGGGGATCTCCCGTTGTAGGGCGGTTTATGTTATTTTATTTATTTATTTAACAATTTATGTACACGCAAAGTAATGTTACAATGAAAAATAAAAAAAAACATTTTGTACAAAGGCCCTTTTTATTTCATATTCAAATTTCTCCCATCAGGCCCGATAGTGGAAATATTCAAAGTAAAGCAGATTTAGTGCAGTGCACTCTCATAATAAATATTATAATATTATATTACATAATTTAATTAAATAAAGATAATAAATACATAACTTACATCCATACTTACACACTCATATACCTAAATACATATAGCCGTTACCGCTACAGCCTATTAAAGTCCACTGCTGAACATTGGCCTCCCCCCATAAATTTTCTCATAGAGAGGATATTTGCCACGCTTCGTAACCGCGATGGCAACCGATGTTTTTTATTTTTAGTCGTTATTAGGAAGACGATGCTGCCCATCTCCTGATTTGATTCCCTCTGTCGCTTCTACGACACCCACTGGATGATACGGTGTAGTGGACATTCTTACACCGCCATTAAACGTATTGGCGTCAATTTGATATAAAATGAATAAAATGCTATAAATTTTATGTGCACAAACATTAGAACTAAAATTAAGATCAAAGAAGTAATTTGATGACAAACTGTGAGATATTCCATCTTAGAATTTAGCGGTGACAATAAATATGCAGTCTGCATTTGATAATGCTGTGGACCATTGACTCCTTTATTTTTCCTCCATTAAGAATCTAAATGCAGAATTCACCAGTTATTATGCTTTTCCAGCGTGGCTTTACTAAGTAAACTATTTTTTAACTATTTATACAACTTAGTAAAACTGAGCATTGTATGTTCATATACTTGCCATTTGTATAAAAAAATAACTTTTGTCTCCACATAGTATAAAACAAAGTCGCATCCCGCCGTCTGTACACTTAGATATTTTAAACTACGCAATGGCTATGATACGATTGTCATCAATAGACAGAAATATTCAATAAAAAGGTTTATATGTATAATACATGAATATTATATATGATACAAGTATTCTGTCTGTGTGTATGTGACTGAACTCCTCCTAAACGGCTGGACCAATTTTGATAAAATTTTGTGTGTGTGATTAGAAAATGGTTTAGATCAGAATGGACTCGGTAGGTGCGAAGCCGGGTGGATCGCTAGTTTGAATAAAAATTAATTTTGTTGATATTCGATCTATAAGAATTCAGTAGTTTGGAACTATAACCTTCAAGTCATGCGGTTGTTAATACATAATTTATTTATTTATTTAATCTTTATTGTGTTACAGCTTAATCTAAGGATTACAATGGGCGGACTTAATGCCTTATGGCATTCTTAACCAGTCAACCCTGAGAGAATTAAACAAGTAAAAGTTAGTAGGTGTCAAAAAAGTTAAAATTACTAGACATATAATGTATATAAACATAAAATAATATAACAACTCATCGTTATATAGAACAATTACTTTGACATTTCTAACAGTTAATTGCTACCAATTGGATAAGAGCTTATTCCTTTTTTCGTAACTGAAGATATACAAATTTGTCCACAATAACAGGTAGCTATCTATAATTAAATTAATAGCGATAAGGTCCTTTACCAGAAAAGTAAAGAAAAATTATACGAATTTATAATTAGTTTAGCACATTACATAGTAATCAAGGATTTAATAATCACACAAGTCATCGGTAATTTGATTTGTTTAAATGCATAGCAATTTCAAAAGTGATTTTGAATAAAAATGTATCATAATCGTCCTATTTTATCCCCTTTATAAAGGCCCATGTCTAGCAGTAGACTATTATATTATATAGTATTGTTACGAGCTTGTGGTTCGAGACAATTAAAAACTGCCGAGTGAATTATCAAAATTGACACTTTAATTACAGAACACTAATTACAACTTAAAACTACACTAATAACAAAACACAATTGTACTACTGATCACTTTAGTTCGCAGTTGTATCGCTTCGAAGTATTCGCTTGTATCGCCAATTAAACACTGACTCGGGTCGCGGTCTATAACGGCCTTATATAGGGCCTCAGATAATATCAGAACCTTCTACTGTAGAAACATCTAGAATGTTCGAGTACATACCGGTTTCGACTGACTAGGTGTAGATAGTTATAGAAAGTTCTTCCATTGCAATTTCTAGAAGGATCTTGACTCTCCTAGTTATGCTACTCGATACTAGAAGGCGCTAGTGGTAACTAGTGTCGACATGTACCAAGCATTAATTGTGGCGCGCAACACTGAACCTCCTAAGACATGCTCGTGCTGAGCATTATTAGCCCCTTAATAACCCGCCAGTCGATCCACATGGACGATCTAAGGAGTACGTCTTGCACCTTTCTGTATCCGGTAGGTTACGTCATTGAACCTTGTCACAATCCGGTACGGTCCGTCCCATTTAGCTTGAAGCTTAGGATATTTCCCTTCGCTGCGAACTGGATTGTATAACCACACTAGTGAACCTTCGTCGAACCTTTGTTGTTCATTTTGCGGTCATACCGTGTTTTCATCTTTTCAAACATTTGCTGGCCCGATTGTCTGACGTGTTCATAAATGTCATTCATTTTGTTCCGCAAGTGATTTGCATAATCGGTTATACTGCGTAGGGCATCAGGTGGTATTCCGGTGATCAAGTCTGCAGGCAGCCGTAATTCTCTTCCAAAGTTTGCGTAAGCTGGTGCCAATGATGTATTATCGTGAACAGCGCTTCGATATGACAAAAAAAATGGTTGTATGTACTTGTCCCAGTCTCGTTGCCGATTTTCCACAACTTTTGCTAGGTACCTCTCCAATGTCTGATTAAATCGTTCTACCATTCCATAAGATTGTGGGTGGTAAAAAGATGATCTTGTTTTATGAGTACCCATAACTCGGCAAGTTTCTTGGAATATTTGTGACTCAAAATTCTTTCCTTGATCGCTGTGAATCTCTAAAGGTACTCCAAAACGAGTTCTGCAACTGTTGAAGCTTCTTGATTTGGAATGGCGAAGACTTCTGAAGTAATCCATCACAACCATGAAATACTTGTTACCACTTTCACTTTCCGACAACGGCCCCGCAACATCAAGGGCTATCCTCTCCCATGGTGCACCAACAGATGGCCTCCTGAACAACCATTATGGTACATCTGTAGAACATCCGGTACTTTAGCTTTAGGGACAACCATTTGCAAATGACAGCTGTCACCCTGACCATTTTCCCACTTACGGCACAGGACTCCATCCTGAATCAGCAAGCTGTCCCATTGGGCTCAATAGCTTTTCGTGGTCGAACTCATCGCCGAAACGTCGCTCCACTTGGGCACTGGCCTTTATCCATTCCAGAATCAGCTTGATGTCCGAATCTTCCTGCTGTGCATATTGTAGTCTGTCCTTCCACTGAGCTGGTCTGTCCTAAGCATCCTCACTGATATCACTTCCTTACCCTTTTGCCTAGTACAATGCTTGCAATCTTCAGGACAATGTCTTCTTGACAATGCATCTGCGTTACCATGAGATTCCCCGCTGCGACTGTTCGATCACAAAGTCGTATTCCTGCAGTAGTTCAATCCATCTCGCAACATGTCCTTCTGAATTTTTGAACTGCAATAGCCATTTCAGGGCAGCATGCTCAGTTCGTAAGCGGGGACAGGAGGAACAGGCCCGTCGTTTGGAAGAGCAGCTCAAACGCGATAAGGAATAGCAGATGCTCCTCATGAAGGACCTTCACGCTACCTTCGCGAAAAAGATAAAAGAGGTGAAGGATAGGGTTGCTCAACATGACAACCGCCTGTCGGAAGCTGAAACCCGAATCAACCAAGTGAACAATCGGGTTGACAACGTGATGGCTGACATGAAGAAAACGCTGGACGACCTAAAATTGGGATGGAATTACAGCTCCGTGGTAGCTACAACACCTTCGCTACGTGGATTCAAAGTGCCGTTCGACGGGACTTCTTCCTGGTCGGCCTAAAAATCCAGTTCGAGACTGTCGCGAAGGCGAACGGCTGGAATAAAAGTCAGCCATGACTGCTCACCCTAGGCCTGCGCGACCAGGCCTTAACTGTTCTGGAAGCTCTCGGTAAGGAAGTGACTTATGAGCAGCTCCTTGAGGCATTGGAGGCGAGATATGGCGACGCTCACCTGGAACACGTCTTTCGTGCGCAGCTCAAAGATTGCGTGCAACGCAACAACGAAAACCTGCAGCAGTGGGCCCTTGAGGTGGAGAAGCTGGTTCGAAAAGCATACCAGTCTGTACCTGCGCTCATTGTAGGGAACCTGGTGCAGACATTCATCGATGGCATCCGCGACTTTGAAGTCAGAGCTGCTGTGAGGCTCGGACACCACGAGATGCTTAAGGACGCCCTGGCCCTTGCACTGGAGGTGGAATTGTATATATGTTTAATACACTTTACAAAATAATTAAACTTTTTATAAAAAATAAACTGTACTTAATAAACAAAAAACATAATTTTCACCTATTAGTCGGTGCTAAGACAATGCTTATTAAAGAATTACGAGTAATGCCCGACTTCAGAAGCTAATATGTAGAAATTATTTTATTTTTAAGTTTTGGAAGTCGATTTTAGTTTATATTTATAGGTAAATTTTTACCCCTTAAGAGGTCTAAGAAATATCACAACTTCGCCTTTGTTAACGGGTGGATCATCGTTCCCATCACATCAGGGAGGTCGCAGCAGCTACAGTTCGTGACCACAATAAATGATACAGCCCTAGGTGCTACGCCTGCGGGAAAAGGGGCCATCTTCGATCCAGCTGCCCTAAGCGAACTGTAGAAAGGGAAGGTGAACTATCTCGAGAGCTAAAGTACCGGATGTTCTACAGCTGTACCATAATGGTTGTTCAGGAGGCCATCTGGGAGTTAAACGAACTCTACTGAAGATCCGAGAACGGTTTTACTGGGTCCACTGTCGTGACGATGTCAAGTACTGGTGTCGCAAATGTACAAGTTGTGCGGCTGTAAAGGGACCTCAAACTCGTAGTAGAGGTGCATTGGACAGGCACATACAACCGTTTTTGTTGTCATATCGAAGTTGTTAGTGTGTAGCGCTGTTCACGAAAGTACATCAGTGACACCAGATTTTGCAAACTTTGGAAGAGAATTACGGCTGCCTGCAGACCTGATCACCGGAATACCACCTGATGCCCCACGCAGTATAACCGATTATGGAAATGACTTGCGGAACAAAATGAATGACATTTATGAGCACGTCAGACAATCGGGTCAGCAAACGTCTGAAAAGATGAAAACACGGTATGACCGCAAAATGAACAACAAAGGGTTTGACGAAGAAAAACTCAAGGAGCTGCTCGTAAGTCACTTCCTTACCGAGAGCTTCCAGATCAGTTAAGGCCTGGTCGCGCAGGCCTATGGTGAGAGCAGTCATGGTCTGACTTTTATTCCAGCCGTTCGCCTTCATGACAGCCTCGAACTGGATTTTGTAGGCTGACCAGGAAGAAGTCCCGTCGAACGGCGGCACTTTGAAACCACGTAGCGAAGGTGTTGTAGCTACCATGGGAGCTGTAATTCCATCCCCAATTTTTAGGTCGTCCAGCGTTTTCTTCATGTCAGCCATCACGTTGTCAACCAGATTGTTCACTTGGTTGATTCGGGTTTCAGCTTCCGACAGGCGGTTGTCATGTTGAGCAACCCTATCCTTCACCTCTATTATCTCTTTCGCGAAGGTAGCGTGAAGGTCCTTCATGAGGAGCATCTGCTATTCCTTATCGCGTTTGAGCTGCTCTTCCAAACGACGGGCCTGTTCCTCCTGTCCCCGCTGCAGCTGCTCTTCCAACCGACGGGCCTGTTCCTCCTGTCCCCGCTGCAGCTGCTCTTCCAACCGACGGGCTTGTTCCTCCTGTCGGCAGGCCTGTTCCTGCAGCATCATCATCAGATCACCTAAGTCGGGTGTTGCAGATGTAGGAGCTGCTGAAGGGCCGGCCTCCGTGGTCGGCAGCTGGCCCTCCGACGTCTGCGGCGTTGCACCACCAAATCGTTTCTGGTCCGTCTCCTGCTGGCGTTGACTTCGGGTACGGACACCCTCCGTGTCGTCCATTGGTAAAATCGGCATGATTTAATCCCACTTCTGACACCAATGTCTCTGGTCCGTCTCCTGTTGGCGTTGACTTCGGGTACGGACACCCTCCGTGTCGTCCATTGGTAAAATCGGCATGATTTAATCCCACTTCTGACACCAATGTCTCTGGTCCGTCTCCTGTTGGCGTTGACTTCGGGTACGGATACCCTCCGTGTCATCTTTAGGTAAAATCGGCATGATTAAATCCCACTTCTGACACCAATTGTTACGAACTTGGGGTTCGAGACAATTAAAAACTGCCGAGTGAATTATCAAAATTGACACTTTAATTACACAACACTAATTACAACTTTAAACCACACTAACAACAAAACACAATTTTACTACAGATTGCTTTAGTTCGCAGTTGTATCGCTTCGAAGTCTTCGCTTGTATTGCCAATTCAATACTGACTCGGTCGCGGATAGGGCCTCAGATAGTTTCCAGAACCTTTTACTGTAGAAACATCTAGAATGTTCGAGTACATATCGGTCCCGAAATTTTTAGAAGGATCTTGACTCTCCTAGTTCTGCTACTCGATACTAGAGGGCGCTAGTGGCTAGTGTTGCCATGTACAAGACTGTTGCCATGTAATAGTGGCGCGCAACAATATGTTAACTAACTTAGTTTCACGGTTTAAATAAATACGTATAATTTTGCAGCAGTTGATTTTTGTAATCTTCATAATATAATAAATTAGGTTCACGCCCAGCAGAACAATTTCACGGAATTTTACGAAACAAGAAATAAATATTTTCTAAGCAAAATAAGGACAAGAGAAAAAAAGCAAAATGTGAACATATGTAATGCTAAGTATTGTTAACCAAACATTTTCAGCGTAATTATAAAAAGTGAAAGCTCGTTAAAATGCAACTACTTAAAATACACCGACAAATGTGGTAGTTTTCGTTGCAAAATTTAAATTAGCTTGAACAGGATCCAAGTAGAACGAACTAGGTTCATTTTCATATTTGTATAATTTTATTTAATATCCTCGAGTATGCTATAAAATATCATCCCGTCTCATTCGATAGTACCGTTACCGTTACACCCTATAAAGGGCCACTGCTTAACATAGGCCTCCCCCATAGATCGCATAGGTGCCCCCCTATTTGCAGTCACGCTTGGCAAGCGGGTTGGCAACCGCAGCTTTTATTTTTAGTCGTTATTAGAAAGACGCTGCTCCTGATCTCCTGATTTGTTTCCCTCAGTCGCCATTTAAGATACCCACGGGATGATATAGGTTAGTGGATATTCTAAGACCGCCACTACGTGATGGTAACCCCCGCCACAATAATTGTCAAGCAATATAGATACTTCGTTAAAAAGGTTTGCTTTTTTAAATTATTAACCATATCGATTTCAATTATCTTACAATTTATTCATTTATTCATTACAAACTATCAAAGTCCACTGTTGAAATACTCCTGAATAGGCCTTCTCCATAGATTACCTTATAGCGGGGACAATGGCCATAACTGCCTACATACCGTTTTTTACTATTAGAAAAAAGTTATATAAAACGTTCTCTGAAAGAGGCCTACTGTGGACTTATTTATGTTTTCAAAGACAAGCAAGTTTGAATTGTACCATAGACAATATGTTACGAAAAAATAAAGCCGCTTCTCTACACCTTTATACGGTGTATGAAAACATAAAGCCAAATCTTGTAAAGCTTTGTTCACTTTCTTGTCCTTGGTTTACAATTAGGCAGCCGACTTATATTACCAACGTAATTATATCCACAATGAGAACATAATATCTTACCGTGTAAAATAATATAAGAGTGCATGAAAATAAAATACGCAAAGCAAACTTATTTATTTGATGACCATCAACAGATATCGCAATATTATATTTATATTATAACCAGTTTTGTTACATTTTATTGCAATAATAAATAATAAGAGATGGCCACAGCATGACCAATTTAAAACATAAAAATAATCTCATACATTAATAAAATGTGTTAATATTCACTGCCTACAAGTTTACTTAATATTCTTTAAAATTTCAAAGAATGCATGAGCACTATTAGTGAATAAATCAAAATCATTAATTTTACTTTTATATGTATTTCATAAGATATGCGTATTACAAATGAATTTTTAACAAGATTTGTCATATCCCGAACAAAGGTAATAGATGTCGCGGAAGTCTACGTGATACATTAATTTGAAATTGAAATACTATGTCTGTGTTTGTTGTTAAACATTTTATGTATATACTCGTATATATAAAATTTAAGATAAAATTAAGGTTCAAAAATAATTTAAGGCCTTTCGAATAACTAGCTTTTTTATTGTTAAAGAACACAGTACGGGGATTTTTATCTCCTTAAGTTTTTTAAGTGGGTCTAGAATTATTTTGGGTTCTTACTTATTTCAAACTCTACAGTTTTTATATTTTTAATGTAACTCGTTGAAATTGCCTCACAGCCAGAACGAAAGTATGAAAAATCTATGTAGTGAAGGGACGACTATGCTAATCTTTTTTTTAGGAGGGATATTAAATGGAAATTATACCAGGCTGGATAGTTTTGTTAGAGTGTCATGATAACATTTAGTAACTCAAACTAATTTATGTTGTCGAATATCTCAGTCATTTATGCTACTTAAGTGAATGGCAGAGTCGGCAAGAGACACACTAGACGAAAGTTTATCGACCAAATCACCAATATAATAAAGATGAGTAAAATAAAGAGTACCCTTAGCGGACGAGCATGTATGCATAGTAGGACGTGAAGAAGGCGAGAGAGGTGTGTCAGGATCGTACTAAATGTAAATTCGTATTCTCTACCCACCCCTCTGGGTAACTGGCGTAGTATTTACGATTATATGTATCGAAATAGTATTCATACAATCAGGTTTCGGTGATGTTTGTGCAGTGAGTCAAGAGGCTTTTATAGCTTCATCAGATTCAAGGCTTAGAAAAAAGCGACTAATTATAATACTTTTGAATATGATTTGCAATACAAGTGTAATTATTAATCCTTCGGTAAAGAGTGTTTGATAGGCTGAAATTATAAAAGTAAAAGAACAGCCGTTACCTTTATTAAGTACAATTCTCTTTCCATTTTTTGAGAGATTTCCTTTACATCCTTAAATCTATGATAAATATTTTCAGTGGTAAGATCAAGGCTTAAAACTGGGTTATGAGTTTTATAACTGACTGATGTAGAGGATGTCACAATAATAATTTAGTGTGTCATTGTTATGTATGTAACGGAATGATTCTTGAAATACTTAAGGTATATTTACGATTTTCATGCATATTTACTTCGATTGTGAGTAATTCAGGTTGGTGCTTTACTTGCAGTTGTGATGGCAATCGTAAACCATATCATAATCCTCAATAATGTGCGCGTCAGTGCAAGCTTCGATCTATATGACCGAATTTTAACTTGTATACTAATTATAACTAATTGTAAAATAATTCTAATGACTAATGATTTCTTTTTTTTTAAAGGATAAGGGTGACAAGCGAGCATACAATCCACCTGATGGTAAGTAGTTGCTGTGGCCCATAGACACATCCTCGTTTGCGAATCAAAATGCAGATGCGTTGTCAGCCGTGAGGACTAAGATGGAATGCCTCTTTTCCAGTAAAAAGGGTCTCCGGTTCTCTACACCCACCATACGAAACACAGCAGCGTGAAGCTGCTATTTTACGCTGGTATTCTGTGAGAGCGTGGTCCTTCCCTGGTCGAGTCGATCCATTTGTGCTACAACTATACTACTAATATAGCTGCAGCATATATATATTAATAGTATCTATCTTAGTCCTCATGGGTGCAACGCATCTGCATTTTGACTCGTAATCGAGGATAGATTTAGATGTCTATGGGCCACTAGGTGGACTATGTGCTCGTTTGTACACCCTTATACTATAAAAAAATCTTATATTTACACAAATATTACATTTTGAATAAAATTCATTTTACGAATTTTGTGGCATTTAATTTAACTTATTCTTTCTTATATTACTTATTTACATAGATCGGACCAAAATTTTATATTCAAAGTCTGAAAGTAGCCGGGTTAACTATGGTATCGAAACGTCAAAGGTCTCACTTCCCACATGACCATGAGTGCTGTAAAGCACACGAAACGTCTGGAATTAAATTTATCTTTATCTTTCTCACTTTTTTTAAAATGTTACCCCACATACTAGGACTTTCTCCTGTACCGTGGAGGCAGTTTATGAGATTTTTGTCCTTGAGAAATGTATGTAACATTTAACAAGGACAAAGATCCAGACCCAGAACCATTCTTTGTGGACCATACAAATACTTGTTCCGTACGGGATTCGAACCCGCGGCTCCCATCGCTGCAACTCATTGCTAAGCCACTGCGTCACGGAGCCGTCAATAAGTAAAATCAAGTTTAATTAAACGTGATGAAATCAGTAAAATTAGTATTATGTATACGAATGCGAAAATTTCTTTTTTTTAAAACTTATATTAAAATGGTTCGTGCTTGTTAGGTTTTCTAATTTACAGAATCCACTAAATCTAGCTATTTTCATTTCCACAGATATAGCGCAATAGTAAAGGAAAAGAAATTAATACGCTTACACTGCCAACTAGCCTTTCCTTATCTAAAATGAAATTATTCTGCTGACCTTGTACTTTAATACGGGTTGTAGTTTGACGCTATCAAGGCTTCTATCCGTCGTATACTAGTGTGGATAGGAAAATTATAGCTGAAAAATTACTTATACATAACATAAATTTCTTGAGTAAATTTAATAATCGAATTTAATAATAGGAATTTAATAACGGATTACAATAACAGGATAATTTATTAAATTAGTTTTTGAGACAAAAGAAAGATGACAAAAGAAGACACTAATATCATAGCTACTTTTGAAAAGTGCTGTCTTTCGTATGGTGAGCTTAAAGAATATTAGTACTCAGAGATGACTTCGCATCTGCATTTTGATACTTGATCGAGGATAATGGGCCACAGCAGCCACTTGCTATCATATGAACTGTGTGCTTGTTTGTCAGCTTTATTCTATAAAAAAAAGATACATTTTATACACCATTCATATGAATTTATCATGTTGTAAAAAAGGCAAAAGCCTCCTCTTATTTCTGAGCGGTATTTTAAGCAGGGAAAATCCGTTGCTCGCTCTGTCCATTTCTCAAGTCCTTGAAATATTTTGTAATTTCACAGACATGTAGCTATCCTTAGAACACCGTCCATGTGATAACTGATTTAACACAATCTTTTTGTTGAAGAGAACCAGCAATTAAATTGCAATTGACAATGTCATTAGAGCTGCAATCAAATATGCTATTTGTGAATAGTTATGTTACGAAGTAATCTGTTTTTGTCTGTAATTGATTGCATTTGTGTAGAGTATACAGGGAGTTCAAAACTAAATTTAAATTTAAAAAGATTTGCCATTTGGTGGCGGCGTTAACACGTTAAACGCCATGTAAGAAATGTGATTTTACTCCAAAAATTTTTGTAGTCATTTTGTTAATAATCATGATATATGTATAGAAATCAGTTTTATCGAAATCAAAATACAGTTTTCAAGTTATTGCTGAAAAACTAGCCGCGGGCACCTAGACCCCATGGCGCTCAAAAGCAAAAAAGTTATTTTTCGTTTGCATGCGCCACGCCGCCCACCCCGCCGGTCACCCCGCGCTCCAGTCTATCGCCGGCGCTTGCGCGGAGAGGTTATGTTCGTTTGGTTTTTGGCTAATTAGAATACGTCTAAAGCATATTTCATGTTAGTTATGTTTAGTAATTCATTGCGATGGAAAATAATATAGTACCTAATAATGAGGAACGCGATTTTTGCGAATTTCAAATGGATTTGGCGGACTTTGAATTGTCGCAAGAAGATTTGCAAGAGATTGAGACTTTGGAGTTCAACGCACTTCAGACATCGTTCAGGGACATCAGTAGCGACGATGAGTCTGAAAATTTACATGTTCCGAAGAAAAGAAGACGTATGGTTATCAATTCGGACAGTGAAAGCGATTCAGTAAAAGATTTTGTCCTACAAAATTTACCTACTTCTTCAAACACGTACACAAAATGGAAGAACCCTACTGGATGCACTGCTCGAGTGATACCTTCACTGAGCCCACAGGTATGAAGTTTTTCAAGAGACTTAAGTCAAGGAGATCCAGAGGATTTTTATTCTTTGTTAGTTGACGATTCCTTGTTTGAAATAATTGCTGAACAAAGTAACCTGTTTGCTACGCAAAGCTTTGGAGATAAAGATTTCAAGCCATGTTCTCGCTCACATACATGGCAGCCAACCGATAAGCATGAAATAAAACGATTTTTTGGACTAATTTTATTCATGGGCCTTGTGAAATTGCCATCAATTAGTGATTACTGGAGTACAGATGACATATTTCAACAACCGTTTCCTCGCAGTGATGACTAGGAACAGATTTGAATTACTTTTACAGTACCTACACTTTGCCGACAATTACAACTTGAATCCGAACGATCGCATTGGAAAAATCAGGTATCTTGTGAATTTGTTAAATGATAAATTTAAAGCCTACTATGCCCTAAAGAAGAACTGTGTCGACGAAAGTATGATTCCTTTTAGAGGTCGAGTCACTTTTCGACAATATAACAAATCTAAAAGGCACAAATACGGTATAAAATTGTTTAAAGTTTGTACAAATCCTGGTTATACTTTAAAAATACAGGTATACAGTGGAAAAAATATTGATATTGAGAATAATACCCCTACAAAAATAGTATTATCCCTGTGCGATGAACTCTTGAATAAAGGCCACACCATTGCCACTGATAACTGGTACACCAGCTTGGAACTGGCGTACGAATTACTAAAAAACGATACACATTTCCTGGGGACAGTGAGAAAGAACAGAAAGTACTTGCCTAGGAAAGTAGTAGAAACTAATTTAAAACGAGGTGAATTCGTAGCACAAGAAAACGATTGTGGCATCACAGTATTAAAATGGAAAGATAAAAGAGATGTTTTAATGCTGTCTACAAAGCACACGGACAAATTTACTCGATTAAATGTCAGAGGCAAGGCGGTGCAAAAACCAGCAATGGTTATTGATTATAACAAATGTAAAGCTTCAGTCGACATGAGTGATCAGATGACAGCTTATTCAACTCCACTGAGAAAAACTGTCAAATGGTATAGAAAATTGGCCATAGAATTGCTCTTGAATACAGCTGTGGTAAATGCGTTGATAATGTATAAGGAAACCACTAAGAAAAATATTTCAGTAGTAGATTATAGAAAAAATCTCGTTCAATATCTCACTAAATCAGGACGTCCAGAAACAGGTAACTTGGCACTTGAATTACGTCCAAAACGACGAAAACATGAACTTGTCAAAAGAGGACCTGTACGCAAAATGAGACGATTTTGTGTCGGCTGTTACAAGAACAATGTAGAAAAGATGTCGAGAAAAGACGCAAAAAATAAGACCCTGAAAGTGCCTACCTATTGTTTGCAGTGTGATGGTCAGCCACATTATTGCCTGCCATGTTTTAATAGAGAGCATCGAACGTAATTTGGACAATAATTTTTGTTTGTAATATTTTCAATATAATAACTTTTAAATTACTATCTAAATTGTTTTGTGAGCCTTTCTATGACCACGTGTAAAATATTGATATTTCTTTGTGATTGATATATTATTATGTTATTAAAACATTAATAATGTAAAAGATTTTTGTATCTTTTGAATCTTAAAACTACGATATTTAAAACCAAATTTTATATGAAACATTTTTTTGCGTATTTTCCTACTTCTCATAATTTAGTACCTATTTTCTAAATTTTACTAGGCAGGTGTCCCACTGCAAAGTTGCTCTCAAGCGCCGCGCCGGTCACTCACATAGGCGAAATAAACGACACGCGTGACCGGTGGCGCAAAAAGCACTTTAAATTTAGATCTCGCATGTGGTCACCGGTGGCCCCATGGCGCAATAAAGCAACATACATGAGGTCACCGGTGCCCCCATGGCGTTTAACGTGTTAATGAAGCCCTTACCCCCATTACAAAAGCTATAATGTCCGAACCTCCGATAGACGGCGATGTGATAACATTAAAATCTTTATACAAAAGGAAAGGCACTAACAACAGAATCAGTAGAATACATCAAGCTGATAAAGAAAAAGGAGAGATAGTAAAACTATTGGTAAATCCAATTGTGCATGTCTGTGGTAAAGTCATTGCAGCATTTTAGCAAATATCTTCTGGGGCGGAAATTTCACTTACGAACTGAGCATGCTGCCCTGAAATGGCTATTGCAGTTCAAAAATTCAGAAGGACATGTTGCGAGATGGATTGAACTACTGCAGGAATACGACTTTGTGATCGAACAGTCGCAGCGGGAAATCTCATGGTAACGGAGATGCATTGTCAAGAAGACATTATCCTGAAGATTGCAAGCATTGTACTAGGCAGCTCAGCAATGAGTAGAAGGACAGCCTGCAATATGCACAGCAGGAAGATTCGGACATCAAGCTGATTCTGGAATGGATGAAGGCCAGTACCCAAGTGGAGCGACGTTTTGGCGATGAGTTCAACCACGAAAAGCTATTGGACCCAATGGGACAGCTTGCTGATTCAGGATGGAGTCCTGTGCCGTAAGTGGGAAAATGGTCAGGGAGACAGCTGTCATTTGAAAATGGTTGTCCCTAAAGCTAAAGTACCGGATGTTCTACAGATGTACCATAATGGTTGTTCAGGAGGCCATCTGTTGGTGCAACATGGGAGAGAATAGCCCTTGACGTTGCGGGGCCGTTGCCGGAAAGTGAAAGTGGTAACAAGTATTTCATGGTTGTGATAGATTACTTCAGAAGTCTTCGCCATTCCAAATCAAGAAGCTTCAACAGTTGCAGAACTCGTTTTGGAGTACCTTTAGAGATTCACAGCGATCAAGGAAGGAATTTTGAGTCTCAAATATTCCAGGAAACTTGCCGAGTTATGGGTACTCATAAAACAAGAACATCTTTTTACCACCCACAATCTTATGGAATGGTAGAACGATTTAATCAGACATTGGAGAGGTACCTAGCAAAAGTTGTGGAAAATCGGCAACGAGACTGGGACAAGCACATACAACCGTTTTTTTTTGTCATATCGAAGCGCTGTTCACGATAGTACATCAGTGGCACCAGCTTTCGCAAACTTTGGAAGAGAATTACGGCTGCCTGCAGACTTGATCACCGGAATACCACCTGATGCCCCACGCAGTATAACCGATTATGCAAATCACTTGCGGAACAAAATGAATGACATTTATGAGCACGTCAGACAATCGGGCCAGCAAATGTTTGAAAAGATGAAAACACGGTATGACAGCAAAATGAATAACAAAGGTTCGACGAAGGTTCACTAGTGTGGTTATACAATCCAGTTCGCAGCAAAGGGAAATATCCTAAGCTTCAAGCTAAATGGGACGGACCGTACCGGATTGTGACAAGGATCAATGACGTAACCTACCGGATACAGAAAGGTGCAAGACGTACTCCTTAGATCGTCCATGTGGATCGACTGGCGCGTTATTAAGGGGCCGATAATGCTCGGCACGAGCAAGTCTTAGGAGGGGGCAGTGTTGCGAGCCACAATTAATGCTTGGTACATGGCGACATTAGTTACCACTAGCGCCTTCTAGTATCGAGTAGCAGAACTAGGAGAGTCAAGATCCTTCTAGAAATTTCCATGGACGAACTTTCTATAACTATCTACACCTACTCAGTCGAAACCGGTATGTACTCGAACAATCTAGATGTTTCTACAGTAGAAGGTTCTGGAATTATCTGAGGCCCTATATAAGGCCGTTATAGACCGCGACCCGAGTCAGTGTTTAATTGGCGATACAAGCGAATACTTCGAAGCGATACAACTGAGAACTCAAGTGATCAGTAGTACAATTGTGTTTTGTTATAAGTGTAGTTTTAAGTTGTAATTAGTGTTCTGTAATTAAAGTGTCAATTTTGGTAATTCACTCGGTAGTTTTTAATTGTCTCGAACCCCAAGCCCCATATATCTAAGTAGAACTTTTTAAACAGAATTTGATAACTACTACTACATACTAAGATAAAAAAAAAACTATTGGTAAATCCAATTCTGCATGCCTTAAGTGCATTAAAAAATTACGTATAACACGATTATACCTAATTTTTTTAAGTACTTTAAATACACACAAGTTTTCACTAATAACCTTATTAATTTACTTCCAATTTTGCGATAATTTTATGTCAAACTTCAATTAAAAAAAGTTTGGAAAATCCAAAAGTGCACGACTCATAATTTTCATATGATAGTGGAAAAAAAATGTAAATTGTTGTTCTATTCGTCAAAGAATCAGTAGCAGTCACCGAAGTACACCTTCAAGTTACTCCGTCAAGTCCTGAGGTAAGGTCTATTCATAACTAACCAAACGAGCCCAAACTCGGCACATCTAGTTCTCCTCGTCGAAGAGTTCCAGTAGCAGTCATCAAGTTCACCTTCAAGTCAATCTATCAAGTCCAGAGGTCAGGTATCATCATATATAACAAAACGAACTCAAAATCGGCACACCTATTACCACTCATCGAGGAGTTCCAGTAGCAGTCATCGAAGTACACCTTCAGGTCACTCTTTCAAGTCCGGAGGTAATTTCTCATCATAACTAACAAAACGAGGCCAAACTCGGCACACCTAGTTCTACTCTTCGAGGAGTTTCAGTAGCATTCATCGAAGTACGCTTTCAGGTCACTCTATCAAGTCCGGAGGCAGAGGCGGATTAAATGTCGACTGCGCCCTAGGCTAGCCTAGAACCTCATCGGCGCCCTAGGGGCCATATTATATCTATTATAAATTAAATCTACTAATTTTGCAAATAAACTATATTATAATTTATAATATAGTTTAATAATTGCAAAATAATTAGGATACGAGTACCCTTAACAAGGGGGCATATGTGATGAGAGAGTAAGAGCGATTTAGGAGTAATCAAATACGACGATTTTTTTTTCGTTTAAAAACATCCGCGCGCGACTTTTTAACCTTGCGCCACTAGGCACGTGCCTAGTTTGCCTTAAGGATAATTAGCCACTGTCCGGAGGTAACACTCATCATCATAACTAACAAAACAAGCCCAAACTCGATATATGGAAATTTAAGTCCGCCGTCTATTAAAATATTTTTAAAATTTCTTTTAAAAATTAATTCAAATTTGACATTGTAGATAAATTGCAACGTGGCAAAAAAATCAAAGACCCAAGCATACGCATAATAACTTGCTGGTTCTGAGAAAGTCTTGTTTTTCTTACCATTGAGGTTCATGAGAGCTTAAAATAAGCTAAGATGTAAATAAAAACAAAATAAGGTGTCGATTTTACGTCTTGCATCATACGAGACAAAGCAATATGATGCTACTATTTTACGCTGGTATTCTGTGAGAGGATGGTATTTCCTGGTAGATCCGATCCGAACAATCTGTGCAGCAATGCGTGCAAATATTAACTCTTTAAGCTACTTAATGTAGCTTGTACTTGAAAGTTATTTATTTACTCTTAAAGGATTTTATTTAATGTCTCTGCACTAATATTGTCGCAGTAGTACATTAAAGGCTACTGGAAGTAACGAGGAAACTTTAATCGATCTATAAACTTACAATTCAGCTATTTATAATGTACGAATTTATATGTACGCCTTGACTGCTTTTTAAATTCAATAGAAATCAATCTATAAGAGTTAAATTTAAGTAAATAGTATAGTTATTTTACACTTTATTTAACTTAAAGTTTCCTGAAATATCAATTTAATTTTCAGTACTACAGTTGCTATTTAAAAAAAATGGATGGACCATGTACATGCTTAAGAAAGAAGTGAGTGTATGTGTGCTATTTAAAAAAATGGATGGACATGCAAGGTATGACATGCTTAAGAAATAAGTGAGTGAAGAGATAACGGCTAATAGAGGAGAATGGAAGGGGAAGACATGCTATGCCGACTCCAAATAACTTGGGATAAGGGCAGGAAGAAGAATATATCCGGCCCAACACCACTTAAAGCTTACTCATCCGTTGGGCTTTACAATTTTCTATAGAATGTTGAGTAAGGTGTCTGCACGCAACGCACTATAATGATTCACGAATGAGTTTTCGGCGACCGTTTGATAGTGAAAAATCCGTCCAAAGAGACCAAACCCAAACACTTGACACATACGAGTATTTAAGGGAGACAATTATCAACTCTACGCTGACTAATCCGCCTGCCCAACATTATTCAAACTATAACATTCTCACTTTTTTACTATATGTATGATAGGTATAATAGTAAAGTTTAAGTTAATATTCGTCCAACGGCTGGGTACAGACCATGCTACTGTAGCACGTAAACCTCCTTCTTTTTTTTGAAGTCAGCTAAAAACATCACTTGTTTTTTAGAGGACTTGTTAGTAGCTAGCTTCTTGAATACGAGTTGCTTCAGTGAAATTTGCGGCAAATACTTAGCCCCTGGGCTACAACGACTCTTAGTATAATAGTTAATTCTACAGTATTATTACTAGCTTTCTCGAGACAAATAAAACGTGGGTATAATAATTTAGTTGACATGACCTTAAAATTATTTTCTAGTTCATTAATTTGTTTAAAATGAAGACAAGTTTGTTTTCATCAGTATTTGTGACCTTATTTACCTTATGTCAAAATTTGACTGTTCGTATCAAAGGCTACCTTCAATTTATATAAAATATAATATTCTCTCATTAATCTAAACATGGTATTTGATATTAAAATTTTAGCATTATGTATTTTAATATTTCCTTTACTTGGCCAAAACCTTAACTGTGGACAAAAAACATAAAAATAAACAAAGAATAGAACACACCGCTTCTTGTGTGCCATGTGGTGGTGATGAAAGAGAATTCAAGACCCTATCTCCATCCAGCGCGGTTGATAGATTTTAGCAGAAATTGTTTTTTTTTTATGGAAGAGGAAGCAAAGGAACAGCTCACCTGATAGTAAGTGATCACCATCGCCCATGAATATCTGCAATACCAGGGGAATTGCAGGTGCATTGCCGGCCTTTTAAAAAGGAGTAGGCTCTTTTTTGAAGGTCCCTAACTCGTACCGGTCCGGAAAAACTGCTGGTGACATTAAGTTCCGTAGTGTGGTCGTTTGAACCCTCGAATCAGAATTGCGGCCGTTGTTAACCAGAAGGCTATGATCATGGACTAGATTGACTAGTCCGTGGTGCAATGAGAAAAAAAAGAAAAAAGAGTTACAGCACTAAGGGTCGCGGGTTCGAATCCCGCACTGAACAAGTATTTGTATGGCCTACAAATACTCGTAATTGTTCCGGATCTGGATGTTTGTCCTTGAGAAATTTGTTTATGTAAACTGCCTTCACAATATAGAAGAAAATCTAAGTGTGGAGGTGACGTTTAAAAAAAAATGAAAAAAACAAGAAAGAAAAAGCACGATGACTTTTAAAATTGAGCTCATCGCCATTAATTTTCTGTAGTCATAAATTTTAGATGAAATTGTAGGTTCGGGCCTATTAGTGTTGTTAATTTACTTTTGTCGTGGCTTAATGAATACGATTATGATAGCTGCGAAAATCTATTGAATGTAAATACTTAATAATTGATTAAACATGTTTATTTTTTATTTTTTTAGCTCTTACAATCACTTTCACGCGTTAACGACACTACTTCACAAATTATAACATACACAAAATACTTATATACACAAAAATACATACATGCACCCACACATTTGTCAGATTACTTAGTCATTATCACATACATTACATAAAAAAAAAATTAAATATTATTTAATATTTAATTTTTTAATGTTTATCTTAAATTTTTAATTTAATAATTTATTGAAACTGTTTTTTGTCAATTTTAAACAAAATAAAGTAGAATATAATTAAGTATAATTGAATTGAATTGAAATTTATAATTAATATTAATATTGTTTGTGCATAATGTATGGAAGGGACTAGCTCCTGACATACAGGATTCCTAGTTCAGAAGCTAGGTCTCAATCGGAACAAGTGTAACATTTATTTGAGTTCTAATAAAAGTATTATTTAAACTATCAATATAAAGTTCTACAAGACATTTCTACGACTATTTCTCCTTACAGCAATAACTGGATATGTTTAGTTTGTCCTGGGACGTCCAATAAGTTTGCCGGTCGTATCAAATATCGAGGTCATCGTTATGTTTTGTTAAATATGTTACATATTATATGTGCATAAAGTATAAAATAAGCAGACAAAATAATAATGTCAAAATGAAACCCACTTATTTCTCAGTTAGCAGAAAAGTTCCAGATTAACTAATATGTGTAACTTGGGATAAGACTTCCACAGTCGAAGGAGGAAATTATGGCAATTTCTTTTTGATATTTAAATTAATATTTATTCAAACTATAACCGTAATTCATTGAACTCATTGAAAACATTTGAAAAGTCACATGTTTTTATTGTATTATTGAGGAATTAATTTTACATATTAAATACATTGTAACTTTATTTTCTTTATCTGGTAAATAGAAGGCATACATTTATTGTTAATTAAAAGAAGTGTTTTTTACCCTTTTGATGAGAAATCTTATTCGTAAGGAATATTACGTATCATCTCAATAGTTCCATTTAAAACTTCTACCCTTGTCTTGCTGTCCTTAAGCGTGGAACTTTTTCTCCAAGTTTATATGGGACTACCTCTTTATCCTATTAAATTAAAAATGATTCATTAATATAAGTTCACAATTAACTGAGATATTGCGTAATATACTTATTTGGAGTTTTGAGTTCATATTTTTGCGTCAATTCGTTTTGGTTATTTATTTATTTATTTTTATCTTGTTGTTTTTTTGACTCATAAATAGTTACAATATGTTTTTATGAATAGGATTAAAGATATCAAAAGTTTGAACATAAAAGTTGTATATAGGTCTTCAGGTTTTAAGGTTTACTCAGTCCTAAAGTTAGAATCACTTTATAATGTAGTAACATACTACTAAATTCTTAGTTAATATGTGTTTATACTACTGCGAACACAGATAGAGAGAGATAGAGAGAGAGAGAGAGAGAGAGAGAGAGAGAGAGAGACAGAGAGAGAGAAAGAGAAAGCTCAGCAGTGGAACGTATACCAGCTGAAATTTTATTATAGTTTCACACGCACTATTTACAAAATTCGCTGACCGCGTGATTAAGGATATTCTAAGTATCTAGCTGTGTACTAATTAGCGCGTCCTTGATTTGAATTTCAGCCAGAGCTGCTGTTCCTGTAAATAAAATATTGATACCCGATTGAGCTATGATTTGCCTCATGTCTAAGAAACTGTATCCTAGTCAGTGATTTGTGACTATTGTGATCCTCTAACCTCCTTATCGTCAGAGCCTTAATTTGTGATACCATGATAATATCTTCTGCGTTTTTGACAGCATTAAATAACATTTCACAACATTGACATTATCATCATCAATTTTTATAATATATATATATATCACTATATTTTTCATCAATATTTTCCTCCCTTTCAAACAGTGTAATAATAAATTGAAACCAAAAATGGTATTATAACAGATTAACTATATTTTAAAATTTCAATTAGTATTATAAACGAACAAGCCTTAGAAATGTAGGGCAGCCCACCACTAGATGGAGTGACGACCTGGTAATACATGCAGGAATTCGATGGATGCAGGTGGCTCAAGACCGTGCTTATTAGCTGTAATGAATAAAAAAAGCCTTAAAAATTGGTGTTATCTTAAATTTCTCTTCTTTAATTTTTAAATAAAAATTAACGATAAAGAATGACAAATAATTTCTAATAAAAACAGTTAGTAATGCTCTGTGAAATTCAAAATAAAATGATTTCTATTTGCAAGGACATTGGGTTTATTTTAAATTGTAGTAATTTGTATTGAAATCATTGAAGTATCTTCTTTATGTATTTTTACAAAGCTTATGTACATATTTATATTTCCCGTGGGTAATTTTAAATATCTTAAAGTTTAAGCTTAATAAAAAAATGAAAATTATTTGCAGTAACGTAATATATTCAAACAGTACGTTTATTCCATTATGTGTTCCTTTGTCAATTAAGTCAATCTATGATCAGATTCACCTTACCTATTTTTATAAGAAACTGTTCGGCTACTTTACTGTGATGAATTCTTAAACGAATTTCTGAATATCCTCGTATCGTGGAGACATTTTATGTACGTCAATTGCACATGAACAACCTGAAACACTTAGGTACAAAACAATTACTTGCCTATACAAATATACATACGGGATTCGAACCTGCAGCCACCCAGGATCCCGGAGTAGATAGCAGACTCGTTCTTGATCTGAAATAGCATGAGATGTAGCCAATATGTAAATTTATTACAAGACCATGGATACAGCGTCCTTAAGATAAAATATTAAAATTTAAACATGGTGTGGCGTATATTTTATTCACAAAATTCTTCACAGTATGCTGACTGCCAACATTTTAGGAGATTTTGACAACGGTTTAACTCTGCAGAGAATAAAAGACAATAGTATCTCAAACTGACTAAGAGGATAAAACACTTTTTTATCTACTTGAGATTTATATAAACATCGAAGCACTTGTAACATCGTTGTTCACATGCACTGACATTTAATACACAAAATTACACCACTTTAACGCATCGAAATCCAATTCAAATTGTTCATTACTGTTCACTACTGTTACCGTTACAACCTACCAAAAGTCCACTGCTGCCTCTCCCATAGATTACCTACCGCATAGGTGGAATATTTGCCATAGTTACCAGGCTCGGCAGACGGGTTGGCATACGCAGTTTTTTTTAGCTTTTATTAGAAAGATGTACATTTCTTGAATTGTTTCCCTTTATCGCCTCCTACGATACCTATGGGACGATATGGGGTAGTGGATATTCTTGCACCGCCACTACAGTGTAACTTCTTCAAAGCATTATTTAAAAGATTATCACACAGGACCAGCATTCTGTCAGCAATCAAGTTCCCGCCAAAACTCCAGATAAAGCTTATACAGCAACACCGCCTGTAACTTTTATACGTGGTAGAGCCATGTTGCAGCTATATTAGTAGTATAGTTGTAGCACGAATGGGACGGCTCGACCGGGGAAGGACCACGCTCTCACAGAATACCAGCGTAAAATAGCTGCTTAACACTGCTGTGTTTCGAATGGTGAGTGTAGAGAACCGGAGATCCTTTTACTGGAAAAGAGGCATTCCATCTTAGTCCTCATCAACGTGACAACGCGTCTGCATTTTGATTCTTTAATGAGGATAGATGTAGATGTCTATGAGTCACAGCAACCACTTGCCATCAGGTAGACTGTGCTCATTTGTCACCTTATTCTATAAAAAAAACTGTTACTACATAATAACATTTTATTTATGTAATTATTTTAGCATTTTAATTATATATTTATTAAAGATTTATTTGCACAAAATCGCGTTCTAAAAGGTGCCACTAAGCCACTAGGCATTCTCTCTCAGACTTCCTCCAGGTAAAATAAGAGTAACGCATGGTGTGTAAAGTGTCGGGGAACCGAGGTGACCGACATAGCCTTTCATATTTGCAAGCTAAAGTGGAAAAGGGCTAGTCATATCTGTCACAGAAGTGATAACCATAAGATTCGCCGTCATAGAGTGGAGACCGCGCTTAGGTAAACGCAGTGTAAGACGTCGCCTGGCTAGATGGAGCGACAATTGCGAAGGCTAAGTGGTGCGTCTTGGCAGTAATTCAGCAATGTACTGCCTTAAGCTGATGATAATGAATGATAATGAAAGTGCGAAAAAAATAATTTTACGCGTTGTAGATTAAAAAAAAATATTTCAAAGATTTCATTTATATAGTAAAACACATAATTTTTTTTACTACATGTTCCTGCTAATATACATAACTAATACATACACACATACTGTTTAGATTTTTATATACTGTTTACATTGTTCAATGCTTACTTTCCATTGCTCAGATGATTTTTACTTTCAAAATAATTATTTACATTATTAATTTTATGCGTGCACAATTGTTGGCACAATTTAGACAAATGTGAACCAAAGTCATAAATAAAGCTATCCCTTAAAGGCAACTACGGTTCAATAAAGCTAGTCATCTTCCAAGAGAGTAAAACGTGCCCCAGTTTATGCCTGCAAAATTTTTGATTAAATCTCGGGCAGGATCGTTTAATCAAATTAACAAGATTTGTTGTATCACAAATTAACAAGATTATTAACTAAAAATTGATTATGAATGATTATTATTATTTGTTGTTCGCGACGGTAAAAGTGATTGAAAAATAGTGATTAAAAAACAATATTAAAAGTGTGATTAGGAAAAGTATTAGTCACAAACCTAATGAAAGGTGCAATAGTGTTATTTTACAACATGTTTATAACTCTTAGTATTATAGTATAGGGCATCGTTTTGTAATAGTTAAGAAAATAACTCTTATTTGTACAACACAAAGTCGGCCAATCAGAGCGCGACACGTTATAGAACAATCGGGCATTGCGTAATATTAAGAGCAGAAATAATGAAAATAATTTTTTTGCTCTTAAAAATTGTAAACATAGTATTTAATTAGATTAAGATTCATAAATTAAGGGAATAAAAGAATATTTAGCGTGATGTAACTTATTTCCCACTTATAGTAAAATTAATGAATCAATGTACCCAAATATTGTGAAAATTTGGGACATTTTTGTTAATAATTTTCTACATTGCTAACATATTAAGAAACCTTTATGATGTACTAATAGAAAACTAAATTACCGATGTAACAACGTATAGTACATTAGCATAAGAATTAATTGTGTATAGAAAAATTGTGAATTATGAAAATTGTATAGTGAAAATATTAAACAATAAAGAGGCAAAACAGGCAATGGCAAGCGGCTCACTTTAAAGTAAAGCTCCGGTCTACCTTAGCGCCTCAGGGCCCGGTAACATTGTAGTAACTGATAGTAACTGATAGTAGTAGCAAGTAACCAGTGATAATAGAATAAGATAGTAGCAGGTAGTACCAGTATTAGTAAGTTACTACCGAACATCTTGAAGAAATAGTCAACTGAAGAAATCATCTGAAGAATATAGTGAACAACCGATAGAGAACAACCGATAATGAACAACCGATAGAGAACAACTGTAGTTGACCAACCGTATTCAACAACCGTGGTCGACAACCAATAGTCAGAAGATTTCCGCCGAACAGTTGAGCAGTCGAACCGTTGGCCACTGCCTTGCCATTTATATTCTACAGTTCGTGCATTTCGATTGGACGTCAGTCCACAGTACCTCAGTTGCACACACAAAGACGGCAGTAGACGTATCCGCCGAAACCTATAGGTGTAGGACGTGAGCGACTTGCGGAGTATATTCGACAAAATTTACTCCCGAGTTTCGCCCGACCGGTACAGCTGTAGTATCAAGTCTTTAAATGAGAATATTTTCTTGGTTTTCCTCAATATTTTAAGTAGAAAAATAAGCACACAAAATAACTATACGTAAAAATCACTCTATTTTCCCAAAAGAGGCATGTTATGGATTTTTCTTGTGGCTTTAGCGGCTATGGAAAAAAAGGATGAGTATTTATTTAAATAAAACAAGTTTTACGGACTTTTTCGCGTATATTAACTTATTTTATATTCCCGACGTTTCGAGTACTTTACAGCACCTATGATCATAGGGGGGGGGGAGGACTGAGGTGTTTGAAGTCCCAATGTCATAGTTAACTACGGCTACCTACAGATTAAAAATTATCAATTCTTGTTCCGATCTACGCAGTACGAACTTAGAGTATCTTGAAGTCTTGCAGTTGTATGCTTGGGTTGGGATTTAATTTTATTAATTATAGGATCCCAAGCAGATGGTAGCACCCAGCCATCTTCTCTATTGACATTAGGATGTTTTTTGATTTCAATAGCCTCGCGAATCATCCTTGGAAGGAATCGGTGTTCTTTAGCGAGGATTTGTGGTCTATCAAATCTAATGTAGTGACAGGGGCGATCCTGTACGTGTTCAGAGACTGCAGACTTCCCGGAGCGTCGATTCTTCACATCAGCTAAGTGTCCTTTAACGCGGGTTTTTATTGATCTTTTAGTTTGTCCTATAAAAGGGAGACCATATTCACAATCAAGCAAGCATTCCGCTTGCGCCGTTGCCCCCGTGCGGTCGTGCGCTAGCGGAGTCTGCCAGCTGACCGAGCACCCGTCCCCGTACGGGTATTCTTCCTCAGTCAATTCAGTCGAGGAATTGAACGTCAGTCCCGTCCCTTCCCCCTCAGCTAGCCCCGCCGACCCCGTGCGGTTGTGTTAGCTGACCACGCTCCCGTCCCCGTAAGGTTGAGAGTTCCCTCCCGCCGCAGCTAGACCCGCCACCACCGTGCGGTCGTGCTAGCTGTGTCTCACCGTCCCCGTACGGTGGGAGCCATCTCGTCTCCGCCAGCCGCCCCCGTGCGGATATGTTGTGCGCCCGCGCTCACCGCCCCCGTACGGTGAGCGCCTTCCCTTCCCGCCTCCGCTAGCACCGCCGCCCCAGTGCGATTGTGTTAGCAGACCGTGCTCGCCGTCCCCGTACGGTGAGTGCATTCTCACTCATGCGAATCCCACACCTTCACTCCAGCACCACCGCCCTTTGCGGCTGTGTTGGTTGACCCGCACTTCCGTCGCCGGATGGTTGTGCCCCACGCCTCCCACCCCCGAGGGAGGTCGTCTCAGATTCGGCGGAAAGGCCATAGAGGCCAAACCCATTCCCAGGTGGTGTTTAGTGGGTGAGGCACTTCTTCAAAGTGAGTCCCACATAACCACGCAGCCGGCTGCGTGGTATGCGTGGTGAGCATTCACCACCTCCCTACCCCGTTCCGGAGGGTGTCCTAGCATTGGGCGCAAAAAAAAAAAACAAGCTTGTACACTTTTGCATCTTGCAGAGGGACATTACACTTGACTGATGGTAAAAACTGACTAATCTTCTTCGGCGGCTTGAAGTATGTTCTAATGGAAGCACGCTTCAAGATGTAGCCCATATTGTCAGTGACATCTCTGACATATGGCAGTACAGCAGACACTCGCTCGACTATGGCCGGCTTCACTCGTTCACTGTGACGTAGGCGCGGGACCCGAAACTTATTGTCGTGCAAAACTTTCTTGACGTGTTGGAGCTCGGCGGCCAGGTGTTTACTGTCACAGATCCCTCGTGCTCTCTGAAACAAAGATTTACTCACAGTAGCTAACTGTGAAAGATGGTGATGAGAATCACCGTTTAAATATCAAGCTGTATGGGTCTTTTTTCTATACACAGTGTGGCTCAAGGTGTTATCAGGATTCCGAATTACTAACACATCTAGAAAAGCTAAAGAATTGTTTGCTTCTTGCAAACACTTCTTAATCCATTGATAACTTAATTTTAGAATTTATAGAGTTAAGATGGTCTAAAAATGCAGTTGCTTTATCTAAAGGTAGAATCGTGAAAGTTTCGTCTACGTACCGCTTGTAGAATCTTGGATTTACGGGAGAAGTAAGCAGGGCTTTCTCCTCAAAGTTTTTCATGAATATATCGGCGACAATGGGAGATACAGGTGAGCCCATCACCACACCATCTACTTGCTTGTAGAACTTTTCCTTCCACAATAGGTAGCTAGATGTAAGGCAGTGTCTGAGTAATACTGCATATTCTACGGGCAAGTTGTATTCTTCCAGCCTTCTAGCTATTATCGAGATGCAGTCTTCAACAGGTAAGCATGTGAACAGAGACTGCACATCAAAACTGACCATAGTTTCATTGTCTGCCAGATGTAGGTCTTTAATCTCGCTGACAAAATGGTAGGAATCCTTTGTGTGTGCTCTTGTATGTTCCCTGAGCGGTGAGAGTATTTTCGCTAAGTGCCAATATGTAAGTTGGTAAATCTATTTGGCTACTATGGGACGTAATGGAGCATTGGGCTTGTGTATTTTTTGTAACCCATACAACTTCGGTGGTTTGGCACACGTAGGTATTATCGATCTTACGTCCAGATTTAATTTTTCGGAATGTTTCTTTATGAGGTCACTAGTTGTTTTTAGTGTGTTATTTGTTGGGTCGTTTTTAACCTTTTTATAAGTGCTTGCATACGACAAAAGTTCTTGTATTTTAGAATTATAATCTGACGTATCCATGAATACCGTGGCATTTCCCTTATCTGCGCGGAGAATCGTGAGTTCTGGTTTATTGCGTAGGTTATTCAACGCTCTAAATTCGTCTTTGGGTAGATTCGGTTTCGGCGCTGAACTTCGACGTAACATAGACGAAATGTCTTAAAGTATCGCTTCTAATCTTCCTTTCGCATATTGTTTTTAAATAAACAGTCCTCGACACTGCAGATAATTTCTTCGTACATTAATTTTTGGGGTGTTATGGCGAAATTAAGGCCTTTCGATAATACTCTAATTGTTATATCATCCATGGTTTGTTTTGACAGATTATAGACCGTGTTTAATCTATGATCCGTGTTTGTGGTCAACGGTTGCGTTTCGTTCTGACGTTGACACAGATGTTTGATATTTAATTTGGTCGTTAACTTTTGATATTTTACTATATGTTTTTTTGCATTCGTTATATTTACTAATTTCTCGTTTATTTAACGTTTCGATGCAAACATTATAATCAAATGTCGTTAAAACTGCCTTTAACACACTGAATGATGTGTCTATGGATTTGTTTTTGTCATGTAGATCGGAGCGGTTTTTTTAACGGTAATCCAATAAAAACGCTCTGACCTACATGACATAAACAAATCCATAGAAACATCATTCAGTTAGTTAAAGGCAGTTTTAACCATAGACTTAGAATATACTGGCGTATAGACGACCTGACAGCCCGAAAACGCGTGACTAATTTTAATTTGTCATTTTGTGCGCTAGCTAGTGATGTACATTTTACTTACAAGGACTATCGAAAAATGATTAATTTAAGGAAGCGGTAAAATGATTAATTGTTTAGTGCACGAAATTGAGTAACTTAAGAAATTAACTAAATTTTCCTACTCTAACCACCTACTCTAAGTTCGTACTGCGTAGATCGGAACAAGAATTGATAATTTTTAATCTATAGGTAACCGTGGTTAACTATGATATTGGGACGTCAAACACCTCAGTCCCCCCACGTGACCATGGGTGCTGTAAAGTACTCGAAACGTCGGGAATATAAAATAAGTTAATATACGCGATAAAATCCATATAACTAGTTTTATTTAAATGTGTAGTGTTCGCGTAAATATAAGAAATGAAATGATCCATCGACAACAAAGCTTCCTCACTCCAAGATGTTGATGTAGGATGGTATGAATGCTCCCCGAACTAATGCCTACAATCTTTTCGATGTCCGTATATGTGATTCGTGGGTCTTCTCGCACCAACATTTTCTGCTGTTACTGCTGTTTGCGGGGCCCCGGTTCTTTGTTCATCTTTAAGATTTATTTTTATCCCTTTTGAATTCAGCAAACCACCTAAACATCGTTGCACGTGATGGAGCTGAGTCCCCTAATGCTGATTGTAACCGTTGTAAACTTAATTGTTCGGTTAAACCAAATTTAAAATCATAATATATCATAGCGCGCAAATGTTCACGGTTAAGATCCATCGTTTTAAATGAAAAGCGCGGGAAGCGTTGCAGGAAAATTAATAGAACTTTGTTTTTTTTTTTTTAAATTGAGCAATGGGCTTATGGAGTCTAATGCTTATGGAGTTTAAAAGTTTATGTCGTTATTTGTAAATAAATTTGCTTTTTAGAAACATATAACACGGGTGCGTTCCATTTTTAAATTTCGAGCATCTCAAAACTTATTGAGTGACCTACGTATAAGCGTCACATGAAATATTTAGAAGAATAAGTATTCGTTGCTGACGATTGCTTGTGAGGAAAGTATCGGGTTTCAGTGTAAGTATATCTGAAGTGATCTGCATAATAAAAGGTAAAAATAAATGTAAGTAACATCTACATCGCATAGCTACTTTGAGTGAATAATTAGCTTACAATATTTCGATAGGTGTCTATACTTGAACTTTTCAACACAATTTAATCATACTTTTTTGCTTAAAACGCTGTTTACTTATAAATTTATATTCAGTTTCTAAAATAATCAGCTTGCCTATAAAATTTTAATCATTTAACTTTGGAAAACTCATTATTCATTTATACTATTTTAAATATTCAATTTTTTTTATATTTACTTTTATGTCATCAAAGTACATTTATTTTAAGAATCTATAATAAAAAAAAACTAAAACTAGTAACTTAATCATTATACAGTTCTACTCCCCGCGGTATCGTGCCACGAACGCTATTCAATTATTTATCCAATATTCATAGCAAATTATTGACTATTCACTATATGTACTTAGACTGAGGCGTTTTTTACTATTTGCTTAGCTTGTTATATCGAGTGAAATATTAAAACAAATTATTAGCATAAACAAGCAAGTCATTGTGCACGGCTAATTTTGCATACAATAATAATAAAAATTATTAAGCATTTTGCACCCACGCATTTAATCCCCTTTATGCCATTTATTTATATAATATAATATAATTTAATAACATTTATTTACATTAAATTATCCACTTTCAGAGTTCGTTGCATTGACCACGCGCTAGCCTGCACTTTGTGACAAATTTTATGGCGCGAGCGCAAGGCTACCTGCGATCTTCAACCTGTGCAGGATCCAGCGCTGCGTGTGACCTCTGCTGACCTCTGCTGTGCGCGCACCGATTTATTCGTGCGATAATCAGGTTAAATAATTTTATTTTACTTTATTTTATTTTTTTGTTCTATTTGACAAACACATGTTTTCGAGACTTCCGAACAAAATCTACAGACCCAATTATTAAATTATTAAACTGGGCGCAATTTCTAAACCACCTTAATTCCATAAACTCTAAAATACAATTCACAATGGAGTTAGAGGCAAACAATTCTTTAGCTTTTCTAGATGTGTTAGTAATTCGGAATCCTGATAACACCTTGAGCCACACTGTGTATAGAAAAAAGACCCATACAGATAGATATTTAAACGGCGATTCTCATCACCATCCTTCACAGTTAGCTACCGTGGGTAAATCTTTGTTTCAGAGAGCACGAGGGATCTCTGACAGTAAACACCTGGCCGCTGAGCTCCAACACGTCAAGAAAGTTTTGCACCGCAATAAGCTTCGGGTCCCGCGCCTACGTCACAGTGAACGAGTGAAGCCGGCCATAGTCGAACGAGTGTCTGCTGTACTTCCATATGTCAGAGGTGTCACTGACAAGATGGCCTACATCTTGAAGCGTGCTTCCATTAAAACATACTTCAAGCCGCCGAAGAAGATTATTCAGTTTTTAACATCAGTCAAGTGTAATGTCCCTCTGCAAGATGCAGAAGTGTACAAGCTTGTTTTTTATTTGCGCCCAATGCTAGGACACCCTCCGGAAGCGGGGGAGGGAGGTGGTGAATGCTCATAGCAGCCGGCTGCGTGGTTATGTGGGACTCACTTTGAAGAAGTGCCTCACCCACTAAACACCACCTGGGAACGGGTTTGGCCTGTATGGCCTTTCCGCCGAATCTGAACGGCGAGCACGGTCTGCTAACACAATCGCACTGGGGCGGCGGTGCTAGCGGAGGCGGGAAGGGAAGGCGCTCACCGTACGGGGACGGTGAGCGCGGGCGCACAACATAACCGCACGGGGGCGGCTGGCGGAGACGAGATGGCTCCCACCGTACGGGGACGGTGAGACACAGCTAGCACGACCGCACGGGGGCGGCTGTGCTATCCGAGGCGGGAGGGCACTCACCCTACGGGGACGGTGAGCGTGGACAGCAACACAACCGCACGGGGGTGGCGGCTCTAGCTGCGGCGGGAGGTCACTCTCAACCGTACGGGGACGGGAGCGTGGTCAGCTAACACAACCGCACGGGGGCGGCGGGGCTAGCTGAGGGGGAAGGGACGGGACTGACGTTCAATTCCTCGACTGAATTGACTGAGGGAGAAGACCCGTACGGGGGCGGGTGCTCGGTCAGCTGGCGGACTCCGCTAGCGCACGACCGCACGGGGGCGACGGCGCAAGCGGAATGCTTGCTTGATTGTGAATATGGTCTCCCTTTTATAGGACAAACTAAAAGATCAATAAAAACCCGCGTTAAAGGACACTTAGCTGATGTGAAGAATCGACGCTCCGGGAAGTCTGCAGTCTCTGAACACGTACAGGATCGCCCCTGTCACTACATTAGATTTGATAGACCACAAATCCTCGCTAAAGAACACCGATTCCTTCCAAGGATGATTCGCGAGGCTATTGAAATCAAAAAACATCCTAATGTCAATAGAGAAGATGGCTGGGTGCTACCATCTGCTTGGGATCCTACAATTAATAAAATTAAATCCCAACCCAAGCATACAACTGCAAGATTTCAAGATACTCTAAGTTCGTACTGCGTAGATCGGAACAAGAATTGATAATTTTTAATCTGTAGGTAGCCGTAGTTAACTATGACATTGGGACTTCAAACACCTCAGTCCTCCCCCCCCTGTGATCATAGGTGCTGTAAAGTACTCGAAACGTCGGGAATATAAAATAAGTTAATATACGCGAAAAAGTCCGTAAAACTTGTTTTATTTAAATAAATATTCATCCTTTTTTTCCATAGCCGCTAAAGCCACAAGAAAAATCCATACCATGCCTTTTTTGGGAAAATCGAGTAATTTTTACGTATAGTTAATTTTTGTGCTTATTTTTCTACTTAAAATATTGAGGAAAACCAAGAAAATATTCTCATTTAAAGACTTGATACTACAGCTGTACCTGTCGGGCGAAACTCGGGAGTAAATTTTGTCGAATATACTCCGCAAGTCGCTCACGTCCTACACCTATAGGTTCCGGCGGATACGTCTACTACCGTCTTTGTGTGTGCAACTGAGGTACTGTGGACTGACGTCCAATCGAATCTGTAGAATATAAATGGCAAGGCAGTGGCCAACGGTTCGACTGCTCAACTGTTCGGCGGAAATCTTCTGACTATTGGTTGTCGACCACGGTTGTTGAATACGGTTGGTCAACTACAGTTGTTCTCTATCGGTTGTTCATTATCGGTTGTTTTCTATCGGTTGTTCACTATATTCTTCAGATGATTTCTTCAGTTGACTATTTCTTCAAGATGTTCGGTAGTAACTTACTAATACTGGTACTACCTGCTACTATCTTATTCTATTATCACTGGTTACTTGCTACTACTATCAGTTACTATCAGTTACTACAATGTTACCGGGCCCTGAGGCGCTAAGGTAGACCGGAGCTTTACTTTAAAGTGAGCCGCTTGTCATTGCCTGTTTTGCCTCTTTATTGTTTAATATTTTCACTATACAATTTTCATAATTCACAATTTTTCTATACACAATTAATTCTTATGCTAATGTACTATACGTTGTTACATCGGTAATTTAGTTTTCTATTAGTACATCATAAAGGTTTCTTAATATGTTAGCAATGTAGAAAATTATTAACAAAAATGTCCCAAATTTTCACAATATTTGGGTACATTGATTCATTAATTTTACTATAAGTGGGAAATAAGTTACATCACGCTAAATATTCTTTTATTCCCTTAATTTATGAATCTTAATCTAATTAAATACTATGTTTACAATTTTTAAGAGCAAAAAAATTATTTTCATTATTTCTGCTCTTAATATTACGCAATGCCCGATTGTTCTATAACGTGTCGCACTCTGATTGGCCGACTTTGTGTTGTACAAATAAGAGTTATTTTCTTAACTATTACAAAACGATGCCCTATACTATAATACTAAGAGTTATAAACATGTTGTAAAATAACACTATTGCACCTTTCATTAGGTTTGTAACTATTACTTTTCCTAATCACACTTTTAATATTGTTTTTTAATCACTATTTTTCAATCACTTTTACCGTCGCGAACAACAAATAATAATAATCATTCATAATCAATTTTTAGTTAATAATCTTGTTAATCTGTGATACAACAAATCTTGTTAATTTGATTAAACGATCCTGCCCGAGATTTAATCAAATATTTTGCAGGCATAAGCTGAAGCAGGTTTTACTCTCTTGGAAGATGACTAGCTTTATTGAACCGTAGTTGCCTTTAAGGGATAGCTTTATTCATGACTTTGGTTCACATTTGTCTAAATTGCGGATCGTCCGGGGATATTGGATAGGCCGTTAATGGTTAGGGATCTCGCGAATCCGGAACGATCAAGGACCGTGAGCTCGTTTAGCCAGATTCCCAAAACAACTAGAAAGCCTTCATCGCCGCCAAAGGAGCCCGCACCGAGCGCCGCGCTCGCGCTCACCGCGCCTGAGTGCACGAGCAAACGCGAACCGTCGCCCTTACCGCAGCGGGCGAAGAAATCGGCCAGGAGGCACACGCCACCAGAAACCGAAACATCCATGAGAAAAGACAATGCGTCGTGTCTTCTGACTCATCATTACCGTCATCTTCGGACAAAGAAGATCAACTTCCTGCGGTGGCCGTCGATCGCCGCCGAAATCACCATCTCCGAGAAAACCAACCCCTCCTATCTCACCGGAACGACGTAGCAACGCGGCCGTGTATGAGCAAGGAGGAGAGGAATCATATGGCTGGGATAGCACCACGTATGCTACCCTAGCCTCCTCGGACGGACAACCCATACAAAACCCGTCTGGATTACCATTGGATGATGGCCAACGACCATCAACTAGCTACGCACAACTGGCAGCAGTCCCGGCAGTACCAAGGAAGGTGGCTGAAGCGTCCAAACCAACCGAGGAAGCCGAGAAAGACAGATATCCTCCCATAGTCGCAGAATGCCTCCCGAACTGGAAGAAGCACTTCGAGGTGCTCAACAGGAAGTTGGGACACCCTCCGAATGCTCGTCCATTCGGGAAGAGGGTGCGCTTCTCCCCCCAGAGCCCGGAAGAATTCCGGGCCATACAAAAATACTTGATGGAGATAACCAAAGAAATACCAGCCATTATATGGGCATTAGGGGGCTACCAGTCGACACGGACACTAAGGCAATAGGGGAGGCTATCCAGGCACTAGGATTCCCTATCCGCTACGTGAAGCAACCCCCCCGCAGAGGCAGGCCGGGATGCCTGTACTTCGCGCAACTGGACCATCTAAGCCAAGAAAGGCTCAAAGACCTATACAACACAAACGAGCTCCTATTTATGAGAGGAGTCGTGATAGAAGCCTGGCAAGGACGAGTGGGTCCAGCACAATGCCACCGCTGCCAGGCTTTCGGACACGCCTCATATAACTGTTTTCGTCCAATTAAATGCGTCCGTTGCGCGGGGGAACACGCCACAAGCCAATTCCCGAGGGGTAGGGACGAAGCACCTACATGCACAAATTGTGCAAAAAATCATACGGCTAACGACCGCCGATGTCCGGTTTTGAGGAGGATTGCCCGGAAGCAAGGGATTACACTTCCGGGTCTGCTTCCGGAAGCTCCGAAGCGGACCTTAGAGAGTTGCACGAGGACCGTCGAAATAAACGAAGAGGGGTGGGCAACCATAAGAGGGAAGGGGGGAGGCAAACAGGTCCTGGCCGACATCCGAGCCGGGACCGACACAATAACAGCCATAATGAGGGCATTGGCGCAGCTACTGGCTCTGCATTACGGAGGCGAGTAACCTGCGCCTATTATACTGGAATCCAGACGGGATACAACACAAGATCCATGAACTCCGCACAGTCGCCCAGCAACAGGACATACAGGTGATATTGCTGGGAGAGACAAAATTAAATCCATCAACGCATCTCAAGCTGCCAAACTACCATATTTATAGAAGGGACGAGGTCAATCCTCAACGGACCGCCTACACAGGCACGGCGGTTCTAGTGAGGAGAGACATCGTCCACCAAGAACTGGACTTACCAACTTATGTAACGATGCGCTCTATCGGCATAAAAATGGAGGCGGCGGGCGAGGAACTAAGGATCTACGCAGCATACCGTCCGCCAGGGACTCCATTCTGCTCCTCAGACATCCGGACGGTAATGGAAGGCGTAGCACCTACCATCGTCGCGGGGGACCTAAACGCGAAACACCCGGCGTGGGGGTCCAGAGTGATCATCCCGCCGGGTCGTGAACTGTATGAAGACGCTGAGAAAAACAGCTACGACGTTTTAGGTCCCTAGGAACCAACGCACGTCCCTACGGACTCACGAAGAAATCCGGATGTATTGGATATCGTGCTCTCTAGGAACGTCAACTGCCCAATAGTGGTGGAGGTGCTGTACGACCTGAACTCACAGCACCTCCCGATTCTAATCACCCCTTGGCCTCAAGGCAGTGACTACGCTGCCCGGAGCTCTTAGAAGGAAGATTAATTGGAGACTCTACCAGAGCCACCTAAAGGAGAGATCTCCAAACTACACTCCAATTAATACAGCGGACGACGTAGAGGCCGCTGTAACAAGAATTACAAAGACGATACAGGAGGCCCTACACGCGGCCTCTACGATCGTCCCAACCACAGGAAGAAAGGAAGAGCTGCCGCGAGAGATATGCGTGCAGCTCAAACGTAAAAGAGCACTAAGGAAGCTCTGGGCGCGTACTCGCTGTCCCAGACTAAAAACAAAATTGAACACCCTTAACGGATGAACTGTCGGTTGCAGTCCGGGCCCACAGAGGAGAGGCCTGGGAGCGACGCATATCAAAAGCAGAGGAGGAAGATGCGTCGCTCTACAAACTGAACCGACAGTTAACAAAAACCAGATCCCCCGTTTGCACGCTGACCAACAACGCGGGCGAACGTTGTAACGAGGCCAAAGGTAGAGCGGATATCCTAGCAGAGCACTTCGAGGAGCAATTTATGCCGAACCCAGCAAGTGCGGAGTTCATGGAACTTTATACCCGGAAGGAGAGCCGAGTACAGGAGTTCCTGTCGACGCCCGCGCAACCGCTTGCAGGAGAGTGGTATATATCCCCCGCCGAACTGCGGAGGACAGTAGCCCGCCTGCAACCTAGGAAGGCGCCGGGGCACGACGGGATAACCAACGCAGCACTCCGACAGCTGCCCAACAGAATACTTGTAGAGCTAGGTCGACTCTACAATGGTATACTGCGGACATCCCACTTCCCGGAGGACTGGAAAATCGGCAAAGTGATCGTACTGCCGAAACCCGGGAAGGACAGGCGTAGAGCAGCCAGTTATAGGCCGATCACGCTACTACCGCACTTAGCTAAACTGTGTGAAAGATTGCTGCTAAGAAGCTTCCGCCCGTGCGTACAACTTCGGGCGGAACAGCACGGATTCTGGAGGGGCCACTCAACAGCAACGCAGCTGACCAGGGTGCTGCACTACCTTGCGGCCGAGTACAACCGTGGCCGCACATCGTTGGGCGTCTTTCTCGACATAGAGAAGGCGTTTGACAGAGTGTGGCACTCTGGATTACTTTATAAACTAGAAACATAAACAAGTACCCCTCCTGCTATGTTGCGGCTAGTGGCGTCATTCCTTAGAGATAGGAAGTTCTACGTCTATGTAGAGGACGCCGAGTCCGCAGCGAGACCAATTAGAGCCGGCGTGCCACAGGGCAGCTGTCTATCGCCGATCCTGTATGCGGCTTATACTAATGACATCCCCACCCTGGCAGACCACCTGCGCGAATGGGAAGACGATGTTGAACTGGCGCTATACGCGGACGATAGTGCCTACTTCACATCGTCTAGAAGAGCCCACATAGCCACTGCCAGGATTCAGCACCTGCTGGACCTGCTACCACCATGGCTGGACGAGTGGAGGATGGCCGTCAATGTTGGCAAGACGACCGCTCTGCTCACTCGCCGCTTCAGGAACTTCCTTTGATGCTCAGGGGCCAGGAGATCAAGTACGAGAAGGCTGCAACCTACCTTGGATGCCGGATAGATCGGATGCTGCGTATGACCGCGCACGTCGATGTCGTCGTCCGCAACGCCAGATGTGCGCGGGCGGCGCTCCGTCCCGTCCTCGCATCCAAGCTACCGCTAAAAACAAAGCTGAAACTATACAAAATATACATAAGATCTAGATTAACATACACTGCGCCGGCCTGGTACGCGCTCCTGAGCGATCGTCAGAAGCGGCGATTACAGGTCCAGCAGAATACATCACTACGGACCATCGTCGGTGCAGGTCGCTACGTCCGGAATGACGTTATCGCGGCCAACTTGAAGATGGAGACTATCGAGGAATTTGTGGCCCGATTAGCGCGCGGCATGTTTGACCGCGCCGATAACGGGCCACACGAACATCTACATAATTTCGCACCTCTACATGCTCGGCCACCGGACGGGCGACCTCTACCAAACGAACTCCTCTCTATAGCGATTAGAGAGTCGAGTAATAACCCGCAATGCCGCAGACAGGCCAACTTAGACGCCAATAGGCCAACTTAGCCGCCTGTAGACAGACTTAGCCGCCTGAATAGGCCGACTTAGCCGCCCGTATAGGCCGACTTAGCCGTTTATGTAGGCCATACTAGACGACCTTCATATTTTTAAAATAAATTTACTCCAACAAAAAGTGACCGGGGAATCGAAACCCGGACCACTGAAAAAATTACTAACAACGCCATAACGGCTCCCACGACCGGTGCATAGTGATGCACCGAGAGGGGTTCCGGGTAAAGGGGAGATGCCTAGGCCCGAGACCCGCTGTGTGCTAAATAGCACACATGTAGACGACAACAGACTAAATTGTGCAAACAATTGTGCACGCATAAAATTAATAATGTAAATAATTATTTTGAAAGTATAAATCATGTGAGCAATGCAAAGTAAGCATTGAACAATGTAAACAGTATATTGAAATCTAAACAGTATGTATGTATTAGTTATGTATATTAGCAGGAACATGTAGTAAAAAAAGTTATGTGTTTTACTATATAAATGAAATCTTTGAAATTTTTTTTTAATCTAGTACGCGTAAAATTATTTTATTCGCACTTTTATTATGACCTCGGTTCACCTCGGTTCCCCGACACTTTACACACCATGCGTTACTCTTATTTTACCTGGAGGAAGACTGAGAGAGAATGCCTAGTGGCTTAGTGGCACCTTTTAGAACGCGATTTTGTGCAAATAAATCTTTAATAAATAAATAATTAAAATGCTAAAATAATTACATAAATAAAATGTTATTATGTAGTAACAGGTTTTTTTTATAGGATAAGGTGACAAATGAGCACACAGTCTACCTGATGGTAAGTGGTTGCTGTGACTCATAGACATCTACATCTATCCTCATTAAAGAATCAAAATGCAGACGCGTTGTCACGTTGATGAGGACTAAGATGGAATGCCTCTTTTCCAGTAAAAGGATCTCCGGTTCTCTACACTCACCATTCGAAACACAGCAGTGTTAAGCAGCTATTTTACGCTGGTATTCTGTGAGAGCGTGGTCCTTCCCCGGTCGAGCCGTCCCATTCGTGCTACAACTATACTACTAATATAGCTGCAACATGGCTCTACCACGTATAAAAGTTACAGGCAGTGTTGCTGGATAAGCTTTATCTGGAGTTTTGGCGGGAACTTGATTGCTGACAGAATGCTGGTCCTGTATGATAATGGTTTAAATAATGCTTTGAAGAAGTTACACTGTAGTGGCGGTGCAAGAATATCCACTACCCCATATCGTCCCATAGGTATCGTAGGAGGCGATAAAGGGAAACAATTCAGGAAATGTACATCTTTCTAATAAAAGCTAAAAAAAAAACTGCGTATGCCAACCCGTCTGCCAAGCCTGGCAACTATGGCAAATATTCCACCTATGCGGTAGGTAATCTATGGGAGAGGCAGCAGTGGACTTTTGGTAGGTTGTAACGGTAACAGTAATGGTTTGAATTCGATTTCGACGCGTTAAAGTGGTGTAATTTTGTGTATTAAATGTCAGTGCATGTGAACAACGATGTTACAAGTGCTTCGATGTTTGTATAAATCTCAAGTAGATAAAAAAGTGTTTTATCCTCTTGGTCAGTTTGAGATACTATTGTCTTTTATTCTCTGCAGAGTTAAACCGTTGTCCAAATCTCCTAAAATGTTGGCAGTCAGCAAACTGTGAAGAATTTTGTGAATAAAATATACGCCACACCAGGTTTAAATTTTAATATTTTATCTTAAGGACGCTGTATCCATGGTCTTGTAATAAATTTACATATTTCGATTCAAGGACGTTAAGGACCCGCTACACAACAAAATTAACCAAAATAAAGCAATCTACAAAAAGTGGTTGCTCTTCTGACGATGTCTATGTACCGACTCTATACTGGTTCAAACATGCAGAATTTTCAAGCAGTGTATGTGTAATTAAATGATCACAAATTAAACTAATTCAAAGACGCACGACGTCATTCGGGGATATATTGAAAGAAAAGAGCTGTCATTCCAGCTAAGCAGTGTGAATATAGTATGAAAGAAAAATGAAGCATGCACTCGAGTGAACATTCTTTCGAGTGAACCGTCCGATTCTGCCTTTAGAATCCATTCACATTTTTATTTTATAATAGTAAGGGTAACAAACGAGCACACAGTACACCTGATAGTAAGTGAGTGCTGTAGCCTATATATACCTACCTCCATCTATCATCCATTAATAATATGTAATACAAATGCGATAAATTGCGTAGATAGATTGACTCGCTATCAATAAAAAATATCTCCGGTTATTGTCAAAAAAAGAAACATTATGATGTTATTTCACGCTGGAATTCTGTGTATACCTGCATACCAATCTTTTGGATACTAACTTATTCTTCACAGAACATTAAGTCAAACACATATTAACTAAGAATTTAGTAGTATGTTACTACATTATAAAGTGATTCTAACTTTAGGACTGAGTAAACTTTAAAACCTGAAGACCTATATACAACTTTTATGTTCAAACTTTTGATATCTTTAATCCTATTCATAAAAACATATTGTAACTATTTATGAGTCAAAAAACAACAAGATAAAAATAAATAAATAAATAACCAAAACGAATTGACGCAAAAATATGAACTCAAAACTCCAAATAAGTATATTACGCAATATCTCAGTTAATTGTGAACTTATATTAATGAATCATTTTTACTTTATTTTGTTTAAAATTGACAAAAAACAGTTTCAATAAATTATTAAATTAAAAATTTAAGATAAACATTAAAAAATTAAATATTAAATAATATTTAATTTTTTTTATGTAATGTATGTGATAATGACTAAGTAATCTGACAAATGTGTGGGTGCATGTATGTGTTTTTGTGTATATAACTATTTTGTGTATGTTATAATTTATGAAGTAGTGTCGTTAACGCGTGAAAGTGATTGTAAGAGCTAAAAAAATAAAAATAAAACATGTTTAATCAATTATTAAGTATTTACATTCAACAGATTTTGCAGCTATCATAATCGTATTCATTAAGCCACGACAAAAGTAAATTAACAACACTAATAGGCCCGACCCTACAATTTCATCTAAAATTTATGACTAAAGAAAATTAATGGCGATGAGCTCAATTTTAGAAGTCATCGTGCTTTTTCTTTCTTGTTTTTTTTTCTTTTTTTTAAACGTCACCTCCACACTTAGACTTTCTTCTATATTGTGAAGGCAGTTTACATAAACAAATTTCTCAAGGACAAACATCCAGATCCGGAACAATTATTTGTAGGTCATACAAATACGTGTTCAGTGCGGGATTCGAACCCGCGGCCCTTAGTGCTGTAACTCTTTTTTCTTTTTCTTTTTTCTCATTGCACCACAGACTAGTCAATCTAATCCATGATCATAGCCTTCTGGTTAACAACGGCCGCAATTCTGATTCGAGGGTTCAAACGACCACACTACGGAACTTAATGTCACCAGCAGTTTTTCCGGACCGGTACGACTTGGGGACCTTCAAAAAAGAGCCTACTCCTTTCTAAAAGGCCGGCAATGCACCTGCAATTCCCCTGGTATTGCAGATGTTCATGGGCGACGGTGATCACTTACTATCAGGTGAGCCGTTCCTTTGCTTCCTCTTCCATAAAAAAAAACAATTTCTGCTAAAATCTATCAACCGCGCTGGATGGAGATAGGGTCTTGAATTCTCTTTCATCACCACCACATGGCACACAAGAAGCGGTCTATTCTATTGTTTGTTTATTTTTATGTTTTTTGTCCACAGTTAAGGTTTTGGCCAAGTAAAGGAAATATTAAAATACATAATGCTACATTTTTTATATCAAATACCATGTTTAGATTAATGAGAGAATATTATATATTATATAAATTGAAGGTAGCCTTTGATACGAACAGTCAAATTTTGACATAAGGTAAATAAGTTCACAAATACTGATGAAAACAAACTTGTCTTCATTTTAAACAAATTAATGAACTAGAAAATAATTTTAAGGTCATGTCAACTAAATTATTATACCCACGTTTTATTTGTCTCGAGAAAGCTAGTAATAATACTGTAGAATTAACTATTATACTAAGAGTCGTTGTAGCCCAGGGGCTAAGTATTTGCCGCAAATTCCACTGAAGAAACTCGTATTCAAGAAGCTAGCTACTAACAAGTCCTCTAAAAAACAAGTGATGTTTTTAGCTGACTTCAAAAAAAAAAGAAGGAGGTTTACGTGCTACAGTAGCATGGTCTGTACCCAGCCGTTGGACGAATATTAACTTAAACTTTACTATTTTACCTATCATACATATAGTAAAAAAGTGAGAATGTTGTAGTTTGAATAATGTTGGGCAGGCGGATTAGTCAGCGCAGAGTTGATAATTGTCTCCCTTAAATACTCGTATGTGTCAAGTGTTTGGGTTTGGTCTCTTTGGACGGATTTTTCACTATCAAACGGTCGCCGAAAACTCATTCGTGAATCATTATAGTGCGTTGCGTGCAGACACCTTAATCAACATTCTATAGAAAATTGTAAAGCCCAACGGATGAGTAAGCTTAAAGTGGTGTTGGGCCGGATATATTCTTCTTCCTGCCCTTATCCCAAGTTATTTGGAGTCGGCATAGCATGTCTTCCCCTTCCATTCTCCTCTATTAGCCGTTATCTCTTCACTCACTTCTTTCTTAAGCATGTCATACCTTGCATGTCCATCCATTTTTTTAAATAGCACACATACACTCACTTCTTTCTTAAGCATGTACATGGTCCATCCATTTTTTTTAAATAGCAACTGTAGTACTGAAAATTAAATTGATATTTCAGGAAACTTTAAGTTAAATAAAGTGTAAAATAACTATACTATTTACTTAAATTTAACTCTTATAGATTGATTTCTATTGAATTTAAAAAGCAGTCAAGGCGTCTTCGATCTTCGTACATTATAAATAGCTGAATTGTAAGTTTATAGATCGATTAAAGTTTCCTCGTTACTTCCAGTAGCCTTTAATGTACTACTGCGACAATATTAGTGCAGAGACATTAAATAAAATCCTTTAAGAGTAAATAAATAACTTTCAAGTACAAGCTACATTAAGTAGCTTAAAGAGTTAATGTTTGCACGCATTGCTGCATAGATGTGTCGTATGGGATCTACCGGGGAAATACCATCTTCTCACAGAATACCAGCGTAAAATAGTAGCATCATATTGCTTTGTCTCGTATGATGCAAGACGTAAAATTGAGACTTTATTTTGTTTTTATTTACATCTTAGCTTATTTTAAGCTCTCATGAACCTCAATGGTAAGAAAAACAAGACTTTCTCAGAACCAGCAAAGTATTATGCGTATGCTGGGGTCTTTGATTTTATGCCACGTCGCAATTTATCTACAATGTCAAATTTAAATTAATTTTTAAAAGAAATTTTAAAAATATATTAATAGACGGCGGACTTAAATTTCCATATATCTAAGAAGAACTTTCTAAACAGAATTTGATAACTACTACTACATAGTAAGATAAAAAACTATTGGTAAATCCAATTCTGCATGTCTTAAGCGCATTAAAAAAATTACGTATAACATGATTATACCTAATTTTTTTAAGTAGTTCAAACTCCAATTAAAAAAAGTTTGGAAAATCCAAAAGTGCACGACTCATAATTTTCATATAGTAGTGGAAAAAAAATGTAAATTGTAGTTCTATTCGTCAAGTCCTGAGGTAAGGTCTATTCATAATTAACAAAACGAGCCCAAAATTGGCACACCTATTACCACTCATCGAGGAGTTCCAGTAGCAGTCATCGAAGTACACCTTCAGGTCACTCTTTCAAGTCCGGAGGTAATTTTTCATCATAACTAACAAAACGAGGCCAAACTCGGCACACCTTGTTCTACTCTTCGAGGAGTTTCAGTGGCACTCATCGAAGTACGCTTTCAGGTCACTCTATCAAGTCAGGAGGCAGAGGCGGATTAAATGTCGACTGCGCCCTAGGCTAGCCTAGAACCTCATCGGCGCCTCTCTAGGGGCCATATTATATCTATTATAAATTAAATGTACTAATTTTGCAAGTAAACTATAATTTATAATATAGTTTAATAATTGCAAAATAATTAGGATACGAGTACCATTAACAAGGGGGCACATATGAAAAATGTGATGAGAGAGTAAGAGCGATTTAGGAGTAATCAAATACGATGATTTTTTTTTCGTTTAAAAACATCCGCACGCGACTTTTAAACCTTGCGCCCATAGGCACGTCCCTAGTTTGCCTTAAGGATAATTAGCCACTGTCCGGAGGTAACACTCATCATCATAACTAACAAAACAAGCCCAAACTCAGCACGCCTATTATTATTACTACTCGTCGAAGAGTTCAAGTAGCAGTCATCAAAGTACACCTTCAAGTCACTCCGTCAAGTCCGGGGGTTAAGGTCTCATAACTAACATAACGAACCCAAAATCGGCACACCTATTACCATTCATCGAGGAGTTCCAGTATCAGTCATCGAAGTACACCTTCAGGTCACTCTTTCAAGTCCGGAGGTAATTTCTCATCATAACTAACAAAACGAGGCCAAACTCGGTACACCTAGTTCTACTCTTCGAGGAGTTTCAGTAGCATTCATCGAAGTACGCTTTCAGGTCACTCTATCAAATCCAGAGGCAGAGGCGGATTAAATGTCGACTGCGCCCTAGGCCTTACCTTACCTCAGGACTTGACGGAGTAACTTGAAGGTGTACTTCGGTGACTGCTACTGATTCTTTGACGAATAGAACTACAATTTACATTTTTTTTCCACTATCATATGAAAATTATGAGTTGTGCACTTTTGGATATTCCAAACTTTTTTTAAATTTCTTTTAAAAATTAATTTAAATTTGACATTGGAGATAAATTGCGACGTGGCTGAAAAATCAAAGACCCCATCTTACCCCCTTTTATTATAAATATATATTCATATATATATATATATATATATATATATATATATATATATATATATATATATATATATATATATATATGTATCCACAAACTACTCCTGCAACGTTAGATAATGAATCCAGCACACACTGCCGGGTAGCTCCATTCCATACTCTTAACGCATGTGGAGTAAAAGATTTGTGTAAAAAGCTAGCTTATGCGTTGTCACCCGTGAGGACTAAGATGGAATGCCTCGTTTCCAGTAAAAAAGGGTCTCCGGTGCTCTACATTCAGCGGCGTTATGCTGCTATTTTACGCTGGTATTCTGTGAGAGCGTGGTCCTTCCCTGGTCGAGCCGACCCATTCGTGCTCCAACTATATTACTAATATAGCTGCAGCATGGCTCTTATTTACGTAAACCGAAAATGAAGCGTATACAATTATTGAGTAGTTGATCCAGTTTGTTTAGAAGTTCTTGCGAGGCGTCAGCATAGCAAATATCTACAGTATCTAGAATAGGCATCACTAGTGTCTGTATTAGTATTGCATTAGTCCCTAACGGTAAGAAGGTTCTGGAACTATCTGAGGCCCTATATAAGGCCGGTATAGACCACGACCTGGGTCAGTGTTGAAGTGGCGATACAAGCGAATACTTCGAAGCGATACAACTGCGAACTAAAGTGGTCAGTAGTACAATTGTGTTTTGTTATTAGTGTGGTTTTAAGTTGTAATTAGTGCTCTTTAATTAAAGTGTCAATTTTGGTAATTCACTCGGCAGTTTTAAATTGTATCGAACCCCAATTTCGTAACAATTATTTTAAGAGTAAAAACTAGATAATTCGTTATGATATACTACTTAATATAATAAAAATATCTTGCTAATTCATCTTAATTTAATTTTCTTTTCTGGATACGGGTAAAAGTCTGCAAAGATGTTATCAACAATGTGCATTGAGTAGGCAATTTTTAAAGGGTTACCGTCGCAAATACGCTGTGTAAGGGAATCGGTACACGCAGAGTAGTACCATTACAGTTTTACGTAAGTTTGATATATTTGGATAATGTCAGTCTGTCACCACTACTCCATCTGCCGCGACAATGCAGCCCCATATTTGTTGTGTAAAGGTTTGAACAAAAATTGTAATACTTCCCTCTTGTTCATCGTCACGATCCCGTAAACAGTCTACAATTTGACGAGTGCGAGTCCTATATGTTGGGAAATTTTACTGTACGTTACGTATAGTGTACGTACGTAACGTACAGTAAATTCGTGTGTAATAGTACGTCACGCTTAGTGAGCGACAACAGAACTTTGTTTTAAGTTCTCGCAAGATTGACGCAGCTTCCTGCTGCCGATCTGGTTATAATACATTTGGCATTTGGATATGGTTATACCTCATTCTATTGGCGGCCATTAGCTTTTTGTCATTTCCGATTATCGTTTTTTACAACATCCGTGGGATAAAATGTTTCGTTTCTGGATCCTGGATATACGCAAAATATAAAAGCTACATTTTATTTGGGTATTTATTATGTTGTTGAAATATCACTAACGTCATCTATAGGTTCCAACTTAGACATGTAAATTTTTTGTAGCATCATGCCTAAACAATGATCAGCGTCGCTCACAACGTGAAAATTTTGTTGTATTTTAGACGTTTGTGAAGACAGATGAAGAAGTGGATGCCGAGAGTCATACACATCTACAAATTATATCCTCGGTTAAGTATCAAAACATAGACCCGTTTCCAGCCCTGAGGACTACGAAGTAATGCCTCATTTCTAGTAAAAGGGTCTCCGGTTCTCAATTCTCACCGTAGTAATAACTTGAGACTTGACGCATTTTTTTAAATATTTTGGAGCCTAAATTTCGAATTTTAATAAAGTACAATTCCGCAAGGTTATATCTTCTTTATTTTCCTTTTACTTATATTTGTATTTTATGTTTTTTGTTAGTTTTTCTTTGCAGCTCGTTGAAATTTTACTGCTAAACATAGGCCTCCCCATAGATTGGGCATATTTGCACTAGTTGCCACACCTAGAATTTTTAATTTTAGTTGTTATTAGGAAGACGCTGCTGCCCATCTCTTGTTTTGTTTCCCTTTGTTGCCTATTGCGATACCTACAGCTTTAGTTTCGACGACTCGACTTTATCCATAAGGTCGCTACTTGTTTCTTCAATAGAAGAGAGATTTAACACATAATGCTTGGTTTAACGAGCCAATTTCAATGGTATATAAACCATAGACACTTATTATATGCTGATGCAATGGCTATATGGTGATTTATTGTATATTTGTCAAAACATCCTATTAAAGTACATAATACATAAACACTCACGCTTGTCACCCAGAGGGGCAGGCAGAGACTATGGACTTCCATTTGGCACGATCCTGACACACGTCTTTCGCCTCCTCCACATCCATATACCTACGCCTACACGCTCGTCGGTTAAGCGTACTCTTAATTTGGCCCATTTTCAATATATCGCCAATTTGGTCGATAAATTTTCGCCTAGAGCGTCCCTTCCAGACTCTGCTGTTCACCTCTGCCACATAAATTTGCTTTGTCACTCTTTCCTCATTCATTCTTTCTACATGACCAAACCACCGAAGCATTCCTTTCTTAATCCTGGTCACAACATCATCTTGCAAACCACACTCTTCTCTTATCTCACAATTTCTCACTCTGTCATTCAGATTCAGCCCTAACATACTCTTTAATGACCGCATTTCTACATTATTTATTCTACTCTCGTGCTTCTTCTGCCACACCCAACTTTCACTACTATACATTAAAGTAGGGACTAACACAGCATCGTGAATTGCCATACGTGCCTTTTTGGACACATTCTGACTTTTCACAACAGAGTGAAGAGCCCCATTTACTTTATTTCCAGCGTTCACTTGTCGTTCTATATCCTTATTATATCTACCATCCCTGCTAAATACACATCCCAAATACACAAACTCATCTACTTGCTCGACCAATTCCCCTTCTATTCTTATTTCACATATCGTTTTACTTTCTTCTTTTTCAAAAACCATAACTTTCGTCTTACTTGCGTTCACTTTCATTCCCATTTCTTTTAATGAACTGTTCATTAATGTAACCATCATTAGCAACTCGGCCGCCGACGACGCGAGTATGACTTGATCATCGGCGTACAAAAACATTTGACGGTTAACTCACCCATTCTTAACCCGCATTCTTCAACTTTCAAATTTTCCAAACAACTGTCCATAAATAGGTTGAATAAATAATTTAATATTAAAGTAATGAACGGAAAAATATAATGTTGATAAATCAGATGTGATCAGTGTCGATATTAGTTGGACCTCGACAAGGCGGTCAAACGCAATTGTATCATATGATTTGACATTCCTGAAAAGATCATTAACGTAAGATATATATTGTAGCATGTTCACATATAATTCACCATTTTAATATAATATCTAATTGAATGCGCAGCACATGAGGGGAAACAAAATCACTCTATAAGATTAGGTGGATAACTTGTATAATTTAGGGAAATTACATTCTTTTGCTATATTTATAATATACTTAACAGTGTGAACGAAATGTACACACATATTATGTTTTATGTTCAACGTTTTAGAACAATCATTTTCAATTGAAGGTACTTATTGGTGATATCTTAAATATTAAATTAATTGGTTAACTTAATTACGAGTATTAACAACTGTCGATAAAAGCTTTATATTAATTATTTACAAAGAAAAACGTCTAAGAACAAATTTCGCCAAGAATTAACTATTTGTAAATCATTAATATACCTAATTATTCAAACCAAAATGGTAGCCGCGTGTAATTATTTTTATTTAAATCATCTTTCATCTAAATATTTTGAAAAATATATAACTATACTGGCTGATTTTTTTAACACTCATATTATTATAAAGTTGCAAAACACTCTATTGCACTTAATAAATAATTTGCTATTTAAATGATTTCGCTCAGCAAAAACGTGCAGATTTTGAGCCCTAAAAACACGTGAACAAGCTGCGAAGAGCTGACCGTGGAAAAATATGCCGTACCAAATGTAATCACGCTACTTGCAAGGTTTGACCCTGAGATTTGTTTATTGTGTATTTGTAAATTAAATCAATCATATTATTCAGTATCGTTAACTATCATGTAAAGAGAACATATTTTAATAAGAAATAAATAGGAGCACATTCGAAGTGAGATGGGGAGTACTGTAGCGAAATATGAGAGGATGGTTAAATATGCTTTTAGCGTTAAATTTTTATCAAATATGTTTGCTATATACTTGCTATATTTTCCACTATTGGATACATTATACTTTTATTTGTGAGTATAAAATTAATTAACAATATGTTTATTACAAACATATTCAATAAAGAGGAACTTAATTTACTTAAAAGGAACAATGACAGTTTTAAAAGGTTTCCCTCTTTTCATACCTTCAGTACTATTTAAGGATTATCATCATCTCCATCAATAATATATTTAAGTCCAACATTAGACACACATGCTGGTTAATAAATAATTAGGGTTTGAAGTGGATTTTCCATTCATTAATTGATTCATTGTTATAATTTCATACTTCGAAACAATGCTTCTAAAAGCAACAAGGTAAATATTTTATCTAAGATCCTTAATAAGAAGTTAAAAAATCTTAAGCAGCAACATTATTAAAAATCAAATGTTGTAATTTGAGTAGAATATAAGTTCACCATCAGTTTTATAAAAGGGAAATATAAATTATAAAGTAACACTTTTAACTTGTGTGTTACCAGGATATAGGCATATATTTTTAAATGTAGACTTTATAAAATATTACCGATACACATAAACTTATCATAAAAAACTGAAATATGTTTTGAAGTAATAAAAATCACACATTACATTAATTTTTATAAGATTGTTATTAAATCGTTATAATACGGTAAATTACATCTTTCTTGGTGGAGAGTTTTATGGAAAGATTTAAATTTGGTAATTCGCTTGAAACTCAATAATGAACAAGTTCGTGACTTTGTTTAAAACAAGCTAACTTTTTCACAAACCTGAAAGCATTAAAACATAAAAGTACTTACTGAAGCTTGTTGATATTATTATAAACAGCAAAGTTTGCAAGAGATGATTTCGGGAACTACTCGATCGAATTTTAAAAATTCTTTCAGGAGTTAAAAGCTAGACTATTCCTAAAGATTTTTGGCTGACAAAAAATGGTGGTGGACTTCCTCAAATATAATGATGTATTATCAATTTTTAAATCGGCGGCCTTCACTAGATGAAGAGGAGACCTGCAGACCTAACTTCGTTTTGATGTCCACGAAGTTAGCGAATAACCTCATTGGTGTAGCGGTTATAGACGCCTTTGCTGATCATGAGGTTCTGGGTTTAAATCCCAGGCTGAGCCAAAATCAGTATATTATGTTGTTAAAATGTTACATGTTGTTGAAATATCACTAATGTTCTCTATGGATTTCAACATAGACATATTCATCAGCACCACATTTTTTGTAGCATCATATTCAATAAATGCACTGCGTTACTCAAGACGTGGTAATTTAGTTGTACATATATTAGACATTTGTTAATAGCTATCGCCTTTTTTTACTTCGGAGCCTATATCTCGTCTTTAACATAATATATTTTCATAACGTTACGCCTTATTTATTTTGCCTATTACTGACGTATATTAACTGATATCTGTTAAGTTTGTTTTCCTTTCTTTCTCTCTCTGTCTCTCTCTCTTTATTTCTCCCTCTCTTTCTTTATAAGCTGCTTGCTTTTTTGTATATTATTTGTTAATTAATTTGAGCTTAATAGTTACGAATATAATTCGAACGTTAAAGGATGGCGTGTTTTAACACGAACACTTATAAAGACAATAGTAGTGCTTAATTTAAAAAAAGAAATTAATTAATCACAGAGCGATGATAACCATAATATGATTGAAATAATAAATCAGTAAAAAGAAACAAGAATTAGAATTTAATCAAATTTCTTTTGAATCTAAATTAAGCGAGCCGTGCTCAGTACTCTCACAACCATCGTGACACTGAACACGAAACCAGATAATAGGATTATGTTGAGCTTCTCTACACAGTCTTAATATATAGACGAACGACGTCACATTATTGATCCAAGTGCATATATAAAAAATAAACCATATAAATTGTATCAAATCTGAAAGAAAGGGTGATAAATTTTGCGATAGAAGAAAAATGTGGTTTGCAAGATCGTATTGTGACCAGAATTTTCGGTGGTTTGGTCATGTAGAAAGAATGTACGAGAAAGAGTGTCAAAGCAAATTTATGTTGCAGAAGTGTCGGGAAGTCGAGAAGGGATTCAAGAGGTATATTGAAATGAAGATGGGCCAGATTAAGAGTACCCTTAACCGACGGGCATGTACATATATGTAGGTACATGGATGTAAAGGAGGCGAGAGAGGTGTGTCAGGATCGGACCAAATGGAAGTCTGTAGTCTCTGCCTACCCCTCTGGGTGACAGACGTGAGTTTTATGTTTTTGTATGTATATCAATTCATTAAAATTTTATATAAATTAATTTCATAATGATCAGAACTATTCATATGACTTAGTTGCTTTTGACATGACTTCTATTTTCATTATTCATTTAAATTTCATTTAATTTTTTTAAATTTTTATCTATACTCATCATTGGGCACAAAAGGGCTGGTGAGCGCAGAGCCACTATGTAAAATAGCGGTAAATTGAACGAAGATTCACTTTATAAACGCATTTCAAAATCCAGATATTTTTTAAAATTATAACATTATTAATGTATAACATCTTTCCTCTCGCTTTCCTGCAATTTGTGGGAGTGATTTCGTGAAAAGGGAAGGAAGTGTGTAACAGAAAGCCGGAGGTGCACGCTATATGATTTTACTGTTGTCTCCGCTCTCGCCCAAATTTAACAAAAATAACTGTCTTCAATAAAAATTTAATTAATCCTATTGTTAATTAAATAAAATACAATTTTCATTAAAAATAATTACTTTTCGTTACGAAAAATCATTTCAAATAATACCTGAATTATTTTTGTTAGGGTATAATGTTAATATTGGTTGCTATAAAGGTGAGATGTCAGATGTTACACATCATATGCGACTACTGTAACGCTTGCTCGTTATTTTATGACCAAATAGTTAAGTAATATAGAAAAACTCTCAAGATAGACAAATTTAAGCCAATAATATTTCGTCATTCATCATCATCATTACAGCCCTTTACAAATCCACCGCTGAACATAGGCCTATCCCACGGAATGCCACAAAGCACGGTCCCGAGCCACCTGCATCCATTGACTTCCTGCATGTCTTATCAGGTCGTCACTTCATCTAGTGGGGGGACGCCCTACACTTCGCCTGCCGGTATGAGGCTGCCACTCGAGAACCTTTCTTCCCATCGGTTGTCGGTTCTTCGAGCTATATGGCCGGCCCATTGCCACTTCAGCTTACTAATCCTTTGGGCTACGTCGGTTACTCTGGTTCTACTGCGGATATCCTCATTTCTAAGTTTATCACGCAGAGAAACCCCGAGCATAGCCCTCTCCATAGCTGAGCGACCTTGAGGTTCCTCATACGGCCAGCAGTGAAGAACCACGTCTCAGTTCCGTATGTCATCATTGGCAACACGCACTAGTTGTACAATTTAGTTTTGAGGTTTTGAGGTATGCCTGACGAGAAGATGGGTCGTAATCTCCCGAACGCTGCCCAGCCGAGTTGAATCCGTCGATTGACCTCTCGGTCGAAGTTGGACTTACCTAGTCGGACTATTTGTCCCAGGTAAACATATTCGTCAACAACTTCGAGCTTAGTGCTCCCAACAATTACCGGCATAGGTGTGACATGGACATTAAACATGATTTTTGTTTTGTCCATGTTGATCTTGAGACCTATCCGTTGGGAGACACTATTGAGGTCATTGAGCATAGTGCTTAGGTCCTCCAGCGATTCTGCCATAAGGACTATATCGTCGGCAAATCGAAGGTGAGTGATGTACTCGCCATTGATGTTAATACCGTATCCTTTCCAGTCCAGTAGTTTCGGGGATATTACGTCACCCTGTCTTACACCTCTCTGCAGTTGGATAGGTTTCGTACTCTGGTTCTGTACTCGGATAGCCATCGTAGCCCTACTGTACACACTTCAGCACCTCGATATACCGACAGTCCACTTGGCACCACTGACGGGACTGCAGCACCGCCCAAATTTCGACGGAATCAAAGGCTTTCTCATAGTCCACATACGCAGGCAAAGTGGCAGATTGTACTCATCGGTCTTCTGTACAATTTGCCGAAGGGTATGTATGTGGTCTATGGTGCTAAAGCCTTTTCGGAAACCGGCTTGTTCGGGAGGCTGGAAGTCGTCGAGTCTGCATGCGAGACGATTCGTAATGACTCTCGAAAACAGCACGTAGACGCGGCTCAGAAGGGAAATCGGTCTGTAGTTCTTCAAGAGAGCGTTGTCACCTTTCTTGAAGAACAAGACCACCGCACTTCTGCTCCACGCCTCCGGTGTAATGCCACAATGGAGGACGGAATTAAAGAGCTTCTGAAGGACTTCAAGTACCGGTTTTCCACCCGCTTTCAGAAGCTCCGCTGTAATTCTATTCTCGTCTGGGGCCTTGACGTTTTTAAGGTGCTGGAGAGCCATTCTTATCTCGCTCAGACTGACGTCCGGGATATCATCGGAATAGTGTCGGATAAGACTTGCTCTTTTATCGATACTCAGACTTGCGTGTGGCTCAAACGATGACGTGTACAGCTACCCATAGAACCTCTCAATCTCACAGGTGTCCCGGAAACGATGCTACCACACTCGGTCTTCAGCTTTGATAGTTGGCTCTTTCTGGCAGACAGATCTCTGGCAAAGACTGTGGAGCCTTGGTTCCGCTCGATCGCTTCTTCAATACAAGCTGTATTAAAGTTGCGTAAGTCCCGCCGCATGCATTTAGAGATCTGTCTGTTCAGTTGCCTGTATGCTGTCGAATCTTTTGAAGACTGCAGCTTTATGTCTCGTCTAACAGCCATAAGATTAAGAGTGTGCTCGGAGAGTTTTTGTGTTCTTCTGCGGCGGCTCTTGCAGAACTTATCTCCGATCTCATGGACAGTTTCCACGAGCTTGTCATTCATATCATCCACTGCATTGCAATGTTCTAGGCACTGAAAATGGTTTTGTAACTCGAGCTGAAAAGTTTCGGGTCCTTGGATTAGAGCACGAGGGGGACGGAGCGTTGACTTCATTAGACGAGACCGCTCCAACTTAACGTTTACGTTCAGTGCGCCTCTAACCATTCGGTGATTGTTACCAGTTTTACCCTCGCGATCACTGAGACATCACTGAACAGTTGACGTCTAGTCGTCATAATGAAGTTAGTCTCATTTTTTGTCGAACCGTCGGGGCTTGACCGGGTCCACTTCGTATGGAGCCGCTTCTGGGAGAGAGAGTTTATAATAAAGAGTCCCTCTTTCTCCATGAAGTCGGCCAGCTGCTGGCCCCTTGGGTTCCGTTGCCTTAATCCGAATTTCCCTACCTTCAGCTCACCGTTCTCTTTTGTGCCTAGTTTTGCGTTGAAGTCTCCCATTAACACCGTATAGTGGGTTTTAGAGGAATGCATGGCATGAGGAGATATCCTCATACATTTCCTCTACCTCCTCATCGGGATGTGCCGAGGTTGGTGTGTAAACCTGTATGACCTTCTACGAGTACCGTTTGGTGATTCTGAGTATAAGGTACGCAACCCTCGTCAACACACTCACAATCTTTACAACGTTGTTAATGACAGACTTTTGGACCATAAATCCGGCACCTCCTTGTGATAGATGATCGCCCTCCTGGTGATAGAACAATTTTCCGGATTCGAGGATTACCGTGTCCTCCCCCTCTCTTCGGACTTCAGATAATCCTATAATATCACAGCGCAACTTGTCTCTCTTCTTCCAGTTCCAGTATCTTCTCGTCAGTCCTCAGTCGAGTCGTCTTATGTGGCAACTGAACCTCCACCGGAGATTTTTAGCACCCCCTGCCCCACGCTACCATGGTCGCCACCGTAGCCAGGAATAGTGGGGCCTCCGAGGACTGGGGGCCGTCACTTCATAACTTTCGCCATGGAGGGATGTTTGCCATAGTTGCCACGCTTGGCGAACGGCTTAGCAACTGCAGTTTTTTGTTGTAGTATTGTTGTCATCAGAAAGATGCTGGATGCCCATCTCCTGCCTGTTTTCCACTGTTGCCTCTTACGACACCACGGAAAGATATGGCATAGTGGATATTCTTAACCTTACTACACGGCTAAATAACGTGTCAACTTATAACGTATCATCATAACTTATAGGTGGTAGAGCCATGCTGCAGCGATATTAGTAGTATAGTTGTAGCACGAATGGGTCGGCTCGACCGGGGAAGGACCACGCTCTCACAGATTACCATCGTAAAATAGCAGCTTAATGCTGCTGTGTTTCGTATGGTGAGTGTAGAGAACCGGAGACCGGAGATGCTTCCGTGCATAGTGTCAGTGACTTATGTAACATAATTTAATATAATACAGTAGACTTGTGCTTTGCTACGGAGGCAGGGCAGACATGGCAAGTGCTCTCTCCCGGCGAAAATGTTCCACTGGAAGTTAACCAACAAAAACCGTGGGATATTCCGTTGGTACAGAACGTGCAGAAAGATTTGTTTCACAGTTTCTATAGTGACTAAGATCAGGCACGCCTTCTAGCTGTTTCGACTAAGGAATCTAGTCACTGGTTACATGCTTTACCATCAAGTAATCTCGGCACATTACTTGATGGGGAAAGCTTGCGCATCGCCGTAGGAATCCGTTTAGTAGCGGCAATTTGTCAACCCCATCAGTACCCGTGTAGTAGCAGCGTCGACAAATTTGGGCTCCACGGACTCTCATGTCAGAAAACTGCTGGTAGGTTTTCACGGTACGGTTCTTTGAACAATGTCATCCGAAGGGCTCTTCTCTATATAAATGTTCCCTCGTTTTAGATCCTTGTGGAATATTTAAAGACGATGGCAGGAAACCCAACGGTATGACATTGGTCCCTTAGGAGAGAGGTAAAGCCCTAGTGTGGGATGCTACTTGCGAAGACACTTTGGCGGCCTCTCATCTCAAGGGTACCTCGTTTAGAGTCAAGACGGTATCAGAGGCAGCTGAACTGAGTAAATGGCGCAAATATGAGTCTCTGAGAGATGACAACGTATTTGTGCCATTTGCTGTAGAGAATATCGATCCGTGGGGTCCACGTGCGGTGAAGTTCCTAAAAGAACTCCATCCGCGACTGGTCGTTGCTGCTGGTGATAAGAGGGCTGGTTATTTTCTCGCTCAAAGGCTAAGTATAGCCATTCAGCGGGGAAACGCAGCCAGCGTTCTTGGCACGATACCGCGGGAGTAGGACTGTATGATAATTAAGTCACTAGTTTTAGTTTTTTTGTTATAGGAGTAAAAACCGGAATTATAGACGGGAAAGTTAAGAAGAGTTTTAACAAGGGATCGGCATGGTTTATCTGGAAAATGGGTGAAGAAAAATCGGCTTCTGAGGTATGTGGGAGAAGATGGATTTTGCAGGATATTATAGAGGAGACATTACAATCTAGTGTTCCTACGAAGTCGAATTGGGAGCCTCTTGAGCTGCTTGCGAAATTGAGATATTCGTTCATATTTTTGAGCCCAAATATGAAACGGATACACTGAATTTGCAAGCGCTCGAGTTTGTTAAGGAGCAGATGTAGATAAGATGTGATAACTGTCGTAATAGAAATAATAAATATCGAAAATAAAAGAGGAGAAAGAACGCCACCCTGAGGTATGTCCATAGTGATACCGGACCAATCGGAAAGAGTGTCATTAAGACGGACACAGTGCGAATGACCTCAAAGATACGAATCAAACCACGTAATGGCAGATGGAGGAATGTTTATAGATTCCAAGATCCCGAGAAGAATATCGAAGTCTACTGAGGTAAAAGCACTGCTAAAGTCAAGCAAAACTAGAAGTGTAAGAGATTTGTTGGCCCAACGGATATCGTCGGTTTCTTTAAGTAAAGCAGTGACAGTGCTGTGACCAGGACGAAAGCCCGACTGATATGTAGAAAGCAAAGAGTTAGACGATAAGAAGAAAGAAAGTTGCCTATGGATAATGTGTTCCAGAACTTTAGAAAGAAAGGGTAGAACTTTAGGAAGAAGGATTAAAAACCTTAGGTAAAGGAATTATATATGCTTCTTTCCAAACTGAAGGAAAAGATGAGGATGATATGGAGAAATTAAATATGTGAGTAAGAATTGGAAGAAGTTGAGGTAGAACTGGCATAATCATCTTAGAGCATAGACCATCGTTACCAACAGCAGTTGAATAGATGGCTTGGATGGATTTTTTGGCATCTTCCCTGTCACAAGTGAAAGTTGACAAAGGAAAAACCTGTGGTTTCAGGTTAAGCGACAATGTGAGTAATGTGTTTGATTTGATGTAGGGATCTAAAGTCATAGAAGGATTAGCAAAATGTTTATTTAGATCATTTACTTTAACGTCTTTGCATTCTAAGATCGAAGACCTGCCGACACCAACAGAACGAAGGAATTTCCATATCTCAGTGGAATTTATATTATGGATAGAGTCATAAAAGTAGCGTCTTTTAGCATCCCGACGTAGATGACCGCAGCGGTTTCGTAAAACTTTAAAACGATTTAAGTTAATTTCAGATGGGAGACGTTTATAGCTTCGCTTAGCTATATCCCTCTGACCCATTAGCTCCCTTATACCACGTGTAATGCATGGTGCAGTGTTACGCTTCATCTTTACGCGTTTAAGCGGGGCATTGTATATCTTCAAAATTATGTCATTAAAATTACAAACCTTATCATTAATATTAGTATTGCCAACAATAGGGGTCCAATCAATATTACTTACATCACGCTGCAATTCCTCTAGATCAATACCCTTATAATTACGGAGGAACAAGTATTAGGATTTCTGTTTAGGCGGATGCAGACGATAAGAGAGGTAGATTAAATCATGATATGAAAAAGATGCAGTTATTTGCCCACGAGACATAACTCTATCAAGAGAAGAAACGATCATAATATCAAGCAAAGAAGGATTACAGTTAGGGAAGTGGTGAGTTGCATGAAGGGGGAGAGTGTGAAGGTTAAAGGAAGATACCAAAGTCAGAAGATTTTTGGAGCGAGAATAATTTTTCATAAGGCAGGTATTGAAATCGCCCATAAGAATAATATGATCGTAAACAGGACCAAAATCAGAAAGGATTTTATCAAGCGTATCGAAATAATCTATATGTATGTTATGACTATAAAAGACCGCCAGTAGCATTTTTAAATGATTGAGAGTTATTTCGATAAAAGATATTCAGCAGTTTAAGAGTAAATAAAAGGAGAGGCACATATAATCTTATAAAATATATCAGAACGGAGGTATATAGCTATCTCAATGCAACCTTTTCATATCCTATCATTACGGATTAGTACAAAACCAGGTAAGGCAAACTGTGTCAAAGGGAGTGATGGTTTGAGAAATTACTCAGAAATTAGTAAAGCATCAAGATATGTATTGTTTCTAGATGCTATAAAATCGGGATAATGGCGAGGAATACTCTGGATGTTAATGTGTGCAACATTAAAATTGTTAGGAAAGTCAGAGCACAGAGTTGAAAACTGGTCATAGACGGTTAAAGGTAACTCACTGTCCGCACTTGTAAAACTACTTGAAGGTGAAAAACATGAGAAGAAACTATCTTCAAAAACATCGAGATCATCCATGTAGCGAATAATTGAATATAATATAATCATGTATAGTAGTATAACAATAATACAATAATAAAGATATGTATATAATATACTCGTATATATATTTAACAAAAAAAACTTATTTCTAAGTCAAGAACCAAGGTATAATTTAATACAAACAAAACAAAAGAAACTGAAAAAAATATATCTAAAATCATCAATCTCTGAACTGTTATGGAAAATAATAAAATAATTGATATCTTATGAGGGTAGTATTTATACATAAAATCCAACAAAAAGGAAGCAGAAGTTTAATATAATTATTAATGACTACGATGGTAAGTTTAAAATGTTATAATATGTACATAACTTATCATTACGGATTTAAACTTTCTTAAGCGATTAATATAATTATTGAAAAACACTTTGTGGTAACATTACATATTAGTGCATAGCAGAATGTTCCCAAGTTTTTAACTCGACAGTGGCACAGATTAAGTAAACAGTGGTCAAGCGGCCGTGTGTCAAAACCAATATTAGTCTGTGGTCAAAACCAAGAGAGAAATAAAAATGCATTATAGCCCTTTCAAAACCATAGACTTAGAATATACTTACGCCAGTATATTCTAAGTCTATGTTCAAAACACACGAGCGTCCATAGACTTAGAATATACTAGCGTATAGACCACCTAACAGCCCGAAAACGCGTGTCCAATTTTGATTTGTCATTGTGTGCGTTAGCTAGTGATGTATATTTTAATTAAAAGGACTATCGAAAATGATTGTTAAAGAAGCGGTAAAAAGATTATAAAAAATTGTTTAGTGCATGAAGTTGAATAACTTCAAAAATTAACTGAATTTTACCATGATAGTTCTAAAATAATTAAAAAATATTCATATAACATGTTCCTGGGAATAAGCTGAACCATAACTGCCTTTTGTTGGATTTTAATTCAAATGTATAAAATCCCAGGTGACTTTACCGAAAAACCTAAAAAAACTCCCCAATAATCAGATCAGAATGTTGTATTTTCGAGCTATGATCTTTGGAGAAAATATTTACTGCCGTGGGCAGTTTCCCGAATTTATTTTTAACATATTGTTAATATAAATAGGTAGATACTTAACTAAGTATATGCCTATTTATATTTTGTATATTTTATAAAATGTTTTGATGGGGAAACAAAAACGGGGACACGGAGTACAACATAATGGCTGCTTTATTTTTCATATAAGAATTACTTGTGATTTTTTTTTATATGATAGGGTGACAAACGAGCACACAGTCCACCTGATGGTAAGTGGTTGCTGTGACCCATAGACATCTACATCTATCTTCAATAAAGAATCAAAATGCAGATGCGTTGTCACCCGTGAGGACTAAGATGGAATGCCTCTTTTCCAGTAAAAAGGGTCTCCGGTTCTCTACACTCACCATACGAAACACAGCAGCATTAAGCTGCTATTTTACGCTGGTATTCTGTGAGAGCGTGGTCCTTCCCCGGTCGAGCCAACCCATTCGTACTACAGCTATACTACTAATATAGCTGCAGCATGGCTCTACCACGTAATAAATTACCACGTGATAATTACAAACATTTAATAATTAATAATTAAATAGATTATAGAAGTTTATTTTAACATTCGACTTAAGTATGAATGTAAACTTAATAATTTAAGGAAGGAAACTAGTAGGAATCAGTTAAATAAGATTGCTCTGTTTAAAGGCCAATATGTTTATGAGGCTTCATCATGCTTCATGTTTATATTCTTTCATCTGTCCCTGAAAAGTATAAAGTAATAATAAACTTATTATCGTTTTAGCTGCATGAATTTTAAAACCATAATGATCTTAACACAGTAAAGTGCACTAAGTGTCTGAGGATACAGATGCACTCTCTATTCTCCCAATCTCGGTATGTTAAGAAAATGGTCATTCATTCATGGACTGACCGCGGCAAGTGCAACTTAATTTCGCAGATCTATTGATCTGCGCAGCTATTACTTAACCACGAGTTCCTCTTCTCTACAAATAACGCTGTAGGTGATAAACCACGCTATTTAAGCCCTCGCGACAATGTCGTCCGCCATCAAGCATGAATCGGGCATTGACCGTTGTGAGTATCAAATACTATGGAATTTATACTATCACGTCTCATGCGCGGTCTTCTAGTAGCGCTTGAGGAGCATTACTATGCTGCTATATATCTATACCTAACTACGCTAAAAGTTTTATCGTTATGATTTGGGAATATAATCCGAAGTTCCGAAGCTCTGCTCAACCCCTTGGGGAAAATAGCATGATGCTATGAATATTGTACTAGTGTGACCGTGAGGCTGTGCGGTTGGTTAAGCTAGGTTATACATTTATTTTGGTTGATAAATAGATACTTAGTTGGGTTCATAATGGCTTAAAGAGGATAATCTCAAGATTTTTTGTCTTTTATGTACTACAGTTTTATAATATATGAAAATCTGTCTCTATATTTATCTAAAGTTTTGAAAGTTATATTTTTGAAGTTTTATTATAACAATATTTTACTTACTGGTACAAATAATGTAGAAATGACTCCTTTTAATAAAATTGATTTTATTCTACTTTTCCTTTTATACTTCTCAAGAAAATGTTTGCTGCAAATTGTTGAGTTCTTCTTTGCATTCCAACCAACCCGTCCAATGAACCTTAACCACTTTTTCTAATTATAGAATCTGGAGGAATCTGTTTGAAAAACGGCAAAATAAAATTACATTTAGAACGCAAACCGAGGATTTATTTTCTTGTTGTGTAGGCAAGTCTATCGATTCATTATAAACATTCAAGATAAATATCGACATTAATTTTGATATAGTTGAGTCAATCCTAGCGTACATGTAAAATATTTTGTATAAAATGTATTTACAAATTCATGCAAATTATCAACAACGTGACTTTTTCTTTGCAAAATATCAAAACTAACAAAATAATTGAATATATTCTATATTTAAAACAGTATGTAACATAAATTTTAACCAAAAATAAACGCGTCATAACATTGACGATGTCTTGAGAATTTACCTGTGATATGTGAAATTATCAGGATTATTTCTATTATTAACAGCACACTCACTCACGGAACTATTAATCATTTTGGAAAAAAGTTACTTACTAAAAATAACCACTATTATACTTTAAAAAATTACAAAATATCTCGGAGCTATTTCTTGCGTGCCGAATTGTGCCGACCTGTCATTCAAAATCGGTTACAGAGTCATGAGATTTGGTATCCTTTTCTATCTTGCATTTTTGCCATAAGGAATTTTTTTCTCCCTTGCACACTATGTTGGTCTATACGCTAGTATATCCTAAGTCTATACGAGCGTCAACGTCAATGTTAAAATTGACAACTATCAACTATCACTAAATTCTTATCTTATTTTCAAAATACCAGCTGGAAAAATATTAGTCATTAAATATACTACCATAATATAAAGTATTACAAAGTAGTTATAATGCGGCTAATAAAAAAAAATATTATGATACCTATTGGCTGAAAGAAAACGAAGAAGGTCACTTGCGACGACGAGCCTTCCGTGCAGCATTAGCAGTTAATATCTTGAAGCAACTTCCTTTGAAGAAATGGGTTCTTTGGACTGCCCAGGGTCACTGCCGTAGTAGACTTGTCGGGGTTTTGGAGAATAAGGAGTTTTAGCTCTGCCATAGATTCAATCTTCTGACGTGATTTATTTGGTAAAATAATAACTATTTTGCCTTCGACCGACCAGCAGTTCTTAATCCCGAAATGCTTACGAGCTGTCATAAAAACTTTGTCTCTTGTCTTTGTCAGAAACTCAGATATTGTGATACCTGAACCTTTTAGTGAAGTTTTAATATCCCAGACTTGAGGCTTGAGAAGATCCTAGACGATGGCATACTTGTATATCCTCAATTTTCAAAGCAGTCACCTTCATTTTGTCGGAAAACAGCTTATATACCGACTCATGCAAATTTTCATTCTGTCTTTCAGAAAAACCATGGATTAGCATATTTTTTATTCTCATTGCAGTTTCATGTTTGTCAATACTGTGTAACTAAGTCCAATTGTTTACTGATCAATGATAGCGACTGACAAACAAAGGATTTGAAATCGGTGAAATCCTGGACAGTGAAGAAATGTCAGGATGAACTGGTGTGGTTACGGCTGTTTCCATTATTAGCTTATTCTATAAAAGAAATATTTAATTGATTGAAAACTTTTAACGTTCTTTGCTATTTAATAAATAACGTTGTAAATTTCATAGTGAATAAATTACGTTTGTTTGATTTAATTCAAGCTTAAAATTTAATATTTAGTTGTTCTATTTCATGCTACAAACAATTTAGTTGCGCCCATTGTATCTGACTATTGTAGTATTCTTTGCTCCGAGATCGAGGCAAATCCTCTTTACAACGGGATCTCCATGTCCAGCAGCATTAAAGGCGAGTAAAAATCCCTAAATAAGCGGGTTCTTAGTTATAACAATTATAAATGAAACTGTTTCAATTAACTGAATACCACCTAACCGCACAGTCCTTACTGCAATATAAAATATTATATTTGAAGTATTCAAACTTCATCTTCTTCGTTATTCGCCGGTATTTTATATATTATTATTATTATAACTTTATATATAAGATACGTCTTGCGTGAGTGTGAGCGTGAATGCCACAAAGCACGGTCCCGAGCCACCTGCATCCATTGAATTCCTGCATGTCTTACCAGGTCGTCACTCCATCTAGTGGGTGGACGCCCTACACTTCGCCTGCAGGTACCAGGCTGCCACTCGAGAACCTTTCTTCCCCAACGGTTGTCGGTTCTTCGAGCTATATGGCCGGCCTATTGCCACTTCAGCTTATTAATCCTTTGGGCTATGTACGGTTACTCTGGTTCTACTGCGGATATCCTCATTTCTAAGTTTATCACGCAGAGAAACCCCGAGCATAGCCCTCTCCATAGCTCGCTGAACGACATTGAGCTTGAGCTTGAGTAGTGAAGGACCACGTCTCAGTTCCATATGTCATCACTGGCAACACGCATTGGTTGTACAGTTTAGTTTTGAGGTTTTGAGGTATGCCTGACGAGAAGATGGGTCGTAATCTCCCGAACGCTGCCCAGCCGAGTTGAATCCGTCGATTGACCTCTCGGTCGAAGTCGGACTTACCTAGTCGGACTATTTGTCCCAGGTAAACATATTCGTCAACAACTTCGAGCTTAGTGCTCCCAACAACTACCGGCATAGGTGTGACATGGACATTAAACATGATTTTTGTTTTGTCCATGTTCATCTTGAGACCTATCCGTTGGGAGACACTATTGAGGTCATTGAGCATAATGTTTAGGTTCTCCAGCGATTCTGCCATAAGGAATATATCATCGGCAAATAAAAGGTGAGTGATGTACTCGCCATTGACGTTAATACCGTATCCTTTCAAGCCCAGTAGCTTTAAAACGTCTTCCAATGCAGTGGTGAAGAGTTTCGGGGATATTACGTCACCCTGTCTTACACCTCTCTGCAGTTGGATAAAATTCGTACTCTGGTTCTGTACTCGGATAGCCATCGTAGCCCTACTGTACAAACACTTCAGCACCTCGATATATCGACAGTCCACTTGGCACCGCTGAAGGGACTGCAGCAACGCCCAAATTTCGACGGAATCAAAGGCTTTCTCATAGTCCACATACGCCAGACACAGTGGCAGATTGTACTCTTCGGTCTTCTGTACAATTTGCCGCAGGGAATATATGTGGTCTATGGTGCTAAAGCCTTTTCGGAAGCCGGTTTGTTCGGGAGACTGGAAGTCGATTCGAGTCGATCGATGCGAGACGATTCATAATGACTCTCGAAAACAGCACGTAGACGCGGCTCAGAAGGGAAATCGGTCTGTAGTTCTTCAAGAGAGCGTTGTCGTCTTTCTTAAAGAACAAGACCACCCCACTTCTGCTCCACGCCTCCGGTGTAGTGCCACCATGGAGGACGGAATTAAAGAGCTTCTGAAGGACTTCAAGTACCGGTTTTCCACCCGCTTTCAGAAGCACCGCTGTAATTCCATCCTCGCCTGGGGCCTTGCCGTTTTTAAGGTGCAGGAGAGCCATTCTAATCTCGCTCAGACTGACTTCCGGAATATCATCGGAATAGTGTCGCGGATAAGACTTGCTCTTGGATCGTTACTCACACGTGCATGAGGCTCCAACGATGATGTGTACAGCTGCCCATAGAACCTCTCAATCTCACTCAAAATCTCAGGTGTCCCGGAAACGACGCTGCCACACTCGGTCTTCAGCTTCGACAGTTGGCTCTTTCTGGCAGACAGATCTCTAGCAAAGACTTTGGAGCCCTGGTTCCGCTCGATCGCTTCTTCAATACGAGCAGTATTAAAGTTGCGTAAGTCCCGCCGCATGCATTTGGAGATCTGTCTGTTCAGTTGCCTGTATGCTATCAAATCTACTGAAGATTGCAGCTTCATTTCCCGTCTAACAGTCATGGTGTTCTTCTGCAGCGGGTCTTACAAAACTTAGCTCCGACCGCATGGACAGTTTCCACGAGCTTGTCATTCATATCGTCCACTGCATTGCAATCTTCAAGGCACTGAAAACGGTTTTGTAACTCGAGCTGAAAGGTTTCTGGACTTTGGATTAGAGCACGAGGGGGACGGAGCGTTGACTTCATTAGACGACACCTCTCCAACTTAACGTTTAGGTTCAGTGTGCCTCTAACTATTCGGTGATCGCTACCAGTTTTCACCCTCGCGATCACTGAGACATCACTGAACAGTTGGCGTCTAGTCGTCATAATGAAGTCAATCTCATTTTTTGTCGAACCGTCGGGGCTCGATCAGGTCCACTTCCTGTAGGGCCGCTTCTGGAAGAAAGAGTTCATCATAAAGAGTCCCTCTTTTTCCATGAAGTCGGTCATCTGCTGGCCCATTGGTTTCCGTTGCCCTAATCCCTACTTTCAGCTCACCGTTCCCTCTTGTGTCTAGCTTTGCGTTGAAGTCTCCCATTAACACCGTATAGTGGGTTTTGGAGGAATGCATGGCTCTAGAGATATCCTCATACATTTCCTCCACCTCCTCATCGGGTTGTGCCGAGCTTGGTGCGTAAACCTGTATGACCTTCAGCGTATACCGTTTGGTGATTCTAAGTATAAGGTACGCAACCCTCGTCGACACACTCCCAATCTTTATAACGTTGTTAACGAGAGACTTGTGAACGATAAATCCGACACCTCCTTGGGACAGATGGCCGCCCTCCCGGTGATAGAACAAGTTGCCGGATTCGAGGATTACCGTGTCCTCCCCCTCTCTTCGGACCTCGGATAATCCTATAATATTCCAGCGCAACTTGTCTATCGATTCTTCCAGCTCCAGGATCTTCTCGTCAGTCCTCAGAGTGCGTGCGTTATAAGTTGCCAGGTCGAGTCGTCGTAGGTGGCAACCGAACCTCCACCGGAGATTCTTAGCACCCCCTGCCTCGCCGTTACCATGGTCGCCACCGTAGCCAGGAATAGCGGGGCCGCCGGGGACTGGGGGCCGTTTCTTCGTAACTTTCTTCATTGGGGGGTATATTGCCGTAGTAGCCACGCTTGGCGAGCGGGTTGGCAAGCGCAGTTTTTTTTTATTGTTATTTGCTGTTATCAGAAAGATGCTGCTGCCCATCTTCTGCCTCAGTTTCCCTCTGTCGCCTCTTACGAATGACAAGTGACCTTTGCCAATTAGTAGTGGCATAAGAGAATCCGCTACCCCATTTTATATCGTTGGTGTTGTAGGAGGTGACCAGAGGGAAACTGAAACAGAAGATGGGCAGCAGCATCTTCCTTATAATAACTCAAAATAATAAAAAAGCGGTTGCCAATTGCCAACCCACCTGTGCGTGGTTGACATGGCAAATATCTAAATCTAAAATGAGTGAATCTAACGAAGAAACTCGATACAGTCTGAAGTTTTTTACAAAAAAGGGAAAAATGTGACCCAATTCGCGAAAAGAATTTTTGACGTTTATGGACCTAATGTAGTGTCAGGAAGAGTAGCACAAAGTTGGTTTAATCGTTTTCAGTCTGGGAATTTTGATGTCAAAGATGCAGCTCGCTCTGGTCGCCCTCATACGGATAAAGTCGATGCCATTTTTGAAAAAGTGGCGCAAGATTGGCATGTTAGTAGTTACAACATATCCGAGGAATTGAAAATTGAATACAAAACAGTTTTGACTCATTTGAAAAAGTCTGGCTATACAAAAAAGCTCGATATTTGGGTACCACACGAGCTCACTGAAAGAAACCTAATGAATCGTGTACACATTTGCGATTCTCTATTGAAACGTAATGAAACCGAACCATTTTTGAAAACATTGATCACTGGTGATAAAAAGTGGATCACCTACGACAAGAACGCGCGAAAAAATCATGGTCAAAGGGTAGTCAAGCTACACAGACAGTAGTGAAACCGGATTAACACGCATTATGGTGATGCTGTGTGTATGGTGGGATTGGAAGGGCATCGTTTATTATGAGTTTTTACCGCCACGCAAAACCATCGATTCGGATCTCTATTGCCAACAACTAATGAGACTCAAGCAAGAAATTGAGAAAAAACGACCGGAATTGATTAACAGGAAAGGAGTAGTCTTTCGTCATGATAACGCCAGACCACACACATCTTTGGCCACTCAGCAAAAATTGAGAGAGCTTGGTTGGGAAGTGTTGATGCATCCACCATATAGTAGTGACTTTGCGCCCTCAGATTTTAACCTGTTTTGTCTCTTCAGAATTATTTGCGTAGTGTTAGGTTAACGTCAAGAAAGGACTGTCAAAACTACTTGTCACATTTTTTTGATCAAAAATCCCAAGATATCTACAGCAACGGCATTATGTCACTACCTACAAGATAGCAACAAGTTATCAAATATATCAAATACTTTGAAAAAAAAATGTCTTTAATTTGTATATAAAATACGAAAAAACTTTTTCCCCGACCTTATATTATGGTGTTATGACCTCTAAGCACAAAGTTTATACAAAGATTATATAATCTTTGAGCTTAGAGGTTATAACACCATAATGGAATATCTTTTTATAGCCCATTATTATTACATCTTTTCTTGTCTTTCCTATTTAATATTAGTATATCATTTTACATCTACATATTTTAATCTATAGTAAGATATCAAAAGTTTATATAAATGTATGATTCGCCATAGAATGTTGTTTATGTATATGTTATTATTAAAATACGAATGTAACATAATTTCATAAGGAAAAAAGGAAACTCGTGATATAAAAAGCGACCCATTTTTTAGACTGGGTTATGTATATTAATACATGAACCGGTAAATCTCAGCTGGGTTCAGCGAAAGGGAACATATATAATATGTATGATGTAGGGATATAATACTTTAGGAACTGGCCGATTTTGCTTGGCGTTAGAATAAATTATATAATTTATGAGGGATTTAAAAAAAGAATAGTACTAACGCTTAAAAAATAGTAACACTTTTATCATTATTAATACCAGGAGTTTAAAACAGCTTAAAATTATTTTGCTAGAAGTGGTTAACCATTACCGTCGTTTATTGTTGGCGACGCGCTTAAAAAATCATTTTAATAATTTCCATTTTACAAAAATAAGTTACTTTACACTTATAATAATTATTAGCTATTAAAAAGTATAAAAATAAATATAAAAGTATAAAAACATTCCAAATGATAAAGCAATCTATGTTAAAAGTAAGTAGATTCAATATAATGATAACAACATTCGATTGTCGAGCGAAAGTTCGGGGTTCGATTCCCCGATCGAGAGTTAATTCCACAAAAGTTTGTTTATAGATTAACTTAGAGTCATGTGTTACATAGTAAGTGGCTATGTAATACGAATAAAAGTCTTATATTAAAATAGTTATTTTAGTTAAAAATATGTTTTGTTCTTGTGATAAGAGATAAGTTGCATAATGGCTAGATAAGAATAGCATATGTAAATAAATAATGTTTTATAATGAACAGCTGTAATTTAGACAAAGAAAGCACTAGCCTCTTTTTTTCGCCCAATGCAAGGACACCCTCCGGAAGCGGGGAGGGAGGTGGTGAATGCTCATAGCATACCACGCAGCCGGCTGCGTGGTTATGTGGGACCCACTTTGAAGAAGTGCCTACCCACTAAACACCACCTGAGAACGGCTCTAGCCCGAAGGCTTTATCGCCGAATCGAAGACGACCTCCCTCGGGGAGAGGGAGGCGTGGGGCACAACCGTCCGGGGACGGAAGCGCGGGTCAACCAACACAGCCGCAAAGTGCGGCGGTGCTGGAGTGATGGAGTGGGAGTCGCATGAGCGAGAATGTACTCACCGTACGGGGACAGTGAGCACTGACTGCTAGCGCAACCGCGCGGGGGCGGCGGCACTAGCGGAGGCGGGAAGGGAAGGCACTCACCGTTCAACGGTGAGCGCGGGCGAACAACATAACCGCATGGCTAGCGGAGACGGGAAGGCTCCCACCGTGCGGGGACGGTGAGACACAGCTAGCACGACCGCACGGGGGCGGCTGTGCTAGCCGAGGCGGGAGGGCACTCACCGTACGGGGACGGAGCGTGGGCAGTGAACACAACTGCACGGGGGCGGCGGCTCTAGCTGCGGCGGGAGGGCACTCTCTAGCCTCTTACTGTGATGATAAGGGTCGTGCAGAAATTGGTTGTTCATTTTGTGTGGGACTCGAATAGTGTCTAAATAATGTAGAAAAATAAAAATAAAATTGTTTAGTATACTTAATCGATTTGTAAAAATTTCAGTAATGTGTGTAAAAATAGGCAATAAGTGTTTCAGGATTATTGTGTATAATAATAAGATAAGTGATGTGTTAAAAGTGTCTACTTTTGTGCTTAAAATAACGAAATAATAATAGATTTATATAATTAAATTAAAGTCGAATTAAAGTGTATTAATGCTGTTTAAAGGTTTTAATTTGTGAATTAAACTATTTTATTAGTTAAGATATTCATGTTTATTAATAAAGATTGTTGTTTTGAATATGTGTGATAGATATTTAAGATTTATATCTTTAAAAATGTTCTGTAAAATTGGTGTATTTTTTAATATCTTAATATGTCTTTATGATATAGCGATGTAATGTATATCATAATAATAAGACTTTGTATGTGTTTTTATAAGTGAAATTATGTAACCATATGTTTTTAAGAAATAAAGATATGGGGTTAAATGCAAGGGTGCGATGATGAAAATTAGTGTCAGAATATGTCGAAATGGCGCGCGGCGCGCGGTTTTCTTTCGCGTATAGCTCACGTACTAGGATAGGAGGCTGGTAATTTGGAAATTTATTCGGGACCAGCTACCAGTTTTTCAGTTTAAATCAAGATAGAAGATAGTAGGGAAAGTGATAGGAAAAATTAGTGAAAGTAAGTAAGTCCCTTTTTACTGGAAACGAGGCACTCCATCTTAGTCCTCAGGGGTGACAACGTATCTGCAATTTGACCCTTAATCGAAGATAAATGTAGATGTCTATGGACCACAGCATCCACTTACCATCAGGTGGACTCTGTGCTCGTTTGTCACCCTTATTATATAAAAAAAAAGTTTTCAATGTCGCACTCTTAAGGGGAAATTACGAAGATAAATCGATGTTTTATTTCCAACTCCACTAAATGAAGATACAGTCCATTGATAATAGGCGTCAAGACCAGGACCATTCCAAAGGGACCCGTAATCTTAGTCGTCTAACCTTTCTTCTCAGAAAGGGGCAGACGAGCTTTGAGTGGCACACCTTCTCAGGGGTCACGCCCACCTCGTTGTTCCCGAGCCCAACGTGGTGTGGTATCAGTTTCTGAGGATAGAACGTCACTGACCGGTTGATCTCTGCTGCGGGTCACCGGAGCCGCTGTACGCCTTTTCACATACGAGTATATTTAGATAAAATTGGAAGGTTAATCATAATTAAAACACGAATCGTTAGAGCCGTTTCCGAAAAACAAATTAACATAAAATCACTACCGGTTACGTGAAAGAATTGCTCGCTATTAAAATAAAGGATATTTGTTTCTTCTCTTAACCTTTAACTGTGGACGCGCGGTCTCACAGGCCGCTTGCAGATTGTAATTTTCGTGTTTACCCCTTTCCCCTAGCTCCTCGCGTCTAAGGCGCTCAGTAGCTTTAGTTTTAGTGGCGAAACGTGTGTTGACGTCGGAAGTTGTATCGTCGGCTGTAAATTAGGTGAGTTATTTTACTTTAAACTTTGACCGCGGTCAGCGGGACCGTACGTCCACGTTTCCTATATAAAAAATCTTGACGGATTTTATTTCTTTTTTTGGTTATTTTCATTCAAAATTTCAATAAATAGTACTCAAAACGTATCTCCATCAAAACAAATGTCAAAGTCACCGCTGCAACAGCGTGCGAGCACAATTTGTCGAGTCGATGAATTCTTGACTTATTTGGTGTCAATGCTTATGTTCTATACAATCAGAATTCGGCCAAAAATACAGAAAGAGGTGATTTCCTAAAAACATTTCACGATCTTTAATCATTCCACATTTGCAAAGACGTGCAATAAAGCTAAATATAGCAAAGGAACTAAACATAACACTGAAGCGAGTTTTAGGGGTAGATATGCCTCCAGACGAACCTCTTACTCAAGGCGAAAAACATGTCTTCTTTGTCCCGTAAAACTAAACAGGAAGTCCAACTATACTTATATAAATTGTAAACAAGTGATATGTTTACAGTGTTCCAAACCCTTGTGCAAGGACTGCCAATAGTTTGATACATATAAGACCACTGTCAGAATTTTTATATTTTATTTTGAGAACATTTTAATTTGTTTGTTAGAATGTAAATTTTTCTTAAAAGTCTAATTAATTTAAGTATTTAGTCCTAAAACTGATCTAAAGCAAATTTATGCCAAATAGTGCTTTTAACAGTTGGTATGCTTCAATTATGTAAGAAATAAAGATTGATTAAAATCATCCAAATAATTTCATTTTATTATGTCTAGATAATAAACAATAAAATAGCAACAAATAAAATTAATATTTATGTAATATTTTGGCTTCACAACATAGTGGCCCGAGAGACCGCACGTCAATGGTAGTGTGACAAAAAAATGACGTCCATAGATAAAGGTTAACCTAACAAAAATATTTTTGTATTTTTATATGTGAAGTAAGTAAAATACTTTACTTACTTCGCATATGAGTAGTTTCTGTGAAACTAATTATTGCATAATACATATCAGAATTACTCGCTATCAAAATTTAGGATATTTGACTTTTCTTAACTTTACTAAAAATATTTTTGTATTGTAACATGCGGAGCAAGTAAAAATACAGATTAGGATTAAAAATGGATGTATTCTTTCTCACACTCAGCAAATGTACAATTACGTCGTCCAAAATAGCAAAGCTTCTTCGCAGATGTCCTTAATACGCGCAGATGCCGTAGGTCCATTTCTTTTTAGTAGCTTCCCGAAGTCAGTACTGCGTTCCCGAAATAATTAATTTTCCTATCGTCGGCGCACGCTTTCATACCTAATAACAGAATAATTACGAATAGAACCCCATCTAGAACAATGCACAATCGTAAGGCAACTTCATTTATTTAATATATGTTTGTAGCATGAAATAGAACAACTAAAACCTTAAATTTTAAGCTTGAATTAAATCAACAAACGTAATTTATCACTATGAAAATTCACTACTTTTACTGCTAATTTTCTTTTAAATCAATTAAATATATATTATGATATACGTTGTGTTACTTTAGATTTAAGAAAGAGAACTTGGAACTTATTCTAATCTCAACTCGTACCGGCAAAATCGACAACCCGAACGTTGGTTGTCCGAATTTGGCCTCTTTTTACATTTATCTTTTTGGTCCAATGCTTGTCTGAAACTTATAGGTTCCATGTTTACGTAGGACTAATAACTCAGGGAATATGCCAACAGTGCTACTTCTCTAGCTTTGTCGTAAAAGGCGTATAATGGTATACTGGGTTTCTGACGGTGTAGGCGAAAGGCTAGCCTCCTATCACCTTTTTTACAATTTATCATCTATCCCCATATATTTTGGTTAAACGTGGTCCCAGTGACTCAATGCTCTTTGGACTTTACCTACCCTCTCCGGATTATAGGGTATGTTTTCGGTGGGATTAGAGTAATGAGTTTATACATTTATGTTTTCAAGTTAAAATTATGTTTTAACTTGAAAACATAAATGTACATATTGTTTCTTAGAAAAATAGGTTTGGGAAAATCAATTTGAAAATAATTAATATTATTTAAATAATATTTTGATTAACATCATGGAGTGCTTGTTGTGATTAGAAATTGTCATGATAAGTTCCTTGCATTATCTCTCAATGATCAGGATTTCAACATTACTTTAAGTATAAATTTATAAAACAACTTAAATAAAACTTAGTTTCTAGAACATTTTAATATTTGCCTGGAAGTTATCCGATATTCTTCTATCATTCTTATCAGTTCTTTCTTGCTTTTTCCTTTCAACTACTTCTTTTACTCTCTTATTTAGATGTTTATAGACTGCCTTTTTTCTTTTAATATCATCATTCATTAATGATTAGCCTTGGTTGCTAGTAAATCTAGCCATGCTCTCTTCTTTGCTTCAACTTCCATCCGTATCTCATCATCCCACTATAAAGTGTTATTTTTCTTTTCATTCGTTCTCTTAGTTACACCACATACTTCGGTAGCTGCATCCACCAAACCTTTCTTGACATCCATACCACTTATATTTTCTCTCAGTCTACATTTGAACTTCTCTTTCACACCTTCATCTTGTAACCTCTCTGTTCTTATACGCTGTAACGCAGTGGTACCACCGTTGGACCACCGGTAAACCCTTGTATCTACCACTGCGCTTCTCATTCTTTCATCCACAATTATGAAATCTATCATGCTTCTATCACCACCTCTTTCCCATGTATACATGTGAACCTTCTTATGACGAAAGAAAGTGTTCGTCACAAAAATATTCTTTTCCACACATTCGGTGAGGAGGCTTTCACCATTTTCATTTATGCTTTCATCACCAAACATTCCCAATATCCTTTTATAACCAAGCCTCTTCACACCAACCCTTCCATTAAAATCTCCTAATATAACAATATTTTCATTACCCTTGCATTTCATTAGCACCATCCTTACCATCTCCCAAAACTGCTCTCGGATATAAGTGGGCTTGTACATGTCTGGGGCGTAGACCCCTAGAACAAACAACTTCTTTAAGCCCACTTTCATTCGTATCCATAGCAGTCTCGGGCTTACACATTCATACTCTTTCACACAATGACCCATTCTTTCTGAAAGGATGATACCGACTCCCTGGCATGCCCGCTCTGTCTCGTCTACACCAGATCAGTACGCGGTATACATGCTCATGTGTAGTGGCATCCTTTCCCTTCCGTTTCGTCTCATTTACACATAACACATCTATTCCTCTATCATACATCATATAGCATACTTCATCCATCTTATCATTCATTGCTCCTCATACATTTAGTGTAGCCAGACGGGCTTCCGCAATCCACTTTTCGCCCCTCCGGGAGACAGAACGTGACGGGTGGCGAACCTTGTCACCGGTTTTCCTCCCGGAGATTCTTCGCACCCCTGCCCCATTAAAGGGCGCCGGGAACTCGGGGCCATTTCTTTTCTTTTGTGCCTCATGGTGCGGAAGTAGTTGGTGGTATTTTTTACGCCGCTACCACACGGCGAGGAGCCAAAGCTTTGTCGCTTGCTTAAAACTTTACCTACTCCACCTTATTCTGAGTAAACATAAATCCCACCCGTATGACCCCAAAAAGCCGATTATGAGTAGCAGAAGAAGCTACTTGGTTGCTCCAACTGTCCCAGTTAGATTTGTTTTTGCCAGGAGGCAGTATGCAAGGCAATCTTCCCACTTATAAAACCTCTTGAATAAAGAGCTACATCTATCCTCTAAAACTCCGTGACTGTAAACTAACCGTGACTAATTGGCTTAAGACTAAAACCTACGATGACATTGAGGCTATGGTATCATCGTTACCATAATCTGTCTAGTAAACAACAGGACCGTAGTAACGAAATCATAAGTGGAGGAAGCTTTGCCTGGCTTCTTCCGAACCCTAGACATTGTCGTAGGGCTAACCTAAACCTAAACCTAAACTTAAACCTAAAACTTATATCTACACGCAGGTCAACAATATTAACCCATAAACACAATGCACACACATACACAAACACACAAAAACACACACACAAACGAGCGCGTGCGTTTACACTCAAACCGACACTACTTATTACTTTCTTTTCTTTTATTTTGTTTCCAATTGCATACACTGTATAATGTTAAGTGGAAGAGCGGGGTCACCTAACACAAGCATCTCTTTGCTTAAAAGGTGATCTCCAAACCCTGTATCTTAAAGCTTTATGTAATTGAAATAAACTTTTTTATTTTTTTTATTATTTATTCCACCCAGCCACCATCGATACGACGCTCCGCCAGAGTGACGCAACCTCCTACCCACTCTCGATTTAACCGGCATTCCATTGACGCGCCGACAAATAGATGATTTATTTCTAATAGTTTTAGAGTAACTTATATTTATAATTAATTAATATGGATTAATTAATTTTTTATTATTATATGAAATACTGTTAAATTTACATTTGAGTTTGGTATACGATAAATAAATACAATAATAAGATTGTAGTCCAAAAATTCTATGCCACAGCATTCAAAATAGTAAGTGCAAGCTAATTCCTTATTAATTGGTATTGTAGCCCAATTTAGATATAATAGTTTTTTAGGAGTATGCACGTACCAACCACGTCTTTGTTGTTCTCTGGAAAAATACGAAACTAATTCATATTGCGAAAATTTTAGATTACTTTCAGTTCCTCCTTTTATCAACGTTTCAATTAACCAGATCACATCTATTTCACCTATGCGAGTACCTAATTCAGCTATTGTTAACTTGAACATTTCTAACTTATCTAACTATGTTTTGATGGAAAAGACTTACCGTATTGAAGTAATTTTTACATTGAAAAGCATTATTTTTATTCACGAAAATAAATTTTATTTGAGTCGGAAGAGAATTTCTCTTGACTGTAACTTTTTTTGGAAATGTCGATTATTTTTTCTTTTTCGCGTATTCTTTTATTTATAAGAGCCGTGGTAGCTCAGATGGTTAGCGCTCGCTGTAAGTTACACAGTACGCGAGCAACCCGGGTTCGATCCCCGCCGGCACCAATGAAATTGTTAATTGCAATTTTAAGTGCTGATTTACCACGTGCTCAGCGGTGAAGGAAAACATCGTGAGGAAACCTGCATGTCTGAGAAATCAAAAAAAATATTTCGAAGACATGTGAAGTTCGCCAACACGCATTGGGGCAGCGCGGCGGACATTTCCTTGCCCTAAAACAGGAAATGAGAGGAGGCCTGTGCCCAGCAGTGGGACGTATATAGGCTGTAACTTTACTTTACTTTTTATTTATAAAAGGAAAGTAAAACGGTATAGTGCCCTTTTGTGGTATTAGTTTGTTTCCTATAAATTTTGGACACCAATCTTTTTTAATATTTCTTAGCACTGCAGGCGACAAGTATTTTTAGCATAGTATTGCGAATGTATTATTAGATTAACTTCTTTGCAAACATTGTATAAATATTCGTTTTTGATTTTCAGCCAATGCGATTTTGTATAAATAAACTTACAGTTTGAAACATTTATAGATATATAACAAATAAAATTATATAACTTATAAACGTTTAAGAAGTTATTATTATTTATACCGATTATAATTATATTAACGCGTTGAAAGCGTTTTAAAGCAGCCGCATATTCAATGAGTACGATAGTTGGGTTAGAATCATTTTCACTCCCTATCTTGTTACATTCTTTTAGAACTTGTTCAGAGCTTAATGATAGAATTAACTGTGAACTTTTCATATTTTGTATTGGTTCTTGAATATATCAACTTTGACGCTAAACCGGCACATTGCTGTACACCCAGAATATATATTTTTTATCATTCTGATGTTCTTGAGAAATGATTTTCTTAGGAGTGTTGATTGGATTTACTATTTTAGTTTCCTCCTGTTTGTGTGTCATATTTGGCGTTTTTTTTAACAGCTCATTTTCATTACAATCACAGATATGTTCATCAGAGCTAAGTTGTCTAGTATTTAATTATGTGCTGTTTTTATAATATAAGTTGCATTTAGTACTATCATCTTGTAGTTTTTTGTTTTAGTTTACTTTTTTGTGTCGAACTTTTTATTTCTGGTGATCCATCGCAAACTAATTTAAATTGAAATATTTTTTCTGTTGTTCAGGTGTTATTTTTTTAAGTTAGTTATTTTCTAGTACCAAATTTTCGATATCCTTGTGTGCGCTCGTAAGTTCTTCTCGTAACCTGTGGATTTCTATTTTGAGCTCTTCTAAATCATTTGTTGCAGTCGATATATCTGGTATGCTTCTAGTAAGAAAGTCTGGCGAACTAGAAGATAATGAAGAATTGTAAGACGTATGACAACCCGTTGTTAAATTCTTCCTTATTGTTATATTGTCACTAATTATTTCATATTCAGAATTACTTATACTCTATTTTCTATACTTTTCAGAGAAATGATGTGTGTTTTGTTTAATATCTTTTGATGGATTCATATTATGTATACACTGGCTACAATTCCTCTTTTCTTTGTTTTATTTCGATATTGAGGTATATTTTTTGAAGTAAATTTAAGACAAATTATACCAAATATTTTCTTACAATTGTGACAATAGATATAATAGATAATTTAGATTTGTTTTTAATTTGTTAATTGCATTTAGCATAGCAACTCTCTTTGGGTGTTGAGTTCATATTTATAGTTAAATATTTAAGCTGTAATTATATTTCCAGAGCCCTCTATTAATGAAAAGTTTATGATCTCCTCTACCATATACTATTGCCGTAATAGATTCGTAAAATTATCACAGGATGTCGTATAATAAGACTGATTTAATATTTATTGATTAATGAAAGCTATTCTTTACAAGATGCCGTTGTGAAATCATTGAATACAACGGCAGTTTTTTGAATCTTGTGACATTTGTTACTTTATTTTTGTTATATTGATTTTGTAGTATCATCGTTAGATGTCGCATATATACAAATTTATTGACGTAACATAGTCCTCCTGCTTTATCTTCTGATCGAATGAAGCTATTGCTTATAAGATGTCGCTGTTAAGTTAAATGTTATAACGGTCTATTTTTAAATAGGTACTGTTCGGTTGATGATTCTTCTTCGTAACTATTTCACAATTCATACTTTTTTCAGAATTCACACTTTACACAGTTTTATATTACACTTAGCACTGTACGTAGGTTTTTATTATAAAAGTTTGTTTTTATTGACGAGGTTTTTAAATTAAATTGGACAAACGTTTCTTTTTATATGAAAATGTATTTTTATTTCTGCATCACAATCACGTATTATTTATTTAAGATAACACTCGCACAAATAATTTAGGTTCTAATAACTGATTTAATACAAAAATATTGAAAAAATTGTAATTTGTCATATTATTTCTAAACTTAAAATAACACGAGAGCTGATGTACACTTGGCAAAGCGCCCTCTGTATATTTTTGCGTGATACGTGTGCAGACAATCAACGTTTCAAAAAAAATTTTTTGGCATCTGTATCGATAATATAGTATAGGTACCACTATTCAAATTTCAAAAACATATTCAATGTACAGAAAGCGTCGTGGTAGAATTTTATTATAGTATAGATTATGAAAATATAATCAAAGCAAACTTTTAATCTTTATTCCAATTTTGTTAACAACTCAAAATAATAGAAAACTGCGGTTGCTACCCGCCTGCCAAGCGTGGCAACTAAAGCAAATAATCCCCTATGAGGTAATATATGGAAGAGGCCTATGTTTAGGAATAGACTTTTGACAGGCTGTAGTGAATGAATGAATAAAACTGTTCCAAAAACGATATTTTGAAAACAAATATTAAAACAAGAACTTTTTATTTTCTGATGCAAGAAATTAGAATAACCTTTTTCAAACTTATTTTCATAAAATTTACCTCCTTTGCCAAATAAGATTCCCCCGACCGGAGAAAAGCCGGCAAAAAACTCTGCAAAAGACTCGTCAATTTACTGATGTCCCAAAATACAATAATAATATTCTTTAAGAAGTGAAAGTAGGGTAAATAGACGAAACAGAAGCAAGCTATTCAATAAAATTACATACAAAATTTAAACAAACAGTAATAAAACAGTGTATGGTACTGTTGCAAAATAATGAGAGGGGTATGGCTGTGTACCTATACAGCCTATCCACTGCTCAACATAGGCTTCTCCTATATATTGCCTCATTGAAGGAATATTTGCCATAGTTTCCACGCTTAACAAGCGGATTGGTAACCGCAGTTTTTTATTTTTATTCTGCTGTTATCAGGAAGATGCTCATCTACTAGGAGATACAACAGTTTCCCTCTGTTGCCTCTTAGGATACCCACGGAAAGATATGGGTTAGTGGACATACACCACTTCTACATGGTTGTGTACGATAAAACCCGATAAAACCTATCCGCAGCAGAGCAGAAATAACTGAGATAAAACAAAGGATCTCCATCATCTTCATCAGCCTGTAAAAGTACACTGCTGAATAACGGCTTTGCCCGCCGTAAGGAGGATTTGCCTTAATCGCCACGCTTGGCAGGCAGATTTGGGATCGCAGTACCAGACGTTTGTTATCTTTGACGCTGCCAGTAGCCGATCTGGGTTTTTTACGCCTAGCGTAAACAAGATGATTATACCGCGTTCTATCGGAAACCAGGCACTAGAAACCGAAAAACTTATTAATGAATCACAACTTTTCAATGATGATGACACTGTGTGACCATCTGCGTAACATCACATATCAGGTGAGCGTAAGATTATTAGCTCTCATTAGCATAATCTCTTTTTTTTTGTCAAAAATAATCCCAAATGTCATTTAAGATCATATGAAAAAAAGACTGTTGAAGTATCTTTAAACATTCATTACGGCTAACGACCAAAATATAATACTTTGTTCCTCTTATTTTACGGGCTCATTTACGGTTACCTTACTCGTAACTTTAAACCCGGGTCTTTTTGTAAAATAACGATATTGTTTTCTTTATTACAGGCTTTTGTTTTCTTTTTTCTACGTAAATGATATTTTATAATATATCCAAATATAGAGCATTGGGTAACAATCTAAAATCGTTCTTAAGTTCGATATATTTAAAATTTAAGGCACAATTAAAATAGCTTAATTAATAATTAATAACCTTCTGCGACTGAGGTGGTAGTCTGTCAGACACCACCTAACACAAAAAATGTTCCAGATCGTAACGTGCCGGGATGTAGCTCTGACTCACTTAGCACCTTCCTTTAACAGCTCGTGCTAACGGTCAGTGAGATACGGGCGGGCGGGGGTGCACATGTGTGGACTCTCAAGCCAGTGTCTCACAGACGTAATACAGCAATAAACTTTGATTCGGATAGACACTTTATTGCCCTTAAACCTTCTCAGAAATGAGAGGAGGCCTGTGCCCAACCGTGGGACTTATATTATAGGCTGTAACTATACTAAATTTACTTTACTATTCCAGCAGTTGCAAAACACGTCGATGGCCTTTGCCAATATTTTAAAGAATTTTGGATTTAGCTTGCACTAATGCATTTGTACTAATACCGTGTAGTGGCGGTATAAGAATATCCACTACCCCATATTATCCCGTGGGTGTCGTAATAGGCGACAGAGGAAAACAATTCCGGAGATGGGCAGCTGCGTATTCCTAATAATTACTAAAAATAAAAACAGTGGTCGCCAACTCGCTTGCCAAGCGTGGCAACTATGGCAAATATCCCTCATATGAGTCAATCATTGGGGGAGGCCTTTCAGCAGTGGACTTCAATAGGCTGTAACGGTAACGGTAACGCATTTGTCTTATACCAAAATTGTCCTGGTGCCAAACTGCGAAGAGAGGACTTATCTTTGGCACGATAATTGTTCTTTCTAGCTTGAAAGAAAGCGTTTATAATGACAGACAGTCCAGAAAGCTTCGTTTTACTATGACGTGAGTTTTAGTCAAGGACTTGCCTCCCCCTAAGCCCGTGGCTGACCTTCCAGGACCTGTTGGAAAGAAACTACGCAGCATTATTGAAAAGGCAAAGAAGATACCACTTCCGTGCATGCAAAAAGCCAATTTGCCTGCAATGTTCTTCTCCACTTTGTCAAGAATGTAAATTTAATTTATAGATTTAGGGTCAACTTTGAGACTGTATTGTGTCTTAATAATCTATGGGATCTTGTTGTGTTTTTGTTTTAGCACTATAGAAGATAGCTTAAAAGTTTAACATTAATCGTTTTATAGGAGTTTGATTATTTAGTTCTTTTTAGTTTTGTATGTTTAAGCGTAAATATATTTAAAACATTGATCTCATTAAGTGATTGCAAATAGCTCGTTTCTTTTTATTTTGAGAATAATTATTCTTTTGTTTTTCATTATAAATAAACCCGTTAATCATAAAATAAAACTAGAGTTTTTTATTTCTAAAAGTTTAGCACGAATCACCTGTATAAAGTGACGTCCGACAGACTACATCTCAGTCGAATGTTAACGACAAAGTCACCCAAGTTGCAGAAGGTTAAAAATAAATAATACATAATAATAATAAAGCCTCTTTATTCCTTAATAGACTCGGTTTTGTGCTATTGTTAACCAATTTTTTCCTGCTGTCTTTTCAATCTCATCGAACCATCTTTCTTTCGGTTTTCCTAGTTCGCGTTTGCCTGTTGGTCCTGTCCACATGGTTACCCGTTTAGACCATTTTGTAACAGTGGATCTTGCTACATGGCCTGCCCACTTCCACTTCAGTTTTTGAGCGTAATGTAATGCGTCTATTACTCTAGTTTTTTTGCGAATGTCGTTTGTTATTGTGTTTGTCTTTTAATTTTAGGGTTAGGATAATTCTTTCTATTGCAAGTTGACATGTTTGTATTTTATTTCTTGTTTGTCCGTTGAAGATCCATGTTTGGCAGCCATATGTGAGACAGGGAAGTATGCAGCAATCCATGACTTTCTTTTTTAAATTTTGCGGTAGATCTGCTTCCAGCACCTCTTTGTTATTCCAAAACTTATTCCAGGTTATAGCAATTCTTATATCGATTTAGTCTTGATTTGTTGACATTTTAAAAGATATTTATTTGCCTAGGTAGTTATAGTGGTCTACATAATCAAGCTCTATTTCATCTACTTTTATTGGGTGTTTTGTGCTATTTGTGGATACTTCATTTTTTCAGTATTTGGTTTTAGGCCTACTTTTGTACTTACATTTTTAATTTCTTGTATCATGGCTTCAAGTTTTTTATGTGATTCGGAGAAGATAACAATATCATCGGCGAAGCGAAGGTTGTTCAAATAGTTGCCATTGACCCTTTTTATTGGAAACGAGGCATTCCATTTTAGTCCTCAAAGGTGGCAACGCATTTCATTTTGATTCTTAATCAAGGATAGATGTAGATGTCTATGGGCCACAGCATTCACTTATTATCAGGTAGACTGTGTGGTAGCTTGTCACCCTTATTCTATAAAAAAATCTATGAGCTTGGAGCAGAGAATAGTCTGCTCTGCTGTACCAGTGTGTGTTGAATCGCGTCTACTTTTAATATTTTTATTTTCCCAAACATCCAGGTTTTCTTATGAAAACCTATAAAATATACAATTTTCTAACTGACAGAAGATTGCTGATTTGGTAGTGTTCTCATAATCGTCAGAACACTGCATGTAACCAGATTAAAGGATTATGTTACGCTTCTCTATACAGACTAAATTTATAAAGATCACACGCAATCTAAGCGAATAATACTCGCATCAATGCAAATTGCATTACGTAATTGTGTTGTTAGTCGTCTTAAATACTCTCAGAATAAGAGGCGAGAAAAATATATTTTATCATTTCCTCATCGAATCAACGCTCGATACGATAAGACTGCTTCAAACAGGATATAAGAAAAGGGTGTTTGAAGGTGTTTTATTAAATTAAAAATACAAAGGAGACAAAAAACGTCTTATTAGGATGATATTTCATTTACCACTTTGCCCGTTTAAGCAACTTCTGACATGGTGGTAGATAAAGTTTATTATTAAAATGTAATATTCGATGATTGTGAAAGCACCTGAGTGTATAGTCCACCTGATGGTATGTGAATGCTGCTTCTATAGACATCTTTGTCTATACACCTACTTCTATAGACAATCAAAATGCAGATGCGTTGTTTCCCCTTAAGTCTTAAATGGGATGAATCTTTACAAGTAAAAAGGGTCTATAGTTCTCGTCACTTACCCTTCAAACCCAGCATCATTATGCTGCTATTTCACGCTGGTAATCTGTGCGAGCGTGGTCCTTCTCCGGTCGAGCCAACACATTTATACTGTAGCGTAGCAAAATAATGAAAATAATAATAATAGTTAGAGGAATGCACTTTTTACGAGTAAAAGAAGTGCATCTATTTATACTTGATTTTATATTTCGGCGTTTCCATGGTAAAATTGAAGAAATATAGACTGGAGACGAATGCCTGGTATTTTTTGTTGCATACAGTTAACCTGTCATATTAAGACTTCAAATATATTAAAAATTAAAACTTCTAATAAAATTCTTGAAACTGTCTGACCTAGGCTATTTCACCGAAACACTATGGCGGTGCCAGGTCGCGCTGGAAGCAAAATGTATATGTTCCCATAATTTTAGAGGCTCCATTAATTTTACTTAATCACCCTAGCCTTGACACCAGGCTAATCTTATTGCTATATGGTGTCTCACACACGCGTCTCAGTGTAATTGGGCCCTTTTTGGTTAAATTACCACGCAACTATTCCACCAGGCATATTGGGGTTCTAATTTTTAACACCATAGCCAATATTTGGGCGCAAATACAAATTTGGATAAACACAAGCATGTTGTGATTTTCTTCGTATTCCCCTTATCTTGCTGTTGTTTACCTTATCGCAGAAGCGTTATTGCGTCGCACTTGGCAGTATATTATCTCCTGCGTCTTCAATATGTTCCAACATTTTTTGAAGACTTTCCGCGCAAATATAAAAAAAAATCCGTCATACTCCAGGCATCAATTGTATATTTATTTATTAAGAAAGGTAGTTTTCTTTAACCTTTACTTGGTACTAGTTTTACTTGTCACAATTACATTTACAATATTAAAAAACTATAATTTAAAAAAAAATTACTTTATTATCATACAGTCCTACTCCCCGTGGTATCGTGCCAAGAACGCTGGCTGCGTTTCCCCGCTGAATGGCTATACTTAGCCTATGAACGAGAAAAGAACCAGCCCTCTTATCACCAGCAGCAACGACCAGTCGCAGATAGAGTTCCTTTAGGAACATCACCGCACATGGACCCCACAGACCGATAGTTATAGTTAGACCTTTACTCAAACAATTGAAAAGGGCCCTGGATGATACTCTAAGAGTAATACAATCTTTTACTGTCACAATTACAGCCACATAAGTATATTACTGAATACGTACTTTTGTATTACTTTCCTCGAAAGTATCTTTTAGGCGTTTACATGTACATAAGTTAGGTGTGTGACTCTCTTTGTAATAATTGTATTCCCTCAAGAAATACCACAAAGCATGGTCCTGAGCCACCTGCGTCCATCGACTTCCTGCATATCTTACCAGGTCGTCACTCCATCTAGTGGGGGGACGCCCTACACTTCGTCCGCCGGTACGAGGCCGCCACTCGAGAACCTTTTTTCCCCATCGGTTGTCGGTTCTTCGAGCTATATGGCCGGTCCATTGCCACTTCACCTTACTAATCCGTAGGGCTATGTCGGTCACTCTGGTTCTACTGCGGATATCCTTATTTCTAAGTTTATCACGCAGAGAAACCCCAAGCGTAGCCCTCTCCATAGCTCGCTGAGCGACCTTGAGCTTCCTCATACGGCCAGCAGTGAAGGACCACGTCTCAGTTCCATAGGTCATCACTGACAACACGCACTGGTTATACAGTCTCGTTTTCAAGTTTTGAGGTATACCTGACGAGAAGATGTGCCGTAATTTCCCGAACGCTGCCCAGCCAAGTTGAATCCGTCGATTGACCTCTCGGTCAAAGTTGGACTTACCTAGTCGGACTATTTTTCCCAGGTAAACATACTCGTCAACAACTTCGAGCTTAGTGCTCCCAACAACTACCGGCATAGGTGTGACATGGATGTTATACATGATTTGTTTTGTCCATGTTCATCTTAAGACATATCCATTGGGAAGCACTATTGAGGCCATTGTGCATAGTGCCTAATGCCCTCCAGCGATTCTACCATAAGGACTATATCGTCGGCAAATCGAAGGTGAGTGATGCACTCGCCGTTGACGTTACGTACTCATATTATAGAAATTTACCCATCATCTAATCGCGATGACATCTTCTTCCGTATAATATAACATGTTTTTCGTTCTCTACGGCGTGAGAGAAACACAAAAGGGGGAAGTAATTATATTAAATGTGCGGTTATCAATTATTAAAAATTAAAATCGTTTATAATAAAATCTAAAACTTCCTCATATTATCAATTGTGTGGTACCGTACTTTTTTTGTCAAGAAGTACAGTGTAAGTATCATCCTCTTATCCATTTTCGCCTCTAAACAACAGTGTACTCACTGCTGCGTTTCGGGTGGAAGGGTTAGTAAAACAGTTTAATTTTTACAATCCAAACCACATCAGTAGACTTCTTTTTGAAGTTGATTGAAGATATCCAGAGGTTACAATAGGCACCCATTTCTTGGCTTTGTTCATTATTGTCATAATCAGTACAGCCCATTACAAGTCCACTGCTGAACATAGGTCTCCCCAAAGAAATGCCAAAAAGCACAGTCCTAAGCCACCTGCATCCATCTACTTCCTGCATATCTTATGACTTTAAACAAATTATTATCTCTAGAAAATATATCTAGATTTTCGTTTACCCTTACGTAATTGTAATCCCATTGTGGGGTCATTGTAGAAGCGTGCACGTCGCGACCCTGCCAGCCCTTTTCAGGGCTGCACTCCCACAGCTGCGCACCCATGCTAACGAGGGTTAGGCGTCCCCAAGGCGACGCACACCAGCTAGTCCCCTTGGTGGGAATGCAGTGCAAAGCGGCGATGGGGACCGCCACCCGTCACGCACAGCCCGACACGGCGGAAGGTGGAGGACAGAGTGCAGAGTTGGCACGTGGAATGTTAGAGGAAGCATGAAAGATAAGACGAATGAGTTGATTGAAATAATGAAAGAAAGAGAATTAGATGTCGTGTATGTCAGAGACCAAACGGAAGGCAGTGGTGCTGAAGAGTTCTGGCGGGCGTTAGCTCTATGGTCCGGAGTCCTGAGAGCGAGCGCCCGCCAGAGTGGGTGCCGTCTCGGTTGGTCGACGTTATGACTGAATATAAGATTGTGAACTCAAGACTTCTGGTTCGCTTTAAATTGGGACTGACGGTTATTCCTTTTAGCTGTTTATGCGCCGGTAGCTTGTCGTCCCTGGGCTGAGCTGAGGAGTTTTGGGAGAATGTAAGAGAAGTTCTAGATTTGGCTAAGGAAACGAAAGAATTGTTGTATGTGGTGATTTGAATGGATGGTTGGTACCGCCTCGACCAGGGCGAGTCGGTGCTGGAAAGTTTAAGACAAAAGGGTTAATGATGCTGGCAAGCTTATACTGGCGGTATGTAAGGAAGGTCTTCTTGTGACAAACACTATGTTTAATCACAAGAAAATCCATATGTATACTAGAGAAAGTAAGAATGAGAGAAGTATGATCGATTTGTTCCTGTGGATGACCGACTGCGAAAACAGGTGATGGATACGCGAGTGTTCAGGGTGCTGACCTAGGAACGGATCACTATCAGTGATTACTAGATTTAGGGTCTGTTCGCGGTTGCTACCGGACGGCGGTAACAGAACCACAGTCGGTCTGTCGCATCCGAAGTTGGAAGCTTAGGAGCAGATACTAGACAAATATCATGCGAGGGTAGCCGAAAAGCTTGACACCATCGATGGCAGAAGTGAATGTGAGAGAACATGGCAGAACCTTAGGGATGGAATGGTAAGTGCAGCGAAGAAGTGTGTGGAACAACAAAAGAGGCAGTAGTAAAGAAGAGATGCATGGTGGAATGACGAAGTGAAAGAAGCAAAGAAGAAGAAGAAAGCATGGTTAGACTATTTGGCCTCTAGTAATGATAAGGATATGAGAGAGAAGATGAAAGAAAGATAAGCTGCAGAAAGTTCACACGAAAGCATTGATTGAGCCGTGAAAGGTGTAGAATGGAAGCGGAAAGGTTGTCGCACAACTTTAAGGAGAACCCAAACTCTTCTGGAAAGAGGTTGGAAGGACCAAGTGGTGCGACGGCCTTAAGAATGAACAAAGTGCTTGAGAACTAATGACGTCCTCACAGAAAAATCGGACGTCATGCAGCGATGGAGCGAATTTTATAGAGAAAAATGTGTGTGATGATCTAGTGAGGATCGGGGATGACTCCGTGACTGGTACGCCAGACTGACCTCGATGACACTGAGGTCATCAGTATGAAAGAGATTGAACGTGCGATTCGAAGTTTGAAATGTGGTAAGGCTGCGGGACTAGACAGAGTTACTGCTGAAATGGTCAAGTATGGTGGGCCTCGCGTCTGGGACAGCTTTCATCTGCTGTGCAATTTGTGCTGGCGGACGGGGATGTCCGGATGATTATGATCCGCAGTCAGTTTTTATAAAGGTAAAGGTTCACATTTTGACTGCGGGTGCTATCGGGCGATCAGCTTGACCAGTTTAAAAGTAGTATACTGAAGGTTTTGACACGTAGGATGCAAGAGAAATCGGAAAGATTTCTATGGGAGGCTCAATGCGGATTTAGACCTGAAGAGGATGCACGGATCATGTTTTCTTCCGCATGATCACGGAGAAGCTTGGCTGCTAACCAGAGGATTTTCTGTGCTTTGTGGATCTTGAGAAAGCATTTGATAAGGTTGTAAGGAAGAAAATGTGGAATTGTTGCGGGGTACGGTGTGGATGGTCGATTGCTAAGGCTGCAAGCACTTTACTGTGACTGTAAAGCCTGTGTGTGGGGTAGGCATGACCTGTCACCCATGTTTAGCGTCCAAACGGGCGTAAAACAGGGTTGTGTCATGTCTTCCTGGCTGTTCATACTATATCTCGACAACTGTTTACAGAAGCCAAAAGATAGCTGTCTGGGTGAAATTGGGTGACATAAAAGTAAATTGTCTGTTGTATGCTGATGATGCAGTGCTTATTGCACCATCAGAGGCAGAACTGCAGGCATTAGTCACGTGTATGAAAGAGGAATGAAATTAAAGGTCTCCGTTTGAATGCCAATAAAACTAAGGTTCTGGTATTTGAAAGGGACGAAGAGAGAACGAAATGTGAAATATGGGTAAATCAGGAATGTCTAGAAAGGTAAATGAAATTGTATACTTGGGGAGTGCTTTTAGCCGATGGAAGATGTGAGATGTGATAGGCGTGTCGCGCCGGGAACAAAGTCAATGGTGCCTTGACTGCGTTAGTCAAAAGGCAAGGCGGTGAAGAGTGCACGCCTTGCAATACATAACGCAGTGTTGGTACCGACTTTGTTATATGGCAGCGAAACCTGGGTATGCCAGAAGAAGCATAAAAGCAAGTTGAATGCAGTGATGATCTCTTCAAAAATGTGGCGCCATGGCCGACCGAAAGCGAAACGAAGAGATCTGCAATATGGCAGGTTTGAAAGATGACCTTATCACAAAATTATAAGGGCGTGCTTCGATGGTTTGGGCACGTTGAGCGAATGAGTGAAGACCGAATGGTGAAGAAAATATATAGCGCGAAAGTTAATATTGAATGTCGAGGAGACCAGACTAACTTTCGAAGACCATGTGAGCAAACTGCTCGAAGAGGAGGGTCAAGAGTACCGGATACCTAGACGTGCATGTATGAAGATTATGAATCTGAAAGAAGCGAAAGAGGTATGTAGGATCGTGACACTGGCGATCTGTTCTCTCTGGCTACCTGTCAGGGACTGTGCGTAAGATAAGTGCGGCAAGTAAGTAATCAACTAAAAATATTTGCAATCATAATACGTTCTCGAGTACACATTTGAACTGAAACGCGCTTTGAAATTTGAATTTTGGAAGCTTGAATGTAGCTTTAGGGTTATAGTCATATTATGTTAAAATATTTTTTTTAATAATGAAATATTATTTTAATTGATTAAAGCTACTTAGTTCACTGTTATTATAGTCTTATTAAGTTAAAAATTATGTTTGGCTAGTTATTGTTTGTGTAGTTTTATAAGGTCATGCAATTTTTTTTGTAATTCAATATAAAATTGCGATGGAATCAAAACGAACAGGGCGTTCGGTGAATTTTCAAACTGCTGAGATTAAAATGCAACTTTTAACCATATTATCGTATATCGTATCGTTATAAACAAATGAAAACTAATCTTTGAGTTTTGATCTCAATTTTATCACGTGGAAGTTAATATTGCACAATTCACAGACTCTATTCAAAGTCTGACTCGATGATAAAATTCTTTTAAATCCCACATACTGAAGTGATCGGGTTCGGATCCGATTATTCATTTTCTTTCATGTAAATTTATGAATTAATTTATAACTCTTTCTTCAGTTGCCAGGTTATGAGTTCTATTATCTCTTGCGAAAGCGAAATCAAGAAATACCACTTAAAATATTTTGTTTAGCATCATCCTTCATTATCATAATCATGAGTCTATAGTTTCATCCATCTTTGAATGAAACTATAGACTAATGGGGCATGTCACACTATGAATACTATATCGTCATCTTGGTATCGAAATATTATTATATGACAATATTTTATGCAATGTTTTACACTATCAATATTATTGGCATCAGTACTGCGTTTGAGTTCGAAGAGGATAATTATGACAGACACAAATAGATCACAGAAAAAGGTTTTTGTTTTAATATTAACGATTTTGTTTAAAATTATTAAAAAATAAAGATGTAGGGTAAACCATTGGCGCGGATTCGCATGAGTTCGAAGAACCGCCAGATTTGCTCCAAAAATCGTCATCCTGCATGTTCGGATCTGCTGTCGAGCATGTACCGATGGAATGACTGGACAGCGCGTACACACTGTCAATATTATTAAACCGCGCCCCCAGTGTCCCTGACCATAAGATGATCCGTATATTCATCAATATTATCAATCAATACCATCAAAATTTCCTCGATACTAGATCGTGATACCACGTATCGCATGATAATAATGCTAGTGTAACAGATTCCATAGAACAACTCGTTAACTGGTCGTCTAAGTGACAGTTGTATAGTTATTTCATAGCTATAGTAATATAGTTATTATATAAGTAAATAAATGGAGTTATTCGTCAAATAAAGCCTATCTGATCTGACGCTTGAAATATTCAATTGTTTGCCATCTGTCGAATAAACGCCACCAGTCTGTTTATTAGAGGATTGATAAATCGGCCTTGAATTCAATTAATGTGCGTGGCCAACACAATGTTTGACCACAAAAAGATCCATTTGTATACAAGAGCTGAGGGTGAGTCTAGAAGTATGATTGATTTTGTAATTGTGGATGAAAGACTGAGGAAGAAAGCTAGACACTGCATCATGTAGGCTCGACACAGACCACTTCCTGGTTATAGCCCGAATGCGTGGCTCTTTAAACGGTGGCGACACCGAGGGGCCGAGCCTACGAGTGTTTTGGACAGAGTAAAAGTGGAAAATCTACAAGAAAAGAAAAGAAAGACGAGTATGTAGAGAACTGAAAGAAAGTTTTAAAGGCAGAAGAGATAGGTGTGATTAAGATTTGTGGGAGACATTTACAGGCAATGAATGTTGCTATTGAGGTACATGCTAAAAGAAGGAAAGGAAGAAAGAACTATAATGTGTGGATGGATAAAGATGTACAAAGGTTGTGCAAGAAAAGAAGAAAGGGTTGGATTGGTTAGCAACACAACCAAAAAGTTCAAAAGGCAACGGATGACGAGATAAAGGAAGCAAGAACGAGTATAAAAGATTGAAATCAGCAGCGAAAGAAGTTTGTCTAGAAAGAAAGAAGAACGAAAGGATGATTTTGATAGGAGGCTCACTGAAGATTTCAGTCAAACATCAAGTTTTCTGAAATCCATCAAAACAGCCAGAGGAAAAACTCTACCACGGAGCTGAGTACAATCAGGAGTCAAGATGGAGCATTATAAAAGGAGAAGAATGTGTGTTAAAGAGATGAAAGAATATTTTGAAAGTTTGTTTGAAAGAGATGAAGTGCAGGTACATCATCCGGCACCTTCCATGGAAACTAATATAAATGTCGATGAAAGTGAGATAAGCATGGATGAAATAGTGAAAGCGTTGAAAAGTATGAGATTAGGTAAGGCTGCAGTATGACAGGATTACCGTCGAGATGCTGAGGGCTGGACAGGGCATAGTGGTTAGTCAGCTGTACCGCCTTTTCAATTTGTGCTGGCGAAAAGGGCACCGGGAGACTGGTGCAAACCGTAATCGTGCCATTGTATAAGGGAAAGGTCATGCAGGACTGCATAAATTACCATGGTATAAGCCTTCTCAGCGTCGTCGTAAATTGTATGTAAAAAGTGTTGATTGAAAGGGTTGTGAATGAAACAGACGAAAAGTATGGGATGCACAAGGGATTTAGAAGGGAATGGGATGTATGGATCAGGTCTTTTCCTTGCAGTATATAGCCGAAAAGTGTTTGGCTAAAAACAAGACGGTCTATTGCGCATCTGTGATCTAGAAAAGGCCTATGATATAATGAGGAATGAATTGTGGTCAGCACTGTCCGTGAACCGTGAGCAGTATCCTCATACGAGCACTGCAATCTCTTATAGGACTCAGTGCTTGTGTTTGACAACGGGGCATACACTGAATGGTTTAATATCGAAAAGGTGTTAGACAGGGATGTGTAGCTCCACCCTGGCTGTTTAATCTGTTCATGGACAATTGTTTGACAGATTTAAAAGAGAATGAAAGTGGGTTGAGAATGAATGAGTTACTCGTCAAATGTTTTCTATGCTGATGACCAAGTACTACTTGTGTCTTCGGCCGAGGAGTTGCAGGAGATGGTAACTGCTATGAGGAGCTTTTGTTAGAAAGGGAATGAAGATGAATGTAAAGAAGACGAAAGTGATGGTGTTTGAAAGAGATGAGGCAGTGACAGACTGCAATATCGTGATTGAGATGAACAAATTGAACAGGTGAAGGAGTTTGTGTATCTGGGTTCAAAGTTTACAAGAGATGGAAAGTGTGAGAGTGATATCGAAAGAAGAGTGAATGCAGGAAACATGGTGAATGGAGCTTTGCACTCTTTATGAGCAGTCGGAAGTTGTCAACAAGGCTCGTTTGGCTGCATGAGGGGTGTTGGTTCCGACACTCACAAATGGGAAGTGAAAGGTGTGGCAGAAGAAACATGAAAGCAGAATAAATGCAGTTAAGATGAGAGCGTTAAGAAGTATGATAGGAGTTAAATTGAGTGACAGGATAAGAATAAAGGATAAGGAAACGTTGTGGTTTGAAAGAAGATGTAGTGACAAAATTGAGAAAGGTATGCTGAGATGGTTTGGCCATGTCAAGAGAATGAATGAAGAACGATTGACGAAAAAAGTATATGAGGTGAATGAAAGTATTGAAGGGTAGACCTAGGAGGACGTTCTCGACCAAATCAGGGACGTCTTGAAAGGCCAGGTCAAGAGTACCAAACCGAAGAGCATGTATGAAGGGAATAATGAAAGTGGACGAAGGAAACAAGTATGTAAGGATCGTAGCAAGTGAAAGAAGTGGTTCTCTATTCTTACGGGAAAGAGGCGTGATTATATGTATGTATGTATGTAATTCAATTAATATAATGAAATGTTTTTTATTTCTGGCATCTATAATATAATAACATTTGTTTTGGTAATCTTTGAGGTTTTTTGTATAATATATGAAAAAACAAATAAGAAAGCATAGCATCATTATATGAAAAATCTATTATACAACAGACGAATTTCATATTCAGCTTTGGACTTTCACAAGCTGATAATGTAGAATATGAAAAAGTAGAGATTTATATGTGGAGTCACACTAGAGCCAAATTATAGCTGCAGCATTAATGGGTCGGCTCTACCGGGGAAGAATCTTTCACGCTCATACCAGCGTGAAGTAGCACCGTAATGTATTTATAATGACTGACTGGCAAGAAGTGGAGACCATTTTCATCGATAACGAGACATTTCATCTTAAACCTCAGGGATGACAACGCATCTGCATTTTGATTCTTAATCGATGATAAATGTAAGTGTCTATGAGCCACTGCATCCATTTAATATCTGTGAGCCCCTTTGTTACCCTTGGTTCTAAAAAAAAGAATGATATCATTATTAAATAAATACGACTCACATGAACTGTCAAAAACTTGCGATGCATTACATTAAAGTTATTAAAAATTATATTTTAAAGTACATTAAAAATATAAACATAACGAACATCAACACACACACCTGTCACCCAGAGGGGTAGGCAGAGACTACGGACTTCCATTTGACACGATCCTGACACTCCTCTCTCGCCTCCTTTACATCCATTACATTAAATTCCTTTACATTAAAAATATAACTTAGATTACACCTCAGAATAGAGGATTTGCCTTTTTAGCCACGACAACAACAAGACAATAAACAGACAAGCAGATTCAGAGACGTTTCGCACCTTCGATGCCGTTGCCCGTCGCTGATCTGCTTATTTTATGTCTGGAAAAAGCATTTCTCTCGTCACCTGTTACAACACCCACGCTAGAAAATGGGTTGATGGATTCTCCTATACCAACCTTCATACACAACTTTCAGAACGGAAAACACTAATGAAAGGAAATAATTAGGCTCGGTTTCAAAGGTGGCAACAGAAAACAAACAAAGACTACATTTTCAAAGGTAACCAACGAAATGGGCATGCCAACATAAGCATACATAAACAACTGATCTCATTACGTTTTGCTTATAATAAAATAGGCTGAAATTAAAGTTTTTTTTTTTATAAAACAGAAATGACAAAATTACTTACAATCTACCGGATGGTAAGTGGCTACTAAATTCCGTGGACACATGCAACAAACTTCAAACAAAAAAGGCTACGAATGTGACCTTTGAGGAATAATAACCTGGAGTACCTTCAGTTATTTAACTATTACTTTTGATCCGATCTACGTTAAATGAACTTACTGTGTATAGGAAAAAGACCCATACTAACCGATCTTTAAACAATGAATCTCAGTAACAGTAGTTTTATTCAATGCGTAGTGTTCGCGTAAATATAATAAATTATGACTAACAGCCTGTTATTATACTGGCTCTCTATATCCTTTAGACAGACAGCAGTGCTAGCAAGTGGGCAAAATAAGGAAGAAGAAGATGGTACCTACCAGACAAACTACTAAGAAAAAGAGCCGTACCACCTAATGAAGTTAAGGAAAGTACGAATTATGGTTGCAGTAGGTTCGACCGGGGAAACACCACGCTCTCCCAGAATATCACCGTAAATAGCAGCTTAGTGCGGCTGTGTTTCGTATGGTGAGTATAGAGAACCAGATATCCCATTTTTGGTGGAGGCAATAGGTAAGATAGTGATACCTACCGACGGACTCCTAGGCGAAATTAATCCTACCACGTAATGTAAATGTAAATCTGCAAAATATCTTTTCGTTCTCCGATCTTGTCGCACCACTCGTGCTGCAGCCATTATTTAACGTTGCAGCGTGACTTTAATTTTGTAAGTATCAGCTCTTTGTGTACAACTAATTCATATGCATAAACAAATCTTACCTATAAGAACACTGAGCATGGAACTAGAAAACAGGATTATATTAAGCTTCTCAGTTGCGCTGCTCCATTGCATATAGACGGACTTCACATGCCTTCGCAATATTTTTTTAACTTCTCAGATGTGCAGTTTTTTCACCTTCACAACCAAGCGCATGGTAAATAGCGCAAATAATTGCTAATAACAATGTCTTTGGTTCCAGCGGGAATTGTAATCTTTTGGCCCATTTATTATAAATTTTCAAGTTAAGCGCTGATGCTGGGATATATCGCGATTTAATTTTTTTTAAAGTACACAATATGTATCCACCAAATTTTTAAATAATGGTCAAAGGCGAAATAATATAAACCGGTCGACTTTATTTTTTGTGAAAGAAATTGGATGTAATATATTATGTAATATATGTATAATAAAAAATAAACTCAAACGACATTCAATTAATATTGACAATGTAAATAATGCTCTATCGAAATCAGTATATTGTTTTAACGCCAACAATTTGCTCTTAAGCGGCAATAAGACAAAATGTGTTAAATTTACAATACCCAACGTTAAACATTCAAATACCAATGTGCTCTTAAATGGGGAGGAGTTGAGTATTGTGGATACCACTGTTTTTCTTGGTATTACTATTGCCGCGAAGCTTCGCCAGTTATCGAACAAAGTGGCACATATAAATTATAATTAAATGTAATTAAATTTTGAAAGAAAATTGTCTTGAATTTGTATATAAAATACGAAGAAACTTTTTTCCGACCTAATATATGCTATTTTATTCGATAATTTGTTGCCATTTTGTAGGTAGTGACATAATCCCGTTTCTGTAGAAATCTTGGGATTTTTGATCAAAAATTTAAACAAGTAATTTTGACAGTCCTCTCTTGATGTTAACCTAACACTACCCAAAGAATTCTGAACAGACCGAAACGGGTGAAAATCTGAGGGTGCTAGGTCAGAACTATAAGGCGGATGCATTAACACTTCCCAACCAAGCTCTCTCAGTTTTTGCTGAGAGGCCAAAGATGATTGTGGTCTGGCGTTATCATGACGAAAGACCACTCCTTTTCTGTTTGTCAATTCCTACCGCTTTTTCTTAATTTCTTGCTTGAATCTCATAAGTTGTTGGCAGTAGAGATCCGAGTCGATGGTTTTGCCTGGCGGTAAAAGTTCATAATAAACGATGCCCTTCCAATCCCACCATACACACAGCGTCACCTTATTGCGTGTTAATCCGGGTTTCGCTACAGTCTATGAAGCTTGACTACCCTTTGAGCATGATCTTTTTCGCAATTTCTTGTCGTAGGTAATCCACTTTTCATCACCAGTGATCAATTTTTTCAAAAATGGTTCGGTTACATTGCGTTTCAATTGAGAATCGCAAATAAGTACACGATTCATTAGGTTTCTTTCATGGAGCTCGTGTGGTACCCAAATATCGAGTATTTTTGTATAGCCAGACTTTTTCAAATGGGTTAATACTGTTTTGTGGTCAATTCTGAATTCCTCGGGTATATCGTTACTAGTATATGCCAATCTTGCTCCACTTTTTCAAAAATGGTATCGACTTTATCCTTATGAGGGTGACCAGAGCGAGCTGGACCTTTGACATCAAAATTACCAGACTGAAAACGCTTGAACCAACTTTGTGCTACCCTTACTGAAACATAAATATAATAGCTTTGATAAGAATAAAGATGTTCATACTTTAAATAAACATAAGCTCACTCTCTGTTCTACCCAAGGTTAGCTGGTAGAGAATTTCATATAGCATTAAGCTCGGCTGTTGTACAAATATTTGGTGCAATAAAGAATAAAATAAATAAATAATAAGCTTATAATATCATTTACTAGACTCCACAGAATCAGTAATTCATTTATGGGCCCAGAACATGTTCAAAGTTTATCAATAAACAAATTTAAAATTTTATTAAAGAAATATTGTACAAAAAGGGTTATTATAATATCAAGGAATACATGAATGAAAATAACACCTGGGAATGAGTTGATCGCCACCATGCCGGTTCCATGAAAATCCATTTAAAAATTGTACAAACAAAATTATTGTAAACTCAAATATTTAAAAAAAAAAGTCCCGATGGGTTTCTTGCTGATTCTTCCCAGGACAGAGGTATTTTCTGACTAGTGGTAAATAAAAAAATTACTTTCAATAAGTATTATGTAATAATCAATATTGAATAAAAATCATTCTATTCTATTTTATTCTATAGGTGAATGTATTAGAAGCCTATATAAGCATTTATGGTATATAATTTATTTTAACATTTTAAGTAAAATTTTGAATATAGAAAATAATAATAGTACAATTTATGAAATTAAGATCATTTGCGGGTTGCACTTTACCAATCTATACATAGATAAAATTGATGTGTCTGTCTGTAATATCGAAAAAACTGCCTTTTATGGAGCTAAGCCTTTTTTTCATGCCATTAAGACATGAGTAATCATTAGCAAAATGTTGTCTGTCTGTCTGCCTGTCGGGGCTAATCTTCGGAATGGTTGATCCGATTATAATGAAATTTCCCGAACAGATAGAGAGCAATGTCAAGAGTGAATTTTCTAACAACAATTTTTTAATAGTTCATCAGTTATTATACTAATAACTTAGTTCTTATTAATAAAAAAACAAAAGTGGTAAAACAAAATGATGTTAGATTATCTTAAGTCTAAGCCAGCTTAGATTATTGATATATCCTTCCCAGGCGAAGCCACGTTGCGTTACAAGTATTTAGTAAAATACTTTCTAAATATCAATTAAAAAAAAACAATAAATTATATTCTATAGGCTTCTGCTTTGTTAATTAAGTTCGTATTATTTGGGACCAGCAGGATTACTTCCGAAACTGATTCCGAAGTCGATTCGGTATTTGATTCAAATTGACGTTGTTTCTAACCTGGATATATAATATTACTCCTGAATGAACTCGAATCGAATAACACGAGTTACTATTATATCCGAAAATTTTTATCTGTAAGTCGATCTAAATGAATAAAAAAATTACTTCTTAAATATTTTTATTATTCAGATAGGACAAAATTATCAAGAAAAGGCATTCTCTTCGCTTGCGATAACGAGCGCTATCTAGCGGCGGACAGCTGAAAACTTCTGTCCTAATGATTAAAATTTGAATCATTTGGATTACCATTCGATTGTGTTTTAGCTACAGTTTCGAGAGTACAAAATTACCTTGAACTCGAATAAAACTTACTTGATTCAAAACTCGATTCTGTCGGGAGTAGACCGGCAGTGATGAACTAAATCAAAAGGGCAGAAGCGCAAAGTTAGTGAAAGGTTAACGTGTCTCTTTTAATTTGTTTTCTCACCAAAGCTGCGCATTAAGAGCTCGTCACCAGTCTATCTACTGAAGATTTTATTTTAGCGCTAAAACGTTTTATAAGCAGATTAAGTAATTCAAATGTTATTTTATTCAGATTCGTTAAAAATTTCATAGGTGTCGCATAAAATTTCAAAAGAATTATCATTATTTTTACTAAATTCTTTTCCATTTCATTATAACCTCTAAACATAGAATAAGTAAAAATATTAATAATTCTTTATGAAATTCTTACTTCCCCCATCTATTGCCTCATAGGGAGAATTTTGCCATAGTTGCTATACCTGGCAGGCTGGTTGGAAACCGTGGTTTTTATTATTTTGAGTTGTTTTCAGGAAAATTCTGCTGCCCATCTCCTATTTCAGTTTCCCTCACTCACCTCTTATAACACCAACGGGATGATAATATTATGGTGTAGTGGATATTCTTACATCGTCACTACATGCTTTGCTATTTCGAATTAATACCATCACTTGCCCCGAATAATACAAACTTAACTAAGGAAGGGGAATTCTATCGCATATAATTTTTATTAAATAACTCTACTACGTAAGTAGTCGATTTCTCCACTAATGAAGAAATTCAGTTTCATTTCATTCTTCTATATTCACTACAATTCGGAGGCTGGAGGGAGAGTGGGATAAGGTCATGTAAATATAATCTTAGACTAATCGTAGAATTATCTAAAACGCTCGAAGCCATTCTTTCTTCATATCCGCTATCAGCTTTGTCCCTGATCCCACCGATTTCACTTTACTCACTCCTGGTCACCTCCTTATAGTCTTATCGTTAACTGTTTCACCAAGCGAGGACTTAGCAGATGCGAAATTAGCAGATGCTTAAAAGAATGCGACCGCAACTCGCTATTACCACATCGACCAGCTACGACAACAGTTCTGTCAGCGATGGTCCAGAAAGTATGTTACTGAACTTCAGAAGAGAACCAAATAGAAATAGAATGAGCTTAGAAATTCTGTTAAAAAGGCCTATTATAAAAAAGATCAATATATAAGGGACACAGATGTGTGGAAATAACTCTTAAGCTGCATTTGCAAGTCAGGTGATGACGAATATATTGTAACAATTGGCATTTAAACGTTATTATCATTTGAAATTGTAAACGAAATTGTAACATGGCATTTAAAAAAATATAATCTACATGCCGGTATTTTTCTGACTCGGTAGAGATTTTAACCTTAATAAGAATTTTAAACAATCTCAAATTGAAAATAACATTATACACAATAAATACCTATTGAATCAAACAACACAATAAAAAATAAAATTAATATTATCTGGATAAACTTCGATAAGTTACCCCGGGAACGAGACAAATTCGTACATTACCTGATTTTAATCAAGTTTTTTTTAACTTGTTATATATTATAAGTTTAAGCTTGTTCCTCAAATCGGTAGCCTTCTTTATTTGAAGTTGGTTGCGTGTGTCCATGGGCTGCAGTAGCCACTTACAAACAGGTGAACTTTTTTAAATAATAAGGGTGACAAACCAATACACGGTCCACCTAATGGTACATGCTGTGGACCATAGACACCAGCATCTATCCTCGATTAAGAATCAAACTGTAAATGCGTTGTCACCCCTGAGGCCTAAGATAGATTACCTCGTTAGCAGTAAAAAGGGTCCCCAGTTCCCTGCAATACGAAACACAACAGCATTCATCTGCTATTTTACGCTGATATTCTGTGAGAGCATGATCTTTCCCATGTCAATCTGACCAATTCGTGCAGCAACCACTAAATATCTACAGCGTGGCTCCACTACGTCAAACTGGTAACTAGAAGATTATAAGTTTGTTTTTCATTTAATTTAAAAAATAGAGTATACCCATAGAAAGCTTTAAAAATAATCATGTATGTACGTTATACGGATTTATAAATATTTTTTTCATGCTTCCAAAAGAAGTGTGATCAGAATTTACTTTACATTATAGAGATGATTGTTTGAAGTAAAATCAATTAAGAGCTAAGCAAAATGAAATCAAGGAAGAATCGTTGAATCGTAAAAAGAAATGGCGGGTTCTAATGAAAGTCGAAGTGGAAAATTGAATAAATTTTTAAATTATGGCACCCGGCCTTTTTTCCGTGACGATACAAATTTATCAAGTATCAAGTGATTTCCTTCAAATTAAATTTTTATTTAACATGAAATTATTATTGACAACACTATTTTTAAGTGGTAGGACTCCTTTTCTCCCTTTAAGTCCATATGTGTAGGTATGGATGATAGGTGCCAAACCAGACGGACTCTAAAAGTCTCGTTAAAACTTATGCCAGTATGTTTGAACGTAATATACCTAAAATATGTTTTTAGAAAATGCTTTTGTATGAATTTCACACTAAACAAAATCCTTAAATTATTTTCATATTAAATTGGACAACAACAAATCTCTTTCGCAGCCATTAATTTATAAATAATATATTCCGAGTTCTGATGGCACTGCCACTATTGCAGTGCTTCTTAAATGTTAGTATCTGTAACTAGAATAGATAGCTTCGATGCATTAATACCAGGTGATAGGACTTCTTTTCTGATTCAATGTTTAAAAAAATCTTATGTGTTTATGAACACATTAATCTTATGCAGTATTTTTAACACTGATAAAATCATGAAAGGATACTGCAATTCAATCCAATACAGTCTATAAACGTCCACTGCTGAACATAAGACACTCCCATATATTTCCTCATAGGGGGGATTTTGATATGGTTGCTACGTTGGCCGGCGGGTTGGTAGCCGCAGTTTATATTATTTTGATTTATTATCAGAAAGATTTTGCTGCTGATATCCTGCCTGATATTTGCCTCGTTCAAACGATATAAACATTTTAGTTTATAATCGCAATAAGTATAACACTTAGACTTTTTACAGTGCAATTCTTTGTGTTTTACGTCGCAAGATTTAAAAATTTATTTAGTTACATAGACATTACTTTTTTTAGTATAATATATGTATATATTGTATAAAAAAATAACTGTGTCCTCATTTTGATACGCTATATCAAAATTAGGACACAGTTATATTCTATCGACTTCAAAAAGGAGGAGGTACTCAATTCGACTGTATGTTCTTTTTTTATGCGTGTTACCTCATAAATTTTTTCTAGCTGAACAAGATTTCAATGATTCTTTTTTTATTTAAAAGCTGGTGCTTCTCATGTGGTCCCATATAAATTTAATCAAGGTCTGACCAATAGTTTTTGAGTTATCCTTAATAATTTATATTTAACTCGGTTGTACAAAATTTTTAATTTTACCACTTGTTTTTTATACAAAATGATGTTAAATATTTGTACAGTTAGAAAAGCAATCTAAAGTTATCTCGAAGTGATAGAATAATGAGTAGAATTAATAAATTTTGCTTTATATAATACTTATTTTATTCCATTGAGGTAAATTCATAAAATTTAATAAAAATTTTGCTTCACCAAGGCTTCACCTTCAAAGATAATATTATAAGGTAATTTTATAAAGAAAGGCTCACTCAATAAAATTCCACAAAAAAGATATGAAAGGAAGCTCCTATATAAAAGATGGGCTATTTGTTTTAAAAGATTAAACAAAAATGCGTCAGTGGTCTTAGTGCGTATAGTAAAATAAAAAAAAAATTGAGATAAATTTAGAGTCACAATTTATGATAATGTACAAAAAATTTGTCGGATCAATAGCACTGTAGCTAATCATTTGACTGGACGCTACGTGTCGCCGGTTAGAATCCCGCACGGAACAAAAATTCATATATCATATAAGTATTTTTTCTAAGTTTACCGTTCATCATCATTACATCCCTTCACAAGTCCACTGCTGAACATAGGCCTCCCACAAGGAATGCCACAAAGCACAGTTCCGAGGCACCTGCATACATTGACTTCCTGCATGTCTTACCAGGTCGTCACTCCATCTAGTGGGGGGATGCCCTGTTTTGAGGTATGCCTGACGAGAAGATGTGTCGTAATCTCCCGAACGCGGAGTTGACTCCATCGATTAACCTCTTGGTCGAAGTTGAACTTGCCTTTTTTTCCTGGGGAAATGTCCTCGCGGGGGCAAGGACGGGTTATGTCGGACTCGCACTGAATAAAGCCCCATGGTGTTCCACCTTCGCCGCATATTGGCAGGGCCACGGGAACGCTTTCACACACATCCGCGGCGCCACCAGCGTTGGCCGCCCCTTGGCAGCTCCTCCTCATTCTCCTTCGCAGGCAAGGCGCACCAGAAACACAAGGCACGCCTTCCTTCACGGCCTCCAACTACACGTGCGTAACGGGCCCCCCCCCCGAGTCCAATACGCGGAGGCCATAGGGCCAGGAAAATTGGATGCTCGGTAGCACCTGCTTCACCGACCCTAGCGGCGGGTCTGGTCTTTGGCTCCGCCACCAACCAAGTTTCGGCCGCGGGTAGAAAAAAGAGCAGGGCCGGCTTCGCCGTCTCTAGATGGTAGTGGACGGCGTTAAGGTTCGAGTGAAGTCCCCTGATGTTGCAGAAGTCCACGGATAGCGTGGCAGGGGTCGCCATGGTTTTACTGCTCTGTTTGCCCCGTGCAGTGTTAGTATAGAGCGGGATTTTGCCCCCCCCCCCTCCCCCAGAATACGCACGGAAGAGGATAGCTTGACCGTGGATGCTCAGTGAGGGATTCTCCATTACCAGGGGTGCTGGTACCCTCCTGCGGTAGTTCTTTCTTTTTAAATTCCGCTACCATGTTATGGGGGGGGGGGGGATTGGGCTTCCGGCCACCTGCACTAACCAAGCGAAACGCAGAAGCAAAGCTCCTTCTTTACGTTGGTATTCTGTGAGTTCGTGGTAGCGCCCTGGTTCGAGCCGGCCCATATATGCTACAGCGGAAGCTGCAGCGCGGCTCTACCACTATTAAAAATATTTAATATTTCTTAGCGCTGCTGGCGACAAGTATTTTTAGCATAGTATTGCGAATGTATTATTAGATTAACTTCTTTGCAAACATTGTATAAACATATGTTTTTGATTTTTAGCCAATGCGATTTTGTATAAATAAATTTACAGTTTGAAACATTTATAGATATATTGTATTACAAATAAAATTATATAACTTATAAACGTTTAAGAAGTTATTATTATTTATACCGATTAAAATTATATTAACGCGTTGAAAGCGTTTTAAAGCAGCCGCATATTCAATGAGTACGCTAGTTGGGTTAGAATCATTTTCACTCCCTATCTTGTTACATTCTTTTAGAATTTGTTCAGAGCTGACAAAAGGCTTAATGATAGAATTAACTGTGAACTTTTCATATTTTGTATTGGTTCTTGAATATATCAACTTTGACGCTAAACCGGCACATTGCTGTACTCTCCAGAATATATATTTTTTATCATTCTGATGTTCTTGAGAAATGATTTTCTTAGGAGTGTTGATTGGATTTACTATTTTAGTTTCCTCCTGTTTGTGTGTCATATTTGGCGTTTTTTTTTTAACAGCTCATTTTCATTACAATCACAGATATGTTCATCAGAGCTAAGTTGTCTAGCATTTAATTATGTGCTGTTTTTATAATATAAGTTGCATTTAGTACTATTATCTTGTAGTTTGTTGTTTTAATTTTCTATTTTTGTGTCGGACTTTTTATTTTTGGTGATCCATAGCAAACTAATTTAAATTGAAATATTTTTTTCTGTTGTTCAGATGTTATTTTATTTAAGTTAGTTATTTTCTAGTACCAAATCTTCGATTTCCTTGTGTGCGCTCGTAAGTTCTTCTCGTAACCTTTGGATTTCTATTTTGAGCTCTTCTAAATTATTTGTTACAGTCGATATATCTTGTATGCTTCTAGTAAGAAATTCTGGCGAACTAGAAGATAATGACGAATTGTAAGACGTATGACAACCCGTTGTTAAATTCTTCCTTATTGTTATATTGTCACTAATTATTTCATATTCAGAATTACTTATACTCTATTTTCTCTATACTTTACAGAGAAATGAGGTGTGTTTTGTTTAATATCTTTTGATGGATTCATATTATGTATACACTGGCTACAATTCCTCTTTTCTTTGTTTTCTTTCGATATTGAGGTATATTTTTTTGAAGTAAATTTAAGACAAATAATATCAAATATTTTCTTACAATTGTGACAATAGATATAATAGATAATTAAGATTTGTTTTTAATTTGTTTATTGCATTTAGCACAGCAACTCTCCTTGGGTGTTGAGTTCATATTTATAGTTAAATATTCAAGCTGTAATTATATTTCCAGAGCCCTCTATTAATGAAAAGTTTATGATCTCCTCTACCATATACTATTGCCGTAATAAGATTCGTAAAATTATCACAGAATGTCGTATAATAAGACTGCTTTAATATTTATTGATTAATGAAAGCTATTCTTTACAAGATGCCGTTGTGAAATCCTTGAATACAAGGGCAGTTTTTTGAATCTTGTGACATTCGTTACTTTATTTTTGTTATATTGAATTTGTAGTATCATCGTTAGATGTCGCATATATACAAATTTATTGACGTAAAATAGTGCTCCTGCTTTATCTTCTGATCGAATGAAGCTATTGCATAAAAGATGTCACTGTTAAGTTAAATATTATAACGGTCTATTTTTAAATAGGTACTGTTCGGTTGATGATTCTTCTTCGTAACTATTTCACAATTCATACTTTTTTCAGAATTCACACTTTACACAGTTTTATATTACACTTAGCACTGTACGTAGGTTTTTATTATAAAAGTTTGTTTTTATTGACGCGGTTTTTAAATTAAATTGGATAAATGTTTCTTTTTATATGAAAATTTATTTTTATTTTTGCATCACAATCACGTATTATTTGATTAAGATAACACTCGCACTAATAATTTAGGTTCTAATAACTGATTTAATACAAAAATATTGAAGAAATTGTAATTTGTCATATTATTTCTAAACTTAAAATAACACGGGAGCTGATGTACACTTGGCAAAGCGCCTTCTGTATCTTTTTTGCGTGATACGTGTGCAGACAAACAACGTTTCAAAAAAAAATGTTTTGGCATCTGTATCGATAATATAGTATAGTTACCACTATTCAAATTTCAAAAAAATATTCAATGTACAGAAAGCGTCGTGGTAGAATTTTATTATAGTATAGATTATGAAAATAAAAACCAAAGCAAACTTTTAATCTATATTCTAATTTTGTTAACAACTCAAAATAATAGAAAACTGTGGTTGCTACCCGCCTGCCAAGCGTGGCATCTAAAGCAAATAATCCCTCTATGAGGATATATATGGAAGAGGCCTATGTTTAGGAATAGACTTTTGACAGGCTGTAGTGAATGAATGAATAAAACTGTTCTAAAAACGATACTTTGAAAACAAATATTAAAACAAGAACTTTTTTTATTTTCTGACGCAAGAAATTAGAATAACCTTTTCAAACTTATTTTCATAAAATTTACCTCCTTTGCCAAATAAGATTCCCCGACCGGAGAAAAGCCGGCAAAAACTCTGCAAAAGACTCGTCAATTTACTGATGGCCCAAAATACAATAATATTATTCTTTAAGAAGTGAAAGTAGGGTAAATAGACGAAGCAGAAGCAAGCTATTCAATAAAATTACATACAAAATTTGAAACTGATAAAACAGTGTATGGCTGTGTACCTATACACCCTATCCACTGCTCAACATAGGCTTCTCCCATATATTGCCTCATTGAAGAAAGATTTGCCAGTTTCTACGCTTGACAAGCGGATTGGTAACCGCAGTTTTTTATTTTTATTCTGCTGTTATCAGGAAGATGCTGCTGCTCATCTACTAGGAGATACAACAGTTTCCTTCTGTCGCCTCTTAGGATAGCCACGGAAAGATATGGGGTAGTGGAAATACACCGCTTCTACATGGTTGTGTACGATAAAACCCGATAAAACCTATCCGCAGCAGAGCAGAAATAACTGAGATAAACCAAAGGATCTTCATCATCTTCATCAGCCTGTAAAAGTACACTGCTGAATAACGGCTTTGCACGGCGTAAGGAGGATTTGCCTTAATCGCCACGCTTGGCAGGCAGATTTGCGATCGCAGTACCAGACGTTTGTTATCTTCGACGCTGCCAGTAGCCGATCTGGGTTTTTTACGCCTAGCGTAAACAAGATGATTATACCGCGTTCTATCGGAAACCAGGCACTAGAAACCGAAAAACTTATTAATGAATCACAACTTTTCAATGATGATGAAACTGTGTGACCATCTGCGTAACATCACATATCAGGTGAGCGTAAGATTATTAGCTCTCATTAGCATAATCTCTTTTTTTTGTCAAAAATAATCCCTAACGTCATTTAAGATCACATGAAAAAAAAACTGTTGAAGTATCTTTAAGCATTCATTACGGCTAACGACCAAAAAATAATACTTTGTTCTTCTTATTTTACGGGCTCATTTACGGTTACCTTACTCGTAACTTTATACCCGGGTCTTTTTGTAAAATAACGATATTGTTTTCTTTATTACAGGCTTTTGTTTTCTTTTTTCTACGTAAATGATATTTTATAGTATATCCAAATATAGAGCATTGGGTAACAAGTTAAAATCGTTCTTAAATTCGATATATTTAAAATTATAATATTAAAATAGCTTAATTAATAATTAATTATCCTTCTGCGACTGAGGTGGTAGTCTGTCAGACACCACCTAACACAAAAAACGTTGCCAGATCGTAACGTGCCGTGATGTAGCTCTGTCTCGCTCAGTACCTTCCCTTGACAGCTCGTGCTAACGGTCAGTGAGACACGGGCGGGTGGGGGTGCACACGTGTGGAGTCTCAGGCTGCCAGTGTTCCACAGACGTGATACAGTAATAAACGTTGATTCTGATAGACGTCACCTCACCAATATCTTTTTAGATCCATAGTGTCTGTTAGTCGTTTGATCAGTAAAATATTAATACTACCATAGTGTCTCTCAGACATAACCTCACATTTAATTTGCTAAAGTTATTTTCTTAAATATTTATTTAGATGGAGACTCAAAGTAAAGCTGTAGGCCACTAAAACGAGACAGCAGTGGAAGGTAAACTTAGAATTAATGATGTGAAATTAAGCAATGGCTTGAAGAATCACAAGAAAAAAACGAATTTAGCGATTTTGATGATTAGGTAGAAGATCCTAATTATGTGGAAGGGAATGTACAGCAAGAGGTACTCGGAGAACTTGAAGAAGAGCATACCCAATCGAATGAGAGTGATTTTGACTCTCAAGACGAAAACAGTCGTGGTAGCTCAGGTGCTTAGCGCTCGCTGTAAATTTTACAATACGCGAGCGATCCCCACCGGAACCAATGAAATAGTTAATTGGAATATTACGTGTTCGGCGGTAAAGAAAAACATCGTGATCCTGCATGTCTGAGAAAAAAAAAATCTTTTCGAAGACATGTGAAGTTCTCCAACACGCATTGGGGCAGCACGGTGGACACTTTCTTGCTCTTAAACCCTCTCAGAAATGAGAGGAGGCCTGTGCCCAACCGTGGGACTTATATTATAGGCTGTAACTATACTAAATTTACTTTACTATTCCAGAAGTTGCAAAACACGTCGATGGCCTTTGCCAACATTTTAAAGAATTTTGGATTTAGCTTGCACTAATGCATTTGTACTATTGCCGTGTAGTGGCGGTAAAAGAATATCCACTACCCCATATCATCCCGTGGGTGTCGTAATAGGCGACAGAGGAAAACAAATCCGGAGATGGGCAGCTGCGTATTCCTAATAATTACTAAAAATAAAAACAGTGCTTGCCAACCCGCTTGCCAAGGGTGGCAACTATGGCAAATATCCCTCATATGAGTCAATCTATGGGGGAAGCCTTTCAGCAGTGGACTTCAATAGGTTGTAACGGTAACGGTAATGCATTTGTCTTATGCCAAAATTGTCCTGGTGCCAAACTGCAAAAAGGGGACTTATCTTTGGTGCGAGAATTGTTCTTTCTAGCTTGAAAGTACGCGTTTATAATGACAGACAGTCCAGAGAACTCCGTCTTACTATGACGTGAGTTTTAGTCAAGGACTTGCCTCCCCCTAAGCCCGTGGCTGAGCTTCCAGGACCTGTTGGAAAGAAACTACGCAGCATTATTGAAAAGGCAAACAAGATACCACTTCCGTGCATGCAAAAAGCCAATTTGCCTGCAATTTTCTTCTCCACTTTGTCAAGACTGTAAATTTAATTTATAGATTTAGGGTCAACTTTGAGACTGTATTGTGTCTTAATGATCCATGGGATCTTGTTGTGTTTTTGTTTTAGCACTATAGAAGATGGCTTAAAAGTTTAACATTAATCGTTTTATAGGAGTTTGATTATTTAGTTCTTTTTAGTTTTGTATGTTTAAGCGTAAATATCTTTAAAAAATTTATCTCATTAAGTGATTGCAAATAGCTCGTTTTTTTTTTTTTTGAGAATAATTATTCTTTTGTTTTTCATTATACATAAACCCGTTAATCATAAAATAAAACTAGAGTTTTATTATTTCTAAAAGTTTAGCACGAATCACCTGTATAAAGTGACGTCCGACAGACTACATCTCAGTCGAATGTTAACGACAAAGTCGCCTAAGTTGCAGAAGGTTAAAAATAAATAAATAATAATACATAATAATAATAAAGCCTCTTTATTCCTTAATAGACTCGGTTTTGTGATATTGTTAACCAATTTTTTCCTGCTGTCTTTTCAATCTCATCGAACCATCTTTCTTTCGGTTTTCCTAGTTTGCGTTTGCCTGTTGGTCCTGTCCACATGGTTACCCGTTTAGACCATTTTGTAACAGTGGATCGTGCTACATGGCCTTCCCACTTCCACTTCAGTTTTTGAGCGTAATGTAATGCGTCTATTACTCTAGTTTTTTTTGCGAATGTCGTTTGTTATTGTGTTTGTCTTTTAATTTTAGGGTTAGGATACTTCTTTCCAGTGCAAGTTGACATGTTTGTATTTTATTTCTTGTTTGTCCGTTGAAGATCCATGTTTGGCAGCCATATGTGAGACAGGGAAGTATGCAGCAATCCATGACTTTGTTTTTTAAATTTTGCGGTAAATCTGCTTCCAGCACCTCTTTGTGATTCCAAAACTTATTCCAGGTCATAGCAATTCTTCTATCGATTTCGTCTTGATTTGTTGACATTTTAAAAGATATTTATTTGCCTAGGTAGTTATAGTGGTCTACATACTCAAGCTCTATTTCATCTACTTTTATTGGGTGTTTTGTGCTATTTGTGGATATCTTCGTTTTTTCAGTATTTAGTTTTAGGCCTATTTTTTTAATTTCTTGTATCATTGCTTCAAGTTTTTTATGTGAATCGGAGAAGATAACAATATCATCGGCGAAGCGTAGGTTTTACAAATAGTTGCCATTGAGATTGACTCCTGTTTTAATCCAGGATAGGTCTTTCAGAATGTTTTGTAGTACTGCTTTAAAAAGTTTAGGTGAAGAGGATCTCCGTGTTTTACTCCTCTACGTATTTTGATCTCAGGTCCTGTACGATTAAGTTTAACTCGGCTTGTGTTTTGTTCATAGATGTTTTTTATGATAGCTATATATGTTTGTGGTATTTTTTGCTGCCTGAGAAGCTTCCATATACTATCATGGCATATAGAGTCGAATGCTTTTACGTAGTCTAAAAACCCGAGATATAAATGTTTACTGAACTTCATTTATTAAATCTAAAGTAGGGATATAATCTATGGTGCAGAAACCTCTACGAAAACCGACTTGTTCTGTCGGACGATATTCATCTATTTTACCTCCTATCCGTTTTTCCAGGCACAATGCGAAAATTTTATATAACGCAGCTAACAGACTTATAGGGCGATAGTTGCTAGCATTCGTCGGGTCACCTTTTTTATATAAATGAATAATTCTTGATTCTATCCCTTTTTTGGAAACTCTACGTTTTCTAAAACTCTATTAAACAGTTCCATGAAAGGCGTAGCTAATAGATGTTTGCAAAGCATCAGAGCTTCGTTAGGGATATCTTAAGGACCGGCACTTTTATCATTTTTCAGCTTGTCTATGTTTCTGATGATTTCTATTTCGGTAAATTTATCAATATTTGTGGAATAATAGACCTTCTCTAGTGTTTGTTCAGATTCCAGAGTATCGATAGTCTGCGTATCGTAGAGGTTCTTATAAAACTCTGTTTCGATATTGACAACATCTTTCCTTGTCTGAATTCCGTCTTTATTTGTTTCAAGATGTGGTATCCAAATTTTATTTTGTTTAATTGATTATAAGCTTTTTTAAGACTCCCAGTATTATCAATGTATTCCTTTGATATATGTATTCTATGTTGTTCCTTAATTTTTTGTTTGTAGTTTTGAATAATTGTGATAGCTCTTTTTTCCTCGTAGTGTAGAGATTTTTTATGTTGAAGATCTGCACGTCTTTTCATCATTACTATGATTTAGTTTCTATGGAGATGAAACAGTTCTTTTGTAGTGGTTCTTGAGATTTCGCATAATTTAGGCAACATTTTATTGAAGATTCTATTTTTTCATAAAATGACTCTATGTTGTCGTTTACTCCAAAGTAGAGTTCTTTTAACTTTTGTTCAAGGGTGTTCTGATATTTGTTTTGGGCAACTTTGTTTTTAAAATAGAGTTCGTAGAGCTGAAATATTTTCTCGTTTTTTTTTGTTTTCCATGACTTACAGTAGTTACCTCGTACTAACCTATGATCTGTTGGAAATATATTATTATTTATTACTTCAAAGTTTGTAAATTGTTTTAAGTTGTTACTTAAAATTAAACCAATTTGGTTTTTTGTTTCTTTATTAGGGGAAATCCATGTCCACTGGGATGCCGATATTTTTTAAGGAACGTATTTATTATTTGAAGTTTGTTCCTAGAGGATATTGAAGAAACAAGTCACCCCTGTGGTTTCTTTTTCCATAACAGTAAGGTCCCATAACCTTTAGTTCTTTACATTCCCGTTGCCCAATCTTGCAGTTGAAGTCGCCCATTAAAATAAGGTCTCGTGAGGCCTCCAATAGATGGCGGTATAACCATCTTGTTTTCGCCAGACGTAAAATACTCATACGTAAAAAACTAAGTCTGCTTGCTAATTTAGATATATGGGGCCTCATTGAAGCTTCGCGTCAATAGTAATACCAAAAAAAGCAGTGGTATCCACAAGACTCACCTCCTCCCCATTTAAGAACACATTGGTATTTGAATGTTTAACATTAGGTATTGTAAATTTAATACATTTTTTCTTATTGCCGTTTAAGAGCAAATTGTTGGCGTTAAACCAATGTACTAATTTCGATAGAGCATTATTTACATTGTCAAAATTAATGGACTGTCGTTTGAGTTTGAAAATTAAAGAGGTATCATCAGCAAATAATATTATATAGTGATTGTCCCTACAAGATAAGGTAAGTCATTAATATAGACTAAGAACAGGAATGGGCCTAGAATCGAGCCCTGAGGAACGCCCATTGATACTACTGACCCGGAGGAACCTTTGCCATTGATAAAGACTTTTTGAGTTCTGTTATTTAAATATGAAATAATAAGTCTAAGCACAATATTTTTGACACCGTAATGTTGTATTTTCATGATTAATATCTCATGATCAATCGAAAGCCTTGGAAAGATCACAAAAATACCTAAGGCATCTTGTGAACTCTCCCAGGCATTAAAAATATATTTCATAAGCTCGACACCTGCGTCAGTCGTCGAGCGACCCCTTGTAAAACCAAATTGATTTTTATGGAGAAATTTATTTTATTAAATAAAAATAACAATTGATCTAAAATTATCTTTTTAAAAATTTTACTGATAGTTGGTAGTACATTTCAATCTAATGTTTAAAAAAAGTTAGCACACCTCAGGGTACCAAACTCTTGTTTTCAAATGTTAGCTATAAGTGAAAACAATAAGATGTTCGTTGTATATTGAGACAATTTCAAATATTTCCTGGACGAGGGTTAAGATGAAAATAAGGAAAAACTATGATCTTTTTATAATATCATTACACCGACGTACGCAAATTAGATTTGTTTTAATAATTAAGTTTAGTAGCTTCCCCCAAGGTGCATTTCAGAGTGATAACTCGAAACAAAATTATCTGCGAAAACAAAATTACGCATTGTTACGTTTATAATAAAAAATAATACTTTTTATATATATTTTACAAGTATTCTAAAAAAAAATATAAAATTATTAAAATATACAGCTTTTTAAGAAACATTTATTCATCATCATAATCATCATCATTACAGTTTATCTCAATACCATAAACCACGGTCTCGAATCACTTACGATCTTGCATGATTGATCAGGACGTGTTAGTCTGGGCCTTCCCCAAGGGCCACGCAAAACACGACCTTGAGCTTTCTGTATCCATCAATATCCTGGATAAATCATTTCGTCACTACATCTAGTGGGGCCGCCTTACACTTCACTTATTGTTTTGAGGCTGCCCCTGCAATAGCTTTCTTCTCTATCAGTTGCCAGTTCTTTGAGCTACGAGTATGTGGTTGGCCCATTCCTACTTTATACTTACTGATCCGTTGGGCTATATCAATTTGGAAATAAGTCAGGAGCAACCTCGTCAAGGATTGGATAAAGAGAAACTCTGACGATCCTTCCATAGCTTGTTGAGGTATTTTGTGCTTCCTCAACTATAGATCAAAAATCGAAATGAACGAAACTCTACAACATTGGTCATGTTTTTAAATTAAAAATATATATTATGCAAGACGTAAAAGTTACTAAATGAGCAAATCAATATATATATACTGGGTGTTACAAAACTACTCGTAAAGCCGAAAGGAGGTTAAATGGGGCCTCATAAAGAGTCCATTCACAATATTTAAGAACCGTAGTAACGCTGTATAACATACCCCAAAAAAATAAAAAATATTATTATTTTCACTGATGTGCAAACCCTATTTGAGTAAAATTAAAGAGTAAACTACGCAGAATCGCGGAACGACAAAAATTTTAAAAGACCTAACCTAACGAAACAACCTAAACCAACACTTACTTTTTCATAATAAACGTCAAATTTACAGAAACGGCTCAAAGTGTGCTCCGCCTTGCTCAATACACAACCTCGCTCGTCGGGATATGGCTTGTGTTGCATTTCGCACCATCGTCGATGTTGATGCGAAAACCGATCTAACACGCTGTTCCATCTCGGCAACCGTTGGGCAATCGGAGAAATACACTCTGTCCTTCACATAAACCCACAAAAAGAAGTCCAAGGGTGAGAGGTCCGGAGAACGAGCAGGCCATAGCACCAGTCCACCGCGGCCGATCCATCCTCGCGGAAAACGAACGTTAAGATGTTGTCGTACGTTGCGAGCAAAATATGCCTGAGCTCATGCTGAAACACCATGTGTCTTTGGTTCTCAAAGTAATCCCAGTCAGCCACAGGAAAGTCGTCAATCGCCTCTTCGAATTCCGTTTGTAAAAACGTTAGATAGTTGCTTCCGTTCAGACGTGATGGCATAATGACGGGACCGATGACATGCCCGTCATAAAGGCCAGCCCACACATTCAGCCGCCACTGGTGTTGGAATCTGCCCTGCCGTGAAGCATGTGTATTCACGCAAGCCCAAACGTGATTGTTATGCATATTTGAAAATCCTGAGTTCGTGAATGTTGCCTCGTCCGTCCAAAGAACATAGTTTACGTAATTAGGGTTTTCCTCTAACTGCCTGAGGTACCACGCGCAGAAGTTCCTCCTGGGTTCAAAATCGGAGGGTATCAGCTCCTGTGTACGGCGATAGTGATAAGGGTGACGATTTTCGTCACGAAGAATTCGCCAAACTGCAACATGGTTTATACCGAATCTTGTTCCGGCTTGCCTCGTACTTGTTGTCGGCTCTTCTTCAAAATGCTCTAACACTAATTTAGCCTGGCTGGCGTCGACTGTGCTTGGACATCCACTTCCAGAAGACCGATGAAAAGAGCCGGTGGAATGTAGTCGTCTTGACATGTTCAGAAAACACTGTTACGAAGGCAGCCGTCGCTGTTCAGTGGGGTCTACCATCGATAAATCGTTGCCGATACAGTTCGCGAGCACGATTTAAATTGCTATCTTCATGGCCTACGCATAACATCATATCGTAATATTCCGAGTTAGAAAGCATCGTTATTTTGCAAAAAATGTTGGGAAAAAAACTCGTAACAGTTGTAGGATATCGATTAGAAGATTTGAAATTGACAACATTTTTTTTTCCAACTTGACATTTTTAGAAGCCCATTTTTTGAAGCCCACTTGAGTATAATGACATCCTTTTATTGAGGTAGCAAACATTTATGAATGAAAAATAGAAAAACAATTGAAGACAATTATTAGGTAAAATAGGTACGTAGGCCTTTCTGTTAAATAACCCTGACTGTTCCCTGACTGAGCTTACTAGGGTTGACAAAATTTTTGGCTTTATTTTTTACTGGGTATTTTGTAACACGTTGTATATATATAAGGAAAGTGTTTGTCTATATGTCCAGCCTTTTCTCCATGACCACCCACAGCTAGTCACTTGTGGTTGTAGTGGTAGAAGACCCCACGTGTGCACTTGCAAGTAAGAGAGTTTGGTTGCTGTGGGTGGAAGTGGGTGGATGTGGGTGGTAAAATGTGTAATGAGATACTTTTATCCTTTTCTAACACATTGTATGACTCAGATAAGCTCAAGACTGTGCTGAATAGCGTAAATTCCGCTTGTGCGTGATAATATCGAAAACTTCTCTACAATAATTATGATTTTTCCAGAATCGTCTAGAATATTCTAGGATATTTTACAATAATTCTTACTATGAAAATAAGTGATTGTAGTTGATCCACAATGTTCTAAGTTATTCTCAAAATTCCACGAATGATCAAAGAAATTCCACAAACACTGAAAATTATTAATTAAGAATAATTGTTATCTATCTAGAATATTCTAAATATTTCTATATTGATCAGGAAAGCTCTAAAATATATTGAAATATTCAATATTATTAAAAAATAATTTTAGACACGTTAGAACGTTCTAGAATCTAGATCGTTTCAAAAATTAAAGTCTTACAGCTGAATACAAGCTTTCTCTTCATTTTATGAGAAAAGTTTGGATCTTAGTACATATGTGTTTTATCATAGTTTTACGGGGTAGAACCAAGCTGCAGAAATATTATGGTTGTAGCACGAATGTGTCGGCTCGACCGGAGAAGGACCACGCTCTCACAAAATAATAGCAGCTCAATGCTGCTGTGTTTCGTTTGGTGAAGGTAATAAATAATAATAATAGGAAGGAAACGAGGCATTCCATTTTAGTCCTCAAAGGTGGCAACGCATTTCATTTTGAATCTTAATCAAGGATAGATGTAGATGTCTATGGGCCACAGCACCCACTTATCATCAGGTAGACTGTGTGGTGGTTTGTCACCCTTATTCTATAAAAAATCTATGAGCTTGGAGCAGAGAATAGTCTGCTCTGCTGTACCAGTGTGTGTTGAATCGTGTGTACTTTTAATATTTTTACTTTCCCAAACATCCAGGTTTTCTTATGAAAACCTATAAAATATACAATTTTCTAACTGACAGAAGATTGCTGATTTGGTAGTGACTTTCCTCGCAAAGTCCATAAGTTTGGAAGTACGTCACTTTTATGAGAGCTCTGTGTGATCTTTATTTCCAGGAATCATGTTTTCTTATCCCCGCTCCATACGGGAATGCAGTATGTTAATACGGATTGAACTAAGGTGACATATATTTTATTTAAAATGTTTTTCTCAGAGGTTTAAAAAATGTATATTAACTTCCTTATTCTTCTCGTAATTTGTTTAATTTACGGGTACCACGACAAACTCTAATCTTTCATTACCCCTAAGTATTTGGTTTGATTTACGTTATTTATAAAAGGGAAGGTACACTTAATATTATTAAAATCGATACAGTCATGTAAATTACCACATTTTTAGAGTTCCGTACCCAAAGGGTAATCAACGGGACCCTATAACTAAGCATCCGCTGTCCGTCCGTCCGTCCGTCCGTCTGTCTGTTAGCGGGCTGTATCTCATGATCCGTAATAGGTAGACAGTTAAAATTTTCGCAGAATATGTATTTCTGTTGCCACTATAACAACAAATGATAAAAATAAAAATTAATAAAAAATTAAAGGGGGCTCACCTACTGTGTGACCTGTGAAACCTGTGTGATGGTACGGAACCCTTCATGCGCGAATCCACCTCGCACTTGGCCGGTTTTGGTATTAAGTAATTTTCTTGTTGATCTGTCGTTCCGGATGGAATTTAGTAATTGATTTAAAATACATTCCCGATGATCTGGAAATAAATTGTTGAATATACCTCAAATTCGGATTAAAATGCAAGAATATAATAAAAGAAACGTGGTAATTTTTTTTTATTTACAAAAATTCATTTAGACGATAACAGGTGTAATCAGTCCCAAATGTATTAAACACTAATAGATTATGCAATCAGCAACCTGAAAAATCCCTAGTGAGTTTTAATAGCCCCCCACGATCAACTAGCGAAGACAAAAGCCCATGTCAGCATTTTTTTTTAATTATTGATAGATACATTGCAGAGGACATTTACGTATATTACAAATAATGCAGGCCCTAATGCCTTGATGCACACACGATACGTCTAAGTCTTTACTAATATATTCCTCTAAATAAACCTTTCGAAATACAATTAAATTTAATTTAATTTAATATTTTAGGCATATACTTTTTTCAAAATCCGTTATTTATTTCTTTCCCGGGGTTTTTTTTACCGCAATATTGTTATATTAATAATCGTGGACTCTAAAAAAACTTGTGTAATTTTAGAATACGCGTTCTGAATCTGAATCAATACATCTCAAACGATTAAAAATCACGTTATTATTTAAGTTGCTTCTGTTCGGGTGCCACGTTTCGATTCGACGACCTGGTAAGAGGTGCAGGAAATCAATGGATGCATTTGACTCAGGACTGTGTTTGGTGGCATCACTTGGGGGAGGTCTATACAACAGTGGAGTTGAGTTGATGGTTTTCATGTGGCCGCCAGGAGATGAAGGTTTATAATAACGACCTAAAGGTGATAGTGGAAGCAGACCCCTCTCAAAATACGGCTTAACTGGCGTCGGTTTTCGATGAAGTGTCAAAATAATATTACATAATACGACAAACGAATAAAATGAAGAAGCTTGCCTAATTGGTACCTCACGAACTGAGTGACGCACAGCAATAGGCCATTTTTACATGGAGTAAAAAAGGCCTATTGCCCACGCATACCAGCCTCGCGGGAGCAAGGACGGGTTATGTCGGACTCGCGCAGACCTAAACTCCATGATGTTCCACCTTCGCCGCATATTGGCAGGTCCACCGGAACGCATTCACACACATCCTCAATCCCACCAACGCCGGCCGATCCATGGCGGCCCTTTCTCGGGAGAGGACTACTCCTCCCCCATCTCCTGAGAAGATAAGATGCACCAGAACACATGGTGCGCCTTACCTGAGACAATCAGCAAGGAAAGCAGCCAGCGTTCTTGGTTCCATACCGCGGGAGTACGACTGTATGCTTATTCAAGTTTAAGCGTTAGTTTTTATTATGGTAATAAATATTGTATATTTTAATGTTATGAAAATAAACATTAATAATATTAGACAATAGAAAAATCTAAACAACTCGCAGCGATCCTAAGCTTATTATTTTATTTTATCCTTGTGATCCTGATCAGGATACTAGGATAAAGTTATTAAATTATTGTTATATCTTCAACATGTTATCCAATCTTCTACCGTCTCTAAATGATTTCTTTATTTAAAGAATCTCAGCAAGTAACCTCTTTATTATAATTTCTTTAAAGGCCAATATTACAATAGAAGAATTATGATATACTCTTAGGTAATCAAATCATTATCAATAATTAAGGTACACAACAAAAATGCAAAATTATAGCTAAAAATGCGTTGCCCGAGCAAACCAGTGTCCACAAGCAGCTAGACCATTTTAAAGGGAAGTTGATGGTCCGTCATACGACGCTGCCGCAAGAAAAATTTACATACCCGATTCTATCATACATTAAAATGTAACTTGACATAATAAATAATTTTACAGAGCTACTTACTTGTAATTTTTATTTAAACATTTTACAACATGTTATTATTAAAGTACTAAGGATTATTAATACGTTATAACGCTACCTTATATTATAAATTAATACGAGCATATTTCAGTTAGCATGGGCTACCACAACTTATAAAGTGAAATTTAATGTACAATATCATACGCTCAGTGCTTTATTTGTTAATGAAGTAAAATGTCAGTCAACCTAATATTGTATGCCGTTGACTCTGAATTAATTCAACTTTACGTGTTCACTGTTCTCATAATCGTCAGAACACTGCATGTAACCAGATTAAGGGATTATGTTACGCTTCTCTACACAGACTAAATTTATAGAGATCACACGCAATCTAAGCGAATAATACTCGCATCAATGCAAATTGCATTACGTAATTGTGTTGTTAGTCGTCTTAAATACTCTCAGAGTAAGAGGCGAAAAAAAATTTTATCATTTCCTCATCGAATCAACGCTCGATATGATAAGACTGCTTCAAACAGGATATAAGAAAAGGATGTTTGAAGGTGTTAGGATGATATTTTATTTACCTCTTTTTACTGTCTTGTTAGGATGATATTTCATTCACCTCTTTGCCCGTTTAAGCAACTTCTTACATGGTGGTAGATAAAGTTTATTATTAAAATGCAATATTCGATAATTGTGCAAGCACCTGAGTGCATAGTCCACCTGACGGTATGTGAATGCTGCGTCTATAGACACCTTCGTCTATATACCTACGTCTATAGACAATCAAAATGCAGATGCGTTGTTTCCCCTTAAGTCTAAAATGGGATGCCTCTATACAAGTAAAAAGGGTCTATAGTTCTCGTCACTTACCCTTCAAACCCAGCATCATTATGCTGCTATTTCACGCTGGTAATCTGTGCGAGCGTGGTCCTTCTCCGGTCGAGCCAACACATTTATACTGCAGCGTAGCAAAATAATGAAAATAATAATAATAGTTAGAGGAATGCACTTTTTACGAGTAAAAGAAGTCCATCTATTTATACTTGATTTTATATTTCGGCGTTTCCATGGTAAAATTGAAGAAATATAGACTGGAGACGAATGCCTGGTATTTTTTGTTGCATACAGTTAACCTGTCATATTAAGACTTCAAATATATTAAAAATTAAAACTTCTAATAAAATTCTTGAAACTGTCTGACCTAGGCTATTTCACCGAAACACTATGGCGGTGCCAGGTCGCGCTGGAAGCAAAATGTATATGTTCCTAATTTTAGAGGCTCTATTAATTTTACTTAATCAACCTAGCCTTGACACCAGGCTAATCTTATTGCTATATGGTGTCTCACACACGTCTCAGTGTAATTGGGCCCTTTTGGTTAAATTACCAGGCAACTATTCCACCAGGCATATTGGGGTTCTAATTTTTAACACCATAGCCAATATTTGGGCGCAAATACAAATTTGGATAAACACAAGCATGTTGTGATTTTCTTCGTATTCCCCTTATCTTACTGTTGTTCACCTTATCGCAGAAGCGTTATTGCGTCGCACTTGGCAGTATATTATCTCCTGCGCCTTCAATATGTTCCAACATTTTTTGAAGACTCGCGCAAATATAAAAAAATTGCCGTCATACTCCACGCATCATATGTATATTTATTTATTAAGAAAGGTAGTTTTCTTTAACCTTTACTGGGTACTAGTTTTACTTGTCACAATTACATTTACAATATTAAAAAACTATAATAATAAAAAAATAACTTTATTATCATACAGTCCTACTCCCTGTGGTATCGTGCCAAGAACGCTGGCTGCGTTTCGCCGCTGAATGGCTATACTTAGCCTTTGAACGAGAAAAGAACCAGCGCTCTTATCACCAGCAGCAACGACCAGTCGCAGATAGAGTTCCTTTAGGAACATCACCGCACATGGACCCCACAGACCGATAGTTATAGTTAGACCTTTACTCAAACAATTGAAAAGGGCCCTGGATGATACTCTAAGAGTAATACAATCTTTTATTGTCACAATTACAGCCACATAAGTATATTAGTGAATACGTACTTTTGTATTACTTTCCTCGAGAGTATCTTTTAGGCGTTTACATGTACATAAGTTAGGTGTGTGACTCTCTTTGTAATAATTGTATTCCCTCAAGGAATACCACAAAGCATGGTCCTGAGCCACCTGCGTCCATCGACTTCCTGCATATCTTACCAGTTCGTCACTCCATCTAGTGGGGGGACGCCCTACACTTCGCCTACCGGTACGAGGCCGCCACTCGAGAACCTTTTTTCCCCATCGGTTGTCGGTTCTTCGAGCTATATGGCCGGTCCATTGCCACTTCACGTTACTAATCCGTAGGGCTATGTCGGTCACTCTGGTTCTACTGCGGATATCCTCATTTCTAAGTTTATCCCGCAGAGAAACCCCAAGCGTAGCCCTCTCCATAGCTCGCTGAGCGACCTTGAGCTTCCTCATACGGCCAGCAGTGAAGGACTTGAAAACGAGACTGTATAACCAGTGCGTGTTGTCAGTGATGACCTATGGAACTGAGACGTGGCAGTTCCATAGGTCATCACTGACAACACGCACTGGTTATACAGTCTCGTTTTCAAGTTTTGAGGTATACCTGACGAGAAGATGTGCCGTAATTTCCCGAACGCTGCCCCGCCGAGTTGAATCCGTCGATTGACCTCTCGGTCAAAGTTGGACTTACCTAGTCGGACTATTTTTCCCAGGTAAACATACTCGTCAACAACTTCGAGCTTAGTGCTCCCAACAACTACCGGCATAGGTGTGACATGGACGTTATACATGATCTTTGTTTTGTCCATGTTCATCTTAAGACTTATCCATTGGGAGGCACTATTGAGGCCATTGTGCATAGTGCCTAATGCCCTCCAGCGATTCTGCCATAAGGACTATATCGTCGGCAAATCGAAGGTGAGTGATGCACTCGCCGTTGACGTTACGTACTCATATTAGAGAAATTTACCCATCATCTAATCGCGATGACATCTTCTTCCGTATAATATAACATGTTTTTCGTTCTCTACGGCGTGAGAGAAACACAAAAGGGGGAAGTAATTATATTAAATGTGCGGTTATCAATTATTAAAAATTAAAAACGTTTATAATAAAATCTAAAACTCCCTCATATTATCAATTGTGTGGTACCGTACTTTTTTTGTCAAGAAGTACAGTGTAAGTATCATCCTCTTATCCATTTTCGCCTCTAAACAACAGTGTACTCACTGCTGCGTTTCGGGTGGAAGGGTTAGTAAAACAGTTTAATTTTTACAATCCAAACCACATCAGTAGACTTCTTTTTGAAGTTAATTGAAGATATCCAGAGGTTACAATAGGCACCCATTTCTTGGCTTTGTTCATTATCGTCATAATCAGTACAGCCCATTACAAGTCCACTGCTGAACATAGGTCTCCCCAAAGAAATGCCAAAAAGCACAGTCCTAAGCCACCTGCATCCATCTACTTCCTGCATATCTTACTTGACTTTATTACAAATTAATATTATCTCTCTAGAAAATATATCTAGATTTTCGTTTTCAATTCTTACGTAATTGTAATCCTAACTTAAAATATTTGCAATCATAATACGTTCTCAAGTACACATTTGTACTGAAACGCGCTTTGAAATTTGAATTTTGGAAGCTTGAATGTAGCTTTAGGGTTATAGTCATATTATGTTAAAATATTTTGTTTAATAATGAAATATTATTTTAATTGATTAAAGCTACTTAGTTCACTGTTATTATAGTCTTATTAAGTTAAAAATTATGTTTGGCTAGTTATTGTTTGTGTAGTTTTATAAGGTCATGCAAATTTTTTTGGAATTCAATATAAAATTGCGATGGAATCAAAAAGAACAGGGCGTTCGGTGAATTTTCAAACTGCTGAGATTGAAATGCAACTTTTAACCATATTATCGTTATTTGGTGTACCTATAAACGAATGAAAACTAATCTTTGAGTTTTGATCTCGATTTTATCACGTGGAAGTTAATATTGCACAATTCACAGACTCTATTAAAAGTCGTGATCGGGTTCGGATCCGATAAATCATTTTCTTTCATGTAAATTTATGAATTCATTTATAACTCTTTCTTCAGTTGCCAGGTTATGAGTTCTATTATCTCTTGCGAAAGCTAAATCAAGAAATACCACTTAAAATATTTTGTTTAGCATCATCCTTCATTATCATAATCATGAGTCTATAGTTTCATCCATCTTTGAATGAAACTATAGACTAATGGGGCATGTCACACTATGAATACTATATCGTCATCTTGGTATCGAAATATTATTATATGACAATATTTTATGCAATGTTTTACACTATCAATTTATTGGCATCAGTACTGCGTTTGAGTTCGAAGAGGATAATTATGACAGACACAAATAGATCACAGAAAAAGGTTTTTGTTTTAATATTAACGATTTCGTTTAAAATTATTAAAAAATAAATATGTAGGGTAAAACATTGGCGCAGATTCGCAAGAGTTCGAAGAACCGCCAGATTTGCTCCAAAAATCGTCATCCTGCATGTTCGGATCTGCTGTCGAGCATGTACCGATGGAATGACTGGACAGCGCGTACACACTGTCAATATTATTAAACCGCGCCCCCAGTGTCCCTGACAATAAGATGATCCGTATATTCATCAATATTATCAATCAATACCATCAACATTTCCTCGATACTAGATCGTGATACCACGTATCGCATGATAATAATGCTAGTGTAACAGATTCCATAGAACAACTCGTTAACTGGTCGTCTAAGTGACAGTTGTATAGTTAATCTATAGCAATAGTAATATAGTTATTTTATAAGTAAATAAATGGAGTTATTTGTCAAATAAAGCCTATCTGATCTGACGCTTGAAATATTCAATTGTTTGCCATCTGTCACATAAACGCCATCAGTCTGTTTATTAGAGGATTGAAAAATCGGCCTTAAAATCATTTAATATAATGAAATGTTTTTTTATTTCTGGCATCTTTAATATAATAACATTTGTTTTAGTAATCTTTCAGGTTTTTTGTATAATATATGAAAAAACAAATAAGAAAGCATAGCATCATTATATGAAAAATCTATTATACAACAGACGAATTTCATATTCAGCTTTGGACTTTCACAAGCTGATAATGTAGAATATTAACAAGTAGAGATTTATAAGTGGAGTCACACTAGAGCCAAATTATAGCTGCAGCATTAATGGGTCGGCTACGCATCTGCATTTTGATTCTTAATCGATGATAAATGTAAGTGTCTATGAGCCACTGCATCCATTTAATATCTGTGAGCCCTTTTGTCACCCTTGGTTCTAAAAAAAAGAATGACATCATTATTAAATAAATACGACTCACATGAACTGTCAAAAACTTGCGATGCATAACATTAAAGTTATTAAAAATTATATTTTAAATTACATTAAAAATATAAACATAACAAACATCAACACACACGCCTGTCACCCAGAGGGGTAGGCAGAGACTACGGACTTCCATTTGACACGATCATGACACTCCTCTCTCCTTCTTTAAATACATTACATTAAATTCCTTTACATTAAAAATATAACTTAGATTACCCCTCAGAATAGAGGATTTGCCTTATTAGCCACGACAACAACAAGACAATAAACAGACAAGCAGATTCAGAGACGTTTCGCACCTTCGATGCCGTTGCCTGTCGCTGATCTGGTTATTTTATGTCTGGAAAAAGCATTTCTCTCGTCACCTGTTACAACACCCACGCTAGAAAATGGGTTGATGGATTCTCCTATACCGCCACCCTTTACAACACACAACTTTCAGAACGGAAAACACTAATGAAAGGAAATTTAATTAGGCTCGGTTTCAAAGGTGGCAACAGAAAAACAAACAAAGACTACATTTTCAAAGGTAAATCCAACGAAACGGGCACAGCCAACATAAGCATACATAAACAACTGATCTCATTACGTTTTGCTTAAAATACAATAGGCTGAAAATAATGTTCTTTTTTTTATAAAACAGAAGTGACAAAATTACTTACAATCCACCGGATGGTAAGTGCACATACATTCCATGGACACATGCAACAAACTTCAAACAAAAAAGGCTACGAATGTGACCTTTGAGGACTAACAACCTGGAGTACCTTCAGTTTTTTAATTATTACTTTTGATCAGATCTACGTAGAATGAACTTACTGTGTATAGGAAAAAGACCCATACTAACCGATCTTCAAACGGTGAATCTCATCCGTAAAAGTCCGTAAAAGTAATTTTATTCAATGCGTAGTGTTCGCGTAAATATAAGAAATTATGACTAAGAGCCTGTTATTATACTGGCTCTCTATATCCTTTAGACAGCAGTGCCAGTGCTGCTATTGGGCGGCAGAAATAAGGAAGAAGATGGTACCTACCCAGACAAACTACTAAGTAGAAAAAGAGCCGTACCACCTAATGAAGTTAAGGAAAGTACGAATTATGGTTGCAGTCGGTTCGACCGGGGAAACGCCACGCTCTCCCAGAATATCACCGTAAAATAGCAGCTTAGTGCGGCTGTGTTTCGTATGGTGAGTATAGAAAACCAGATATCCCATTTTTGGTGGAGGCAATAGGTAAGATAGTGATACCTACCGACGGACTCCTAGGCGAAACTAATTCTACCACGTAATGTAAATGTAAATCTGCAAAATATCTTAGGGGTGCTAAGAATCTCCGGTGGAGGTTATGTTGCCACCTACGACGACTCGACCTGGCAACATATAACGCACGCACCCTGAGGACTGACGAGAAGATCCTGGAGCTGGAAGAAGAGATAGATAAGTTACGCTGGAATATAATAGGACTATCCGAGGTCCGAAGAGAGGGGGAGGACACGGTAATCCTCGAATCCGGCAACTTATTCTATCACCGGGAGGGCGACCATCTGTCCCAAGGAGGTGTCGGATTTATCGTCCACAAGTCTCTCGTTAACAACGTTGTAAAGATCGGGAGTGTGTCGACGAGGGTTGCGTACCTTAGAATCACCAAACGGTATTCGCTGAAGGTCATACAGGTTTACGCACCAACCTCGGCACACCCCGATGAGGAGGTGTATGAGGATATCTCTAGAGCCATGCATTCCTCCAAAACCCACTATACGGTGTTAATGGGAGACTTCAACGCAAAACTAGGCACAAGAGAGAGCGGTGAGCTAAAAGTAGGAAATTCGGAATAGGGCAACGGAACCCAAGGGCCAGCTGCTGGCCGACTTTATGGAGAAAGAGGACTTTTATGATGAACTCTTTCTTTCAAAAGCGGCCCCACAGAAAGTGGACCTGGTCGAGCCCCGACGGTTCGACAAAAAATGAGATTGACTTCATTATGACGACCAGACGACAACTGTTCAGTGATGTCTCAGTGATCGCGAGGGTGAAAACTGGCAGCGATCACCGAATGGTGAGGCACACTGAACCTAAACGTTAAGTTGGAGAGGTCACGTCTAATGAAGTCAACGTCCCCTCGTGCTCTAATCCAAAGTCCCGAAAACTTTCAGCTCGAGTTACAAAATCGTTTTCAGTGCCTAGAATTTGGCAATGAAGTGGACGATATGAATGACAAGCTTGTGGAAACTGTCCATGCGGTCGGAGCTAAGTTCTGTAAGACCCGTCGCAGAAGAACACAAAAACTCTCCGATCACACTCTTAATCTCATGGTTGTTAGACGGGAGATGAAGCTGCAGTCTTCAGCAGATTTGACAGCATACAGGCAACTGAACAGACAGATCTCCAAATGCATGCGGCGGGATTTGCGCAACTTCAATACAGCTCGTATTGAAGAAGCGATCGAGCGGAACCAGGGCTCCAAAGTCTTTGCCAGAGATCTGTCTGCCAGAAAGAGCCAACTGTCGAAGCTGAAGACCGATTGTGGCAGCATCGTTTCCGGGACACCTGAGATTTTGAGTGAGATTGAGAGGTTCTATGGGCAGCTGTACACGTCATCGTTGGAGCCACGCGCAAGTGTGAGTAACGATCCAAGAGCAAGTCTTATCCGACACTATTCCGATGATATCCCGGACGTCAGTCTGAGCGAGATTAGAATGGCTCTCCAGCACCTTAAAAATGGCAAGGCCCCAGGCGAGGATGGAATTACAGCGGAGCTTCTGAAAGCGGGTGGAAAACCGGTACTTGAAGTCCTTCAGAAGCTTTTTAATTCCGTTCTCCATGGTGGTATTACACCGGAGGCGTGGAGCAGAAGTGCGGTGGTCTTGTTCTTCAAGAAAGGCGACAACGCTCTCTTGAAGAACTACAGACCGATTTCCCTTCTGAGCCGCGTCTACGTGCTGTTTTCGAGAGTCATTACGAATCGTCTCGCATGCAGACTTGACGACTTCCAGCCTCCCGAACAAGCCGGTTTCCGAAAAGGCTTTAGCACCATAGACCACATACATACCCTTCGGCAAATTGTGTAGAAGACCGAAGAGTACAATCTGCCACTTTGCCTTGCGTATGTGGACTATGAGAGCCTGATTCCGTCGAAATTTGCGGTGCTGCAGTCCCTTCAGCGGTGCCAAGTGGACTGTCGGTATATCGAGGTGCTGAAGTGTTTGTACAGTAGGGCTACGATGGCTATCCGAGTACAGAACCAGAGTACGAAACCTATCCAACTGCAGAGAGGTGTAAGACAGGGTGACGTTATATCCCGAAACTCTTCACCGCTGCATTGGAAGACGTTTTCAAGCTACTGGACTGGAAAGGATACGGTATTAACATCAATGGCGAGTACATCACTCACCTTCGATTTGCCGATGATATAGTCCTTATGGAAGAATCGCTGGAGGATCTAAGCACTATGCTCAATGACCTCAATAGTGTCTCCCAACGGATAGGTCTCAAGATGAACATGGACAAAACAAAAAATCATGTTTAATGTCCATGTCACACCCTATGCCGGTAGTTGTTGGGAGCACTAAGCTCGAAGTTGTTGACGAATATGTTTACCTGGGACAAATAGTCCGACTAGGTAAGTCCAACTTTGACCGAGAGGTCAATCGACGGATTCAACTCGGCTGTGCAGCGTTCGGAAGATTACGACCCATCTTCTCGTCAGGTATACCTCAAAACCTCAAAACTAAATTGTACAACCAGTGCGTGTTGCCAGTGATGACATACGGAACTGAGACGTGGTCCTTCACTGCTGGCCGTATGAGGAAGCTCAAGGTCGCTCAGCGAGCTATGGAGAGGGCTATGCTCGGGGTTTCTCTGCGTGATAAACTTAGAAATGAGGATATCCGCAGTAGAACCAGAGTAACCGACATAGCCCAAAGGATTAGTAAGCTAAAGTGGCAATGGGCCGGCTATATAGCTCGAAGAACCGACAACCGATGGGGAAGAAAGGTTCTCGAGTGGCAGCCTCGTACCGGCAGGCGAAGTGTAGGGCGTCCCCCCACTAGATGGAGTGACGACCTGGTAAGACATGCAGGAAGTCAATGGATGCAGGTGGCTCGGGACCGTGCTTTGTGGCATTCCGTGGGGGAGGCCTATGTTCAGCAGTGGACTTGTGAAGGGCTGTAATGAATGAATGAATGAATGAAAAATATCTTTTCATTCTCCGATCTTGTCGCACCACTCGTGCTGCAGCCATTATTTAACGTTGCAGCGTGACCTTACCTTGTAAGTATCAGTATTGCCTTTGTGTACAACTAATTCATATGCATAAACAAATCTTACCTATAAGAACACTGAGTATGGAACTAGACAACAGGATTATATTAAGCTTCTCAGTTGCGCTGCTCCATTGCATATGGGCGGACTTCACATGCGTTCGCAATATTTTTTAACTTCTCAGATATGCAGTTTTTCACCTTCATAATCAAGCGCATGGTAAATAGCGCAAATAATTGCTAATAAAAATGTCTTTGGTTCCAGCGGGAATTGTAATCTTTTGGCCCATTTATTATAAATTTTCAAGTTAAGCGCTGATGCCCGGATATTTCGCGATTTTTTTTAAAGTATTTAATATTTATCCGCCAAATATTTAAATAATGATCAGAGGCGAAATAATATAAACCGGCCGACTTTATTTTTTGTGAAAGAAATTGGATGTAATATTATATGTATTATATGTATAATAAAAAATAAACTCAAACGACATTCAATTAATATTGACAATGTAAATAATGCTCTATCGAAATCAGTACATTGTTTTAACGCCAACAATTTGCTCTTAAGCGGCAATATGACAAAATGTGTTAAATTTACAATACCCAATATTAAACATTCAAATACCAATGTGCTCTTAAATGGGGAGGAGTTGAGTCTTGTGGATACCACTGTTTTTCTTGGTATTACTATTGCCGCGAAGCTTCGCCAGTTATCGATTAAAGTGGCACATATAATTAAATGTAATTAAACTTTGAAACAAAATTGTCTTGAATTTGTATATAAAATACGAAGAAACTTTTTCTCCGACCTTATATAAGCTATTTTGTTCGATAATTTGTTGCCATTTTGTAGGTAGTGACATGATCCCGTTTCTGTAGAAATCTTGGGACTTTTGATAAAAAAAATGCGACAAGTAATTTTGACAGTCCCCTCTTGATGTTAACCTTACACTACCCAAAGAATTCTGAACAGACCAAAACGGGTGAAAATCTGAGGGTGCAAGGTCAGAACTATAAGGCGGATGCATTAACACTTCCCAACCAAGCTCTCTCTGTTTTTGCTGAGAGACCAAAGATGTGTGTGGTCTGGCGTTATCATGACGAAAGACCACTCCTTTTCTGTTTATCAATTCCTACCGCTTTTTCTCAATTTCTTGCTCGAATCTCATAAGTTGTTGGCAGTAGAGATCCGAGTTTTGCCTGACGGTAAAAGGTCATAATAAACGATGCCCTTCCAATCCCACCATACACACAGCATCACTGTTGGGTTTCGGTACAGTCTATGGAGCTTGACTACCCTTTGACCATGATCTTTTTCGCACTTTCTTGTCGTAGGTAATCCACTTTTCATCACCATTCATCAATCTTTTCAAAAATGGTTCAGTTACATTGCGTTTCAATTGAGAATCTCAAATAAATACACGATTCATTAGGTTTCTTTTATGAAGCTCGTGTAGTACCCAAATATCTTCTTTTTTTAATAGGAGACGGGGCAAACGAGCATGCGGCTCACCTCATGGTAAGTGACTACCGCCGCCCATGAACAACCGCAACACCAAGGGAATTGCAGATGCGTTGCCGGCCTTTTATACTGTCCCTACTGTACTGGAAATACTGTCCCGCTCTGCTGAGCACGCCAAGCTTCTTAGAGGCCAATTTGGCCTTCTCTTCCAAATGACCACGAAACTGCACATCACGATATGTTGACACCGAGGATTCCAATACTGGCTGAAGCAACATGGCGAGTGCCTTGAAACTGAGGAGATACGACAAAGGGGTTCTTTTTAGCGGTAAACGCGCAAACTTGTGTCTTCTGAAGATTGAACTGGACTAGATTTAGTCGCCCCCAATCCGAGACTTTGTTCAGCAAAGACTCGACTTCAGACACAAGTTTGTCCCGGTACTCGGCGACGTTTTCCCGAGAAATATTTGCACGGCCGGTATATAAGGCATCACCAGTGCTGTCGTCCGCATAGCAATGAATGTTACCAGTTTGCAACATGTCATTGATATGCAGGAGAAACAGCGTTAGTGATAGCACGCAGTCTTGTGGAACACCAGCGTTGATAGGCTTGTAATCAGAGCATGCACCGTCTACTATGACCTTGATGCTTTGATCAGCAAGGAAACTGGCGATCCAATTGCACAATTTCTCGGTAAGCCCATAGGAAGGGAGCTTCGAAAGAAGCGCTTTGTGCCAGACACGATCGAAGGCCTTCGCTATGTCCAATCTAACGGCCAATGCCTCCCCCTTGGACTCTACTGCCTCTATGTATATATACCTATGAGTTAGGTAGACCAGAAGATCACCAGCTGATCGACTACGACGAGAACCGTATTGACGGTCACTAATCAGCTGGCGATCCTTAAGGTACCTCATGAGCTGGCAGTTTATAATAGACTCCATTATTTTGGAGAACAAGGAGGTGATGACGAAAGGCCTGTAGTTGGACGGGTTTGAGCGGTCGCCTTTTTTAGGGATCGGGTGGACCAAAGCTGTTTTCCATGAATTCAGGACTACGCCTTGGGAGTAGGAGTACCGAAAAAGACTCGTTAAAACCGGGGAGAAGCAACTAACGATCTTCCGGCGAGAAGCAAACCCGCCCCCAAGGGTAGGATGCAAAAAAAGACCGCATCCTATCACAATCGGCCGACCTATAGTGCCAAACACGGCGGTAGCCTGCAGAATGCAACCGCGGCGTTAGTGTGAGTGGCACAACACTCCGGACAAGACAATGGTCCGACGAGCCTAAAGGAGCATCGACGGAAATCTGATATCTGTCCGTAAAAAAAACAATAAGTTCAATTCTATAGGCTTCTGCTTTGTTAATTAAGTTCGTATTATTTGGGACCAGCAGGATTACTTCCGAAACTGATTCCGAAGTCGATTCGGTATTTGATTCAAATTGACGTTGTTTCTAACCTGGATATAAAATATTACTCCTGAATGAACTCGAATGTAATAACACGAGTTACTATTATATCCGAATATTTTTATCTGTAAGTCGATCTAAATTAATTAAAAATTTACTTCTTAAATATTTTTATTACTCAGATAGGACAAAATTATCAAGAAAAGGCATTCTCTTCAATTGCGATAACGAGCGCTATCTAGTGACGGACAGCTGAAAACTTTTGTCCTAATGATTAAAATTTGAATCATTTGGATCACCATTCGATTGTATTTTAGCTACAATTTCGAGAGCACAAAGTTACCTTGAGCTCGAATAAAACTTACTTGATTCAAAACTCGATTCTGTCGGGAGTAGACCGGCAGTGATGAACTAAATCAAAAGGGCAGAAGCGCAAAGTTAGTGAAAGGTTACGTGTCTCTTTTAATTTGTTTTCTCACCAAAGTTGCGCATGAAGAGCTCGTCAATAGTCTATCTACTGAAGATTTTATTTTAGCGCTAAAACGTTTTATAAGCAGATTAAGTAATTCAAATTTTATTTTATTCAGATTTGTTAAAAATTTGACAGGTGTCGCATAAAATTTCATAAATAATTATCGTTAGTTTTACTAAATTCGTTTCCATTTCATTATAACCTATAAAAATAGAATTAATAAAAATATTAATAATTCTTTATGAATGTCTTATTTCCCCCATCGATTGCCTCATAGGGAGAATTTTGCCATAGTTGCTATACCTGGCAGGCTGGTTGGAAACCGTGGTTTTTTATTATTTTGAGTTGTTTTCAGGAAAATTCTGCTGCCCATCTCCTATTTCAGTTTCCCTCACTCATCTCTTATAACACCAACGGGATGATAATATTATGGTGTAGTGGATATTCTTACATCGTCACTACGTGCTTTGCTTTTTCGAATTAATACCATCACTTTCCCCGAATAATACAAACTTAATTAAGGAAAGGAAATTCTATCGCATATAATTTTTATTAAATAACTCTACTACGTAAGTGATCGATTTCTCCACTAATGAAGAAATTCAGTTTCATTTCATTCCTCTATATTCACCACAATTCGGAGGCTGGAGGGAGAGTGGGATAAGGTCATGTAAATATAATCTTAGACGAATCGTAGAATTATCTAAAACGCTCGAAGCCATTCTTTCTTCATATCCGCTATCAGCTTTGTCCCTGATCCCACCGATTTCACTTTACTCACTCCTGGTCACCTCTTTATAGTCTTATAGTTAACTGTTTCACCAAGCGAGGACTTAGCAGATGCGAAACTACCGCAACTCTATCGCTATCACCACATCGACCAGCTACGGCAACAGTTCTGTCAGCGATGGTCTAGAAAGTATCTCACTGAACTTCAGAAGAGAACCAAATAGAAATAGAATGAGCTTAGAAATTCTGTTTATTTTATTATTTTTATTTATTATTGTGAATTCTGCCTATTATAAAATAAATCAATATTTAAGGGACAAAAATGTGTGGAAATAACTCTTAAACTGCATTTGCAAAGTCAGATGATGACGAATATATTGTAACAATTGGCATTTAAAAGTTATAATCATTTGAAATTGTAAACGAAGTTGTAACATGGCATTTAAAAAAATATAATCTACATGGCGGTTTATTTTTACAAGGTATTTTTCTGACTCGGTACAGATTTTAACCTTAATAAGAATTTTAAACAATCTCAAATGGAAAATAACATTATACACAATAAATACCTATTGAATCAAACAACACAATAAAAAATAAAATTAATATTATCTGGATAAACTTCGATACCCACCCCACCCCGGGAACGATACAAATTCGTACATTACCTGATTTTAATCAAGTTTTTTTTAACTTGTTATAATTTATTATAAGTTTTAAGCTTATTTCTCAGAATCGGTAGCCTTCTTTATTTGAAATTGGTTACGTGTGTCTATGGGCTGCAGTAGCCACTTACAAACAGATGAACTTTTTTAAATAATAAGGGTGACAAACCAATACATCCACCTAATGGTACATGCTGTGGCCCATAGACACCTGCATCTATCCTCGATTAAGAATCAAACTGTAAATGCGTTGTCACCCCTGAGGCCTAAGATAGATTGCCTCGTTAGCAGTAAAAAGGGTCCCCGGTTCCCTACAATACGAAACACAACAGCATTCATCTGCTATTTTCTATATTCGATATTCTGTGAGAGCATGATCTTTCCCATGTCAATCTGACCCATTCGTGCTGCAACCATTAAATATCTACAGCGTAGCTCCACTACGTCAAACTGGTAATTAGAAGATTATAAGTTTGTTTTTCATTTAATTTAAAAAATAGAGTATACCCATAGAAAGCTTTAAAAATAATCATGTATGTAAATATTTTTTTCATGCTTCCAAAAGAAGTGTGATCAGAATTTACTTTACATTATGGAGATGATTGTTTGAAGTAAAATCAATTAACAGCTAAGCAAAATGAAATCAAGGAAGAATCGTCGAATCGTAAAAAGAAATGGCGGGTTCTAATGAAAGTCGAAGTGGAAAATTGAATAAATTTTTAAATTATGGCACTCGGCCTTTTTTCCGTGACGATACAAATTTATCAAGTATCAAGTGATTTCCTTCAAATTAAATTTTTATTTAACATGAAATTATTATTGAACACACTATTTTTTTAAGTGGTAGGACTCCTTTTCTCCCTTGAAGTCCATCTGTGTAGGTATGGGTGGTAGGTACCTAACCAGGAGGACTCTAAAAGTCTCGTTAAAACTTATGCCAGTATGTTTGAACGTAATATACCTCAAATATGTTTTTAGAAAATGCTTCTGTATGAAGTTCACACTAAATAAATTCCTTAAATTATTTTCATATTAAGTTGAAGAACAACAAATCTCTTTCGCAGCTATTAATTTATAAATAATACATTTCGAGTTGTGATGGCACTGCCACTATTGCAGTGCGTCTTAAATGTTAGTATCTGTAACTAAAATAGATAGCTTCGATGCATTAATACCAGGTGATAGGACTTCTTTTCTGCTTCAATGTTTAAAAAAATCTTATATGTTTATGAACACATTAATCTTATGCAGTGTTTTTAACACTGTAAAATCATGAAAGGATACTGCAATTCAATCCAATACAGTCTATAAACGTCCACTGCTGAACATAAGACACCCCCCTTATATTTCCTCATAGGGATTTTGATATAGTTGCTACGCTTGGCCGGCGGGTTGGCAGCCGCAGTTTATATTATTTTTAATTATTATCAGAAAGATTTTGCTGCTGATATCCTGCCTGATATTTGCCTCGTTCAAACGATATAAACATTTTAGTTTATAATCGCAATAAGTATAACACTTAGACTTTTTACAGTGCAATTCTTTGTGTTTTACGCCGCAAGAATTAAAAATTTGTTTAGTTAAATAGACGTTACTTTTTTAGTATATTATATGCATATTTTGTATAAAAAAATAACTGTGTCCTCATTTTGATTCGCTATATCAAAATTAGGACACAGTTATATTCTATCGATTTCAAAAAGGAGGAGGTACTCAAGTCGACTGTATGTTCTTTTTTATGTGTGTAACCTCATAATTCTTTTCTAGCGGAACAAGATTTCGATGATTCTTTTTTAACCCATATAAAATTAAAGGAGGCGAGAGAAGTGTGTCAGGATCGTGCCAAATGGAAGTCCGTAGTCTCTGCCTACCCCTCTGGATAACAGGCGTGAGTGTTTATATATATATAAATTTAATCAAGGTCTGACCAATAGTTTTTAAATTATCCTTAATAATTTATATTGAACTCGGTTGTACAAAATTTTTAATTTTACGACTTGTTTTTTATACAAAATGATGTTAAATATTTGTACAGTTAGAAAAGCAATCTAAAACTATCTCGAAGTGATAGAATAATGAGAAGAATTAATAAATTTTGCTTTATATAATTCTTATTTTATTCCATTGAGGTAAATTCATAAAATTTTATAAAAATTTTGCTTCACCAAGGCTTCACCTTCAAAGGTAATATTATAGGGTAATTTTCTAAAGAAAGGCTCACTCAATAAAAATCCACAAAGAAAAATATAAAAGGAAGCTCCTATATAAAAGATGGGCTATTTGTTTTACAAGATTAAACAAAAATGCGTCAGTGGTCTTAGTGCGTATAGTAAAATAAAAAAAATTAGAGATAAATTTAAAGTCACAATTTATGATAATGTACAAAAATTTTGTCGGATCCATAGCACTGTAGTTAATCATTTGACAGCGACGCTACGTGTCGCCGGTTTGAATCCCGCACGGAGCAATTGTTCATATATCCTATAAATAATTTTTCTAAGTTTAACTTTCATCATCATTACATCCCTTCACAAGTTCACTGCTGAACATAGGCCTCCCCCAAGGAATGCCAAAAAGCACAGTTCCGAGACACCTGCATACATTTCTTACCAGGTCGACACTCCATCTAGTGGGGGGACGCCCTATACTTTGCCTGCCAGTACGAAGCTGCCTCTCCAGATCCTTTCTTACCCTATGGTTCTTCGAGCTATATGGCCGGCCCATTGCCACTTCAGCTTACTAATCCGTTAGGCTATGTCAGTTACTCTGGTTCTACTGCGGATATCCTCGTTTTAAAGTCTATGATCCAGAAAAACCACGAGCATAGCTCCTCCATAGCTCGCTGAGCGACCTTGAGCTTTCTCATGCGGCCAGCAGTGAAGGAACACGTCTCAGATCCATAAGTCATCACTGGCAACACACACTGGTTGTACAATCTCGTTTTCAGGTTTTGAGGTATGCCTGACGAGAAGATGTGTCGCAATCTCCCGAACGCGGAGTTGAATCCATCGATTGACCTCTCGGTCGAAGTTGAACTTACCTTTTTTTTTCATGGGGAAATGTCCTCGTCCAAGGACGGGTTATGTCGGACTCGCACCGACTAAAACCCCATGGTGTTCCACCTTTGCCGCATATTGGCAGGGCCACGGGAACGCTTTCAAACACATCCGCGGCCCACCAGTGTTGGCCGCCCCTTGGCAGTTCCTCCCCATTCTCCTTCGCAGGCAAGGCGCACCAGGAACACAAGGCACGCCTTCCTTCACGGCCTCCAACTGCACCTGCGTAACGGGTCCCCCCGAGTCCGATACGCGGTGGCCATGGGGCCAGGAAAATTGAATGCTCGGTAGCACCTGCTTTCCCGAACCCAGCGGCGGGTATGGTCTTTGGATAAGCCACCAACCAAGTTTCGGCCGCGGGTAGGGAGAGCGGCGCCTCGCAATACCGACACTCCTATCCCCCCGCAGCCCCACCTCCACCGCATCAACGGCGCGGCCCCGTCAGAGCCGCGGAGGATAGGGCGAGTGGCGCATCGCCATACCAACACTCCTCTTCTCCCGCGACTCCACCTCGGCTACAGCGGTAGGGGGAGAGGGTACCCCTCTCGCTGCAGCCCACCGACACACATCCAAAGTGGGCTCGCCAAGCCCGCTCGGAGTGGCCACCTCGGGCCGGCCCCACACCACGGGCCAGCCAAGGGGTTCCTAGTCGGACTATTTGTCCCAGGTAAACATACTCGTCAACAACTTTGAGCTTAGTGCTCCCAACAACTACCGGCATAGGTGTGACATGGACATTACACAATCATGATCTTTGTTTTGTCCATGTTCATCTTAAGACCTATCCGTTGGGAGACACTATTGAAGTCATTAAGCATAGTGCTTAGGTCCCCCAGTGATTCTGCCATAAGCACTATATCGTCGGCAAATCGAAGGTGAGTGATGTACTCGCCATTGACGTTAATACCGTATCCTTTCCAGTCCAGTAGCTTGAAAACGTCTTCCAATGCAGCGGTGAAGAATTTCGGGGTTATTACGTCACCCTGTCTTACAACTCTCTGCAGTTGGATAGGTTTCGTACTCTGGCTCTGTACTCGGATAGCGATAGTAACCCTACCGTACAAACACTTCAGCGGTTCGATATACCGACAGTCAACTTGGCACCGCCGAAACGACTGCAGCACCGCCCAAATTTCGACGGAATCAAAGGCTTTCTCATAGTCCACATACGCAAGACAAAGTGGTAGATTGTACTTTTCGGTGGTGTGTACAATTTGCCGAAGGGTATGTTTGTAGTCTGTGGTGCTAAAGCCTTTTCGGAACTTGGCTTTTTCGGGAGGCTGGAAGTCGTCGAGTCTGCGTGCGAGACGATTCGTACTGACGCGGCCCAGAAGGGAAATCTGTAGTGTGTGTCTGTAGTTCTTCAAGAGCGCATTGTTGCCTTTCTTGAAGAAAAAGACTACCGCACTTCTGCTCCACGCCACCGGAATAATGCCACCATGGACGACGGTATTAAATAGCTGCTAAAGGACTTCAAGTACCGGTTTTCCACCCGCTTTCAGAAGCTTCGTTGTAAGTCCATCCTCGCCCGGGGATTTACCCTTTTTAAGGTGCTTGAGAGCCATTATAATCTCGCTCAGACTGACGTCCGGGATATCATCGGAATAGTGTCGGATAAGACTTGCTCTTGGATCGTTACTCACAATTGCGTGTGGCTACAAGGACGACGTGTACAGCTGCCGATAGAACCTCCCAGTCTCACTCCAAATCTCAGGTGTCCCGGAAACGATGCTGCCACCTTTGGTCTTCAGCTTCGACAGTTGGCTTTTTCTGGAAGACAGATCTCTGGCAAGAACTTTCGAGTCCTTGTTCAGCTTAATCGCTTCTTCAATACGAGCTGTATTGAAGTTTCGTAAGTTATGCCGCATGCATTTGGAGATCTGTCTGTTCAGTTGTCTTTATGCTGTCAAATCTGCTGAAGACTGCAGCTTCATTTACCGTCTAACAGCCATGAGATTAAGAGTGTGATCGGAGAGTTTACCGTTACAGCCTATTAAAATCCACTGGTGAACATAGACCTTCCCAATAGATTATCTCATAGGGGGGATATTTGACATAGTTGCCACGCCTGATAAGCGGGTTGGCAACCGTAGTTTTTATTTTTAGTCGTTATTAGGATGTTATTAGGACGCTGCTGCCCATCTCCAGATTTGTTTCCCTCCACACGACATGATATGGGGCAGTAGATAGGTATTCTTACATCGCCACTACACGTTAAGCGTTTTTTCTGAATATGCCTCCATGATACAGAACAAAATTGTAGTGTGGGGTTAACGTTTTTTTTTTAAATAAGATGATGTCCAACTGGCCGCGTTTAGATCATGGTGATAACTCCAATGCTGAACACGGGTTTTTCGCATTTTGGAGAGGATTTGCCTTAATCGTCACGCTTGCCAGGTGGGTTGACGATCGCAGAACCAAGAGAGATTTTTTAGCCTTGCCCATATTTTTATATATGACATATAAGAAATGAAAAAGATTGAAGAATTATTTTACGCAACTGCTCTACAGCACATTCTCGTATGTTATCATCAGATGCATTATCATTTTATTGCGGTCAGCATTATCATTTTTAGCGTATTTTATCATCATTCTAACATAATATGGCATGCACTACTCTCCGATATGACTTATTTTTTTATTTTTTTATTTATTATTTCTGTTTTCTTATTTTATATGGGTATGTTTGTGTTCTTAATATTCGTAGTCCAGTTTTATATTATATAATATGTACTAAAAATCCTGTCTGATACGTGGGGGTAATTTAAAGGTATAAAGAAATATTTCTGTTCATGTTATCTTTTTCAGAGAATAAATAAAATATTACCTCACAAAACAATATAAAATGGGGAAACTTTAATGACCACACATGCGGTGTAGGTGGCTATCGGGTAAAAATAGCGCAACATGTTCAAAGATGATGTGATTATTTTAAATTGCTAACTACTACTACTAGCGTAAAATAGCAGCATGATGCTGCTGTGTTTCGTATTGTGAGACACACAACCTGAGACGCCGTTTACTGGAAACGAGGCATTCCATCTTAGTCCTCAGGGGTGACAACGCATCTGCATTTTGATTCTTAATCGAGGATATATGTAGATGTCTATGGGCCGCTGCATCCACTTACCACCAGGTGAACTGTGTGCTCGTTTGTCACTCATATTCTATAAAAAATGAGTTGTGGTGCTAAGGGTCAATGTAGTTAAAAATATATGTCTTAAAAACAGATAACATTTTTATATTCATTAATAATATATTTTTAATGTAGATAAGATACCCGTGTGCCCCTTTCGGATCGGAGAGGGTTTTCTTTACAACATATTGTATAAATATTCGGGCGTACCATAATATCATAATTATGTATATTGTCAATAAAACTTTGCATAACTTACTCATGAGCAGTTTTGTGAAAATGGTTCATTACAAGATAAAATAATACGACTCAAAGTATAACATTTTCATGTTATTTTTTGAGATATTTATTAAATTGACGGATCTTGAAGCAGTACTCGGAAATCCTGAATGCAATACGTTTGAGTGATTTTCCGCTTGCTAACTTCAAGAATTTTTCAATTTCACAATGGATAGCAGCTTCGCGGAATCACCTTTGTAAAAGGATAAAACTCATATGCTCACTTCTGTGCTGAAATAAATCTTTAATGTTACTAGATCAAATAATGAAATTAATATAAAATGTAAAGCTTCCCCTTCATTCAAGAACGAAGAAAAATTACACAATTACCCGATAATTTTATTTGATGTCTTCAAATGTGACTTATTAAATATTGAATTAAGTTGTTTTTTTTTTTAATACGAAATATATTACTTTTACGAAATTAAGTTTCCTTGAGTATTGTTTTTCTTTACTGGGCTCTCATTTTATTATACGTTTCATCCGGTTCATGTTTTGTTTTATGAAAGAAAATATTGAAGATGAGATCCAGAATATGTTAATTTAAAAATAAAACAACACTAACTTACTCAAACGTACTCCCAAGGACAGGAATACTTTTGTGACTTAATACATTATATTATATAATAACAATATGTACTTATATCGTGCCTAATTTTATTTTGTAATATAAAATATTAATTAAATATAAAGTATGTGCGTACTATAGATCATTTAACCCATAAAGTAGACATTTGTTTTTTTTTTATTTACCTGGACGGAATGTAAAATGAGGTAAATTCTAAACGACTTAAGTATGAATAACAGACTTTTCATTCTACTGGGCAACTAGAATTTATTACTCAAATCAGATTCCTGATAAAACGTGAGCTCTTTAAAGCATGTTAACATTTACACAATCTATCCACCTCCACCTACAGCAATAAAACTCTAAGGGGACAATTTCTGTACACTGATATTTTATTTTATTTTAATTTAGGTATGATTTACTATCGACAGAGATCCCAAAACAGCAACAATTTTTGAAAGCGTTTTCTGTCTGTTTTTCTGTCTGAATACGTATCACACAAAAACCAAAGAACGGATTTGGATGGGACTTTCACTCTAATATTACGTACATGTCAGTCGTTAGCATAAATATATTATATTATCATGCTATCCATGTGTACAGATATTACAAGGGCTGGGCATCAGGTAATATCCGGATACATACATAAATGTTTATGAAAAGATACACAATGTAAAAGAATTTAAGACGAGCGCGAGGCCTCAGAGCTTTTTTTCAGAGCTATTACAGTTCTTTCTAATGTGATATTTTTCTTTTAAATATCCAGATCTCTTACTGCATAACATGTTGAAATACGAGTGATAAAGAAGATTAAGATTTGATGTGTGTACATGTCATTATCAGCCCGTAAAATTACATTTCTGGACATGTGTTACTAAGTCTTCATTCGAACTTATAAATTATTCACTAAAGGAAAAACGCAATTTTCTCTTTAAATTGTTTTAAACAATGAACTAATTTTTTTTTCTCATCTACCAATCTCATCTACCAATAATTTTCTAAACCTCTAAACTCTAATCGAAAAATCATGTCACATTCCATGTAGGAAATAAGTAAACGGAGATTTCTTTGTTCACCGACTTTTTATTTTATACGAGTGGAAACAATTCATAATTATCGTCCGCACGAGAAAAAAATCCAATCTAATACTCAAAGAGAGTTTTATGATTATTCAAAAAGTAATTTATGAACTTATTGGCACATACATATGCGCGGATCGGTATATTAGCTTTATTTTTATTCCTGATGAACATAGAGGGAATTCTACCATAGTTGCCATTGTTATATTGTAAAATATTATATTGTAAAAACTTTTTAAACTATTGATTTTAAGAAAACTGCAGATCTGTGGGGAATTTTCGTTAAAGTTATTGCGTCTATAATAGATTAAATCGCGCCTCAACTAGCTATTACTTTTAATACTAGTATCGAATCTGGTGTGTTTCCTGATTTAATGAAGCATAGTAAAGTAATACCTTTATTTAAATCTGGTAGTACATTAGATCCCGCCAATTTTAGACCTACTTTTGTACTGCCAAATGATCTGATCAAATGTTAAATTATTTTAATATAAATAATTTCCCTCATAAAATCTATTTGGATGCACAAGGGGTCACTCGACAACTGATGCCGGTGTTGAGCTAATTAAATATATCTTTAATGCATGGTAGAATTCACAAGATGCTTTGGGTACATTCTGTGACCTATCCAAGGTCTTCGATTGTGTTCACCATGAAACATTAATCAGGAAACTTCAACACCAAACAACAGCAAACTGTAAGAAGTGATGCTCTTAAATTAATTATTTCATATTTAAGTAACTGAACGCAAAAAGTTGTAATTAATAGTATGAGCTCTTCCGGGTCGATGGTACCAATGGGCATGGGTTAAAAGTGATGACCCCTCTAATATCTGCTTTACAAGCACTCCTAATAATTAGGCCGTTCGTCACCGCACGGATCGCTTAGTAAGATGTAATTTTATATAAATACTAAAATAGTTAATTGTTAGATCGATATTGTTTTTGGAAGTAATTATAAGTTGTAACGCTGCTACTTTATACGAATAAATTACATTTTTTATTAAAGTCGTTGTTGTTAACTTAATTGGCGCAGCTGGTAGGATATTCGTAGTTGTTCAGGAGAATCTGTATCGTCGGTTCAGTACCGGTATCCTGACAACGTGCGTTTCAACGTTTTGACGAATATCACCGAACAAACAAATAAATTAAAGACTTCGCGACTCCAGCAGAAACAGCCGAGACTCCAGAACCAGCAATATCCCAGAGGGACATGGGCAGATCTGCGAGACTGTGAGTAAAACTTTTCACTTCCCGTAACTTTCCTTTTGTTTCCTCTTGTACTAATTATACGTAGGTATTGTCTTGAATTAGAAAACGCCATAACAATACTCTTCTACTAAGCAATCTAAATTTTGTTAGTAGATCTTAGTTAAATCAATTTTATTTGGGTATTTTAATTTTTTTTGATATTTATTTTATTTTAAAATGGAAAAAATTGAAAGAATCCCCGTAGAAATGACAAAAATTATCCCAATTTTTGATGGAGACGCTAGATTACTACCTTTATTCATAAAAAATAAGAATATACAGGGTGGGGCAGCATAACTTCCTTATTTGTAATGCGCGCCATTCGGTCAGGTGACATAGTAGTGGAGCGCTAGTGGTCTCGTTCGAGAGGGGCTATAAAGTTTAGTCGAGACAGCTCAGTCGCCATAATGCGTTGGAACAGTGAGGAGCGTGCGTTTGCTGTTGAGGCTTACTTTTCGCGCGGATGTTCTGTGATTGCAACTCAGCGCGCCTTTCGAAATCGCTTTAATTTAGCCCCGTTGGCCCCTGTTCCAGACCGAAAATCAATTGTTATGTGGGTCACTACGTTTAGACAAACTGCAAGTGTGACAAAACGAAGAACTGGAGTCCCTCGGCCCATTAGATCACCTGAGAACATTGAGGCAGTCAGAGCTTCAATGTTGCGATCACCACGGCGTTCTGCGCGCAAACATGCATCTACCCTTGGACTTTCCAGTCGTTCTGTGCGGAGAATTCTCCATGAAGACTTACATTTCCATCCATACAAGATGGCGACTGTACAGGAACTGTCAAAACGTGACTACGATTTGAGAGAACACTTCCCAGAACGCCTTATCTCAATCAGGGGCGATTTGCAGTGGCCGGCCCGATCTCCCGATTTGTCCCCTTGTGACTTTTTTCTATGGGGTTTTTTGAAATCCCGTGTTTATGTGAACCGTCCAAGGACCCTACAAGATTTAAAGAACAACATCCAGGAAGAAATTGCCAACATAACGCCTGCTCTGCTTCAAAGAGTTATGACAAACACCAGAAATCGGTATACTCAATGTATAGAGAATAAGGGACGTCATCTACCTGATTTGATCTTCAAAACTAAATAAAACAAAACTTTAAGTATGTACTTACATTGTAAAAACCAAATAAAATTTTTCCGATTCATACAATGTGTTTTATTAGGTTTTAAAAAAAGGAAGTTATGCTGCCCCACCCTGTATTTTACAAACATTCCAAGGTAGTAATTTACAAAATGAATATTTATTTCATGTCATCACTAGTCGCTTGACAGGGGAAGCTGCGAATTTAGTGGGAAAAAGAGAACAAATAGACTCTTGGGCAGACCTCAAGTCGTTGTTAAACCAGCACTTTGGCGATCCAAAGTCTGAAGAGTGTTTAGCTATGGAGTTAGAAAGTCTATGAAAATATAGAAACGAAAGTTACCAAGAATTTTGTCATCGGGTACAACATTTAAAAAGCATTTTGTTTTCTAAAATAAACGAAACTATTAATAACCGAGACTTACGACAAGCTAAACAAACTATATACGACAACACCGCATTGAACGTTTTCTTATACAATTTACCTGTTTATTTAGTGAGATTAGTGAGACTACGTAATGTTACTACCTTAGAAGATGCCTTAAAAATTGTCTTAGAGGAACAGAATTTCCAAACAGTTTATGATAATAGGAACCCAAGGTCTAATCAAAATTTTAGACAAAACCATTTCCAAAATCATCCCAATTTTAATCGTAATAATAATTATAAAGGCCCAAGTTTTCAATCTCAAACAAACGGCCATCCATCGAATAACCAAAATAATTAATTTAATTCAAATAATATTTCTCCTCACTTCTCATAATCAGACGATGAACAATAGAAATAACTTTAATGCGAACTCCAGAACTAGGTCGCAGCATTTTTCGCGAAACGCACCGATTAATATGCAATATCAAGCGCCACATGTGTCGTCGATTGCTAGTACTGACGTCACAATGAGGACAGCTAGTTCAAGACGCGTAAATTATACAGATACTTAAAATAATATTCAACCCAGTACCACGCAAAACCAAGTTGATTTTAATCCTTATTCGGCCGATAGAGAGTATGAACAGATAGGATTTTTTTATAACTGCCTCAGCAGAATGTAAAATATCGTCAATGCAAAAAGCGTTTAACGCGTTAACCAATGTATCTGAGGTTATCAATAGTAACGTTGAAAACTTTCACTTTAAGTTTAAACAAGTTGACAAACTAGAGTCAAAACTGATAATCTCATTCGTACAGTGAATAGCCTTTATCAATTTCTTAATAACTTTCGTTATATTTATGAAAATATCCAAGAAATAGAAACAGCCATAGCATTCAGTAAATTACGCACCCTACATCAACCCATGATTAATTCTACAGAATTACTAAACGTTTTTAAAACAATAGAACAAAATGCACAAACTATTTACTCAGTAACAAGAAATAACTTATTAAAATTAGAACGTAGCATTATCCTAAAATGTTATTTAGATAAAGCTAAACTAGTTTTTATTTTAGAAATACCATTAATAGAAAAAGAAACATATAACTATTACAAGATTATTGCCATTCCTATAAAAAAAATTACCAACACCTATACTATAATTCCTAAATATCCCTACCTATTAGTGAATGGTTTGAAATACAGAAAGTAGTAAATCCTTGTACCCAGGTAGAACCGAACAAACACATATTTTCGGAGAAAAATATGACACCAGTTGAGGAAGAAACATGCATTGAGGAAATAATGCTGATTAAAAACAACTTCAGTCATTGCCATCAACATCAAATAAAGATAGAGAAGCTGAAAATACAGAAAATAACTTTTGACCACTGGATACTATATGCAAAAGACGATGTTATAATCACGGAGCAGTGCAACGATGATACCCATAGAGTTAATCTACGAAAGGTTGCAGCATACAAATAGAAAAATAATAATTGGCCTATCTGCAGATACCAGTCTGTAGATACCACTTGTGAAGATTCCGGAGGTGCAGTACAACATGGCGAAAGAAAAAAAAATTGGACTTAACAAACGTGGACTTCAGTGATGTTAAAGAAATTATGAATAGTGCTAGGAATAGTGAAATGGTGATAAAAACTTTAGTGAATAGTAAAATAAGTATATGGACTTTAAGTCTTTATGTTGTGGTACTGTTAATTATAATTTTTAATGTACTTAAATATAAATTTAATATTACGTCAGCGACAAAATTATCCGAAGTCAACTTCACCCCTTCGAATAATTTTTCTCTTGGGAGGGAGAGGTTAAGAGTGATGACCCCTCTAATATCTGCTTTAAAAGCACTCCTAATAAGTAGGCCGTGCGTCACCGCACGGATCGCAGTAAGTGTATGCGAGTAAGTAAGATGTAATGTTATATAAATACTAGAATAGTTAATTGTTAGATCGATATTGGTTTTGGAAGTAATTATTAGTTGTAATGCTGCTTCTTTATGTAAATAAATTATATTTTTTATTAAAGTCGTTGTTAACTTAATTCATGCCTCAAGGCTCAATTCTCGGTCCCTTTGTGTTTCTTGTATATATTAATGACTTACCTTACATAGTAGAGGATAACCATGATATAGTATTATTTGCTGATGACACTTCTTTAGTGTTCAAATTAAAACGACAATTACTAAAATATGACGGAGTAAATAATGCTATATTTAAATTAGTAAATTGGTTTAATGTTAATAATCTGCATTTAAATGGCAATAAAACGAAATGTATGAAATTCATGACTCCAAATGTAAATCATTTAAATACAAATCTCATTTTAAATGGGGAGGAACTGAGTCTTGTCGATATCAAAATTTTTCTTGAAATCACACTAGATGCAAAGCTTCAATGGGGCCCCCATATCTCAAAACTATGCTGTAAAAAGATTAGAAATCTTATCAGTGTTGAAACGGCTGGACTTGTTCACTTTAGCTATTTCCGTAGCATAATGTCGTATGATATTTTGCTATGGGGACAAGCGGCTGACACTGATATTATATTTGTTTAACAGAAGAGGGTCATAAGAGCAATCTATGATTTAAAGCCTAAAGAGTCGTTGCGACAAAAATTTAAGGGAATTAATATATTAACTTTGGCCTCTCAATACATTTATTAAAATGTAATGTACGTACACAAAAATAAAAGTAGTTTTACAAAAATAAGTGATATTCATTCTGTAAATACTAGGAACATACACAAGCTAGTAGTACCAGTTACTCGACTTCACCGAGTTAGTAACAAAATCCCAGAAAATACACAAAATTTGACCTGCCCAAAGTTCAAAAAACTTTATTAAACTGAGTTTGTATAAAAAGGGTTATTATAATATTAAGAAACTTATGGATGATAATAACCCCTGGGAATGAGGTAATCGCTACCAAGCTATTTCTAATTTGTTGTGTTTTGTTGATTGTGTAACATACATGGTTGCAAGCTGTTATTTAAAAAAAAAGTCCCGCTGGGTTTCTTGCTGGTTCTTCCCAGGACCGAGGTTTCTTTTTTTCGAACCAGTGGCAATTAAACAAAAGAGCGACTTTTTGTTGACAGATTATTTATAATCTGTATTAAATAAAAAAGTTTCTGACTCTGTTTAGTTAATGTTGGTTTTTTATTATTTTGAGTTGTTATCATAAAGATGCTGCTGCCCATCTTCTATCTAAGTTTCCCTTTGTCGCCTCTTACCACGGGACGATATGAGTAGCGTATATTCCTACACCATCGTTGCATGGCTTAAAACTTTTATTTAACATAGTTTAAAAGGCATCATTACCAGTAAAAAAAAGTATTCGTATGGTGAGGGATACCATACGAAACACTGCGTCATTTTGCAGCTATTTTACGCTGGTATCCTATTCAAGCGTGAACCTTCCTTGATCGAGCTGAATCATGCTAGTTGCAGACATAATAAGCTGAATCGTGACTCTACTACATTAAAACTCCTGTTACGTTAAGTATCTTCTTCTGATAATAACTTTCTTCATACATTTTGTGATATTCATTCTGTTTCAGCTCCGTGGCGCAGTGGCTTAGCAATGAGTTGTTGCGCTGGGGGTTGTTGGATGGCATACAAATAATTGTTCCGGGTCTGGATGTTTGTCCTCGTGGAATTTATGTTTGTAAACAGCCTCCACGATACCGGAGAAAATCCTAGTGTGGGGGTAACGTTTTAAAAAATTAAATCACAAAAAAATATTTTGATTTATTTACTGCATATTTACCTTTAATCATAATATTACACATAATTATATTCAATATATAATGATTATCCCGTGTAGTGGCGGTGTAAGAATATACATTACCTCATAGCCGTAAGAGTCGATAGAAAACAAACCTGGAGATGTGCAGCAGCGTCTACCTAATAACAACTAAAAAATTAAAATCGGTAGCCAAACCAAGAAGATAAGCGTGGCAACTATGGCAAATATTCCCTATAAAAGTAAAGTAAAATTACAGCCTATATACGTCCCACTGCTGGGACAGGCCTCCTCTCATTTCTGGGAGGTTTTAGGGCAAGGAAATGTCCGCCGCGCTGCCCCAATGCGTGTTGGCGAACTTCACATGTCTTCAAATATTTTTTTTGATTTCTCAGTCATGCAGGTTTCTCACGATGTTTTCCTTCACCGCCGAGCACGTGGTAAATCGGCACTTAAAATTGCAATTAATAATTTCATTGGTGCCGGCGGGATCGAACCCGGGTTGCTCGCGTACTGTGAAACTTACAGTGAGCGCTAACCATCTGAGCTACCACGGCTCTCCCTCCCCCCTCCATATCCCCTTATGAATCAATGTATTGTGATGGCCCCTGTTCAGCAGTAGACATTTGAAAGGCTGTAACCGTAATGGTAGCGGTATAACATGATTACCCGTTATTCTGAGTAAGTTGTAAAGGCAGATTTAACTTCACGATATTATGACAGACAAATTACTTTACCAAGTTCAAACACTAAGTTGATGTAAAGTTTCTACGTCGTCTAAATGTATTTATGTAATTACTTTTAATGGTCTTATGAAACAACGACTTTGTGATATTATACTACGTTTTTATAAAATTTGATGTTTTTAGAACAATGAAAAAACTTGGACGGAAATTTTTATATTATCCACGACTTTTTCTTCCACCAGGACTCCGCCACTTTGATATGAGGTAAAATATTTGACAGGTTTCATAACGTGGAAAGTTAATTTGTTATAAAAGTGTAGAAATTAATGTTTCTTTCTGAAATATTAATATTATTTTATTTAACTTCGCTTATTTTTAAAATTTGAAGAATTAAAAAAAAATGTGCCAAAAATTAAACAATACAGCATTGAGATATTATTTTGTGTACACACTAGAAACCGAAAAGCTTTAAATTACAACACAACTTTTGAATGATATTGTGTAACCATCTTCGTAACAAATTATTGACCTCAGTTCCAACCAGTGACATCTGATGAGCGTTAGAATATTTTTTATATAGTATATAGTATAGTCTAATGTAATAAAGTCAGCCAACACTGAAGCAGTATGGCGGAGTAACTGCTTTGGAGCAGTTAAAAATATTAATAATAATTTGCTTCAACCAAATTTCGCAAAACAGCCAATCCCAAAAGAGACTAGCTCTCTGTGCATTGTGAATTATAGTTTACAAGTGTATTTGCACACACAATCGTGCGCTTTCTATTCCCTCATATTCCAATGGGACAGCAACCTGACGCGATTGAAGAGAGATCAAGCGCAGACTTTACGTGACTTCCGAGGCAAGGCAGTGAAACACCCCCAACTTCCTCACTCTGCGCAGCTTCTCGACACATATTTGGCGAAAGATAAGGAGTCCTACCACCTAGTTCGTATAAGACAATTATTACTTAAATTGTGGCCAGCAGCGCAACAAAAATGCTTTTATTAGTCAATTTATTTTGTAACCCTTGGTAGTTCAGGGGCAGGGTGTATTAGTAACAGTATCAACAGCCTAAGGTAGTCTATTTTATGTTTTTATAGAAGAGACGACAACAAAACATACATGGATGCGTATGTCTGCCTCCAAATAGGAATGCTTGCACTCCTGTGTTCCAATCTGAAAGGTAAAGAGAGCGAGTAAAATTGCAGGCTGTGAGGTAACAACGCATCTGAAGCCTTCTTTATTTGAAGTTGGCTGCAGATGTCCATGCACTGAAGTAATCACTTATCCTCAGGTGGACTAAAACTTATTTTTTACTTTAGTCGGTTCATTTCGTCACGTTATAAAATAAAATATCAAGCATTTATTTCGCTTTAAATTTTATTTTATAATTATGTAGTATTTGTCTTTATATGGCTTTTTATTTACGTATATTTCTTAGAGAAATTAATTTTTAGAGCTTCAAGTTATTAGTTTGATCTTAGCTTCAGCGAACTTTTTGTAGTGTTAAATAAAAGTTAGTGTATAAGAGATTACAGACTTTATTGTTTTAAATACATCTTCAAGTTCAAGTACATCAACTTTAAATTTTGAAATATATTATATTAATTTTCATAAAATTAAGTATTTTAAAATTAAAGTGACGGTGAAAAACGAGAACACAGTTCACACTAGATGTTTTATGCTGTTGCCCTTAAACATCTAAATCTATCATCAAGTAAGTATACAAAATACATAAGCATTTTTTTTCTTTTTATAGGATAATGGTGACGAACGAGCACACTGTCCACCTTTTGGTAAGTGGTTGCTGTGGCCCATAGACATCTACATCTATCCTCGATGTCGAATCAAAAATGCAGATGCGTTGTCACCCGTGAGGACTAATATGGAATGCCTCGTTTCCACGGAAGAACGGTAGATCAGAGAAGAAGTGGGCTATTCTCTGCTCTATATAGGTACTGTGCACGCGCCCCAATGCGTAATGATAGACTTCTCACGTACTTGAAAAAAAATATTTTGATGTTAAATTTATTTTTGATTAGTAATTTAATATAGCGCGTTAAACAGAGACGCCGGTAGGTAAAGATATCAAACTTTAGATCACTAGCTAAAACTTAAAATTATCACTAGTAAATTTTTCCAGGAATTTCTCGTATATCGTGTAGACATTTTACATTGTTGTATGAATTGTACATCGAAAAATATTATTTCTAGGTCATAAAAATATTTTTTACGAGAGGGATTCAAACCCGCGGCCCACAGCGCGATAGCCACTATGTAAAAAACTTTGCCACTGTGCTACAGAGTTATTAATATGATTTTAATTTATGCCACATTCTGTTTAATTCCTGTTCCAATGTTTCATATTGAGACAAAAAGACGTCACATTTTATTACAGAAAGCAGTTTACCAAAGGAATCTTACGTTAATTTTATGTTTACAGACGCGTCTTACGCTTTACTAGTGGAAAATTTTATTATAACATTGTTCCCAAGGCTGCTTTGTTCAAAATAAAACATATTTTAAATTATTTAATTTGTTATTTTTATTTCGTATTACATTATTGGTATTATGGTGGTATTATTATTTTAAATAAACAACCAAATAAAAAGATTATATTTAATACACCTACGTTAATCAATAATATTCTAATAAGTAGTTACTAGTAAACAAAGAAGGCATTTTTGCAGCCTTCTTTGTAACAATGAAAGCATTCGTAGCCTATGTCTACTTTTTTGAGTTGCCTGCAGGGCTGTAGTGGTAGTTACCGTCTCAGATGGTACTTAACATCACATGGACTGCTAGCTCATTTGTCATTCCAAATTAAACACAATAGATACGCGAGAGTTATTGAATAAAACTAATTTCACAGATACATTACGTTGAATTTAATCTTTAAGTATACGCGCTGTTTTTGGTAACATACAGTCACGCGTGGGGTCTAGAAAAATAATAAACAAATAATAAAAAACTAATAAAACTTAGGTATGTTTATAAATAATTATTGGAAATAACTTACATATTAATATATTAACGCAATAAAAGGCAACATATTTGTTATATAAAATGTTTATTGTGCCTATAATAATTTGTATTATAAGTAAGTTTTAAGTCTTTTATAAAGACACGTCTTTTTGTTTTTTATTTTTAAGGAATTGATTACATGACATAAAATCAACTTAAAAATTAACTTCTAATTAAACTTCTTATTTTTTTGCTTTAACAGGATAGGAACATAAAATCTAATAAAAATTATAAAACAAAAAGAACCAATCAGAATTTAAAAAATGACAGCGCATATTATGTTTCAATATTAGTTAATAGCATAATTAAAATTATATTGTATTTAACTAAAATTAACGATTTTTCCTTTACTTGTGCTGTGAGACCTCACTTCTTGCCGAAACTCTATACTATAGATTTTGATAAGTGTGTTTGTGAGTATCAAAATATGCGAATCAAATAGCCGTATCTTATGATTGCCTTCAATTATAAGCTTGATTTTTTCCATTTCAAGTGACTTTAGATCTTAGTATTTAATATTAATTTTAACTTGATACCATTAATCGTTCCTTGGAAGAAGGATCTTGACGGATAGACGGACAACAGAATAATCATACTGCAAGAGTTCTGTTCTTTTTTTTTTCCTTTTGAGGTACTTAACTCTAAAAACATTCTAATTTCAATGGTCATTGTGGTCGGGTGCTCCCAGAAGTCCGAACCCAAACATACTGTAAGATTTCGCGATAAAGTAAGCTCACTCCGCTTAGACCGTACCAAAATTAATAAAATTAAATTGAAAGTAGCCGAGGTTGACTAGAACATTATAAAGATTTTGGTCCCCTGTGACCATGTTTGCTGCAAAGTACTTAAAACGTCGAAAGTTAAACGCGATATCATCCATCAATTTAATTTTACTCAATATTTAGTATTTGTGTACATACATATAAAAAATAATTACGTCATATAAAATCATTCTTAGCTTGAGAGCTTGATATACTTTCGTTTGATAAACATTTAATTTTTATCATAAGTACATAAAATCACAGCATGTTTCTAAGGAGTTATTTTACGGTCGCCGGCCTTAATTGAACATCTTATCTTATATCCAATTTTCAAAGGGTCAATTTTACGAGGCTATAGACAAATAAATTGCTAGGTATTTGGGGTTATTTTATTCCGTTTCATGACATTTGTTTTTTCTCTTTTCATTTATTTATTATGGTATGAATAAAATTATATTGTGTAAAAAACGATAAAAGTCTATTATGTCGCGAGTAAATTCAAAACAAAAAGAGAAAATAATAAAACAAAATTATTGGTTAGAGTATGGTTATATAGTAAAAGCCCCAGTGATGTTTCTGATACTAAATCATTGCCTACCTCAGATTTAATGGAAATATTACATCGGGACATTTTTACGTTATCGTATTTGTAGCACTGATATAATTACTGAGTAATTGCTAGATTCTAAACTTGGGGCTCGGTGTGCAGATCATGCTCAATATTTTCTATAATTAAAAGTGTCCGCTATAATATTTACTCGTATTCATATAAACTGCTACTAAAGGTATGAATTATTGTAAATACGAGTATAATGTGAAAGTACATTATATTGGGTAGTGGATTCCATGTTATTTTATAGATGTCGTAAGAGGCGACAGATGGAAATGAAACAAGAGATGAGCAGCATCATCTTCCCTATAACAGTTCAACAGAATAAAAAATTCGTTTGCCATTACGCCTACCAAGCGTGGCAACTATAGCAAATATCACGGGGAGGCCTATGTTCAGCAGTGGACTTTTAACAGGTTTCGACTAATGAATAATTGATATAATATAAAACCTTAAAAAGACAATGGAGAACACAATGCAAGCTACTTTGAAAATTAAATTTAATTGCAATAATCAGGAATAGCACCTCTTAACATTACCGTTACTATTAAAGTCCACTGCTGAACATGGGCCTCCCCATAAGTTGCCTCAAAAGGAGTATATTTGTTCTAGTTGCCACGCTTGGCAAGCGGGTTGGCAACCGCAGTTTTATTTTTATTTTTAGTCGTTATTAAGAAGACGCTGCTGCCCATCTCCTGATTTGTTTCCCTCTGTCACCTCTTACCCACTAGATGATATTGGTTAGTGGATATTCTTACACAGCCACTACATAGAATGGAACCTCTTATTCTTCTTATATTTGCTAAAAAATATCATATAATCAATATTGGAATTTGAAGTAATAATGAATACCTTCAATTTTAAAATTAATTTAGATAATACACTGGAATTTATGCTGCTGTGACACGTACAAAACGATTATAATGAGGATTTCTTTTAACTCCAGAAATAGAATTGAAAACGTCCTTTTGATGACGGTTAAATGTAGCTAGTGCACTAGCTACTTTTAACCGTCATCATGTACTATTAAAAGCCATTTGTTGTGTTCCACATACACTCTTGAATGTAGAACATAGATTTCCTACAAGTTTTCTTTCCGGTCTTTGACCTACTTTTATTACTATTACTATGTTGGTACAGAAAAATATAATTTTATATTAAGTTTATTTCTGAATTAAAATTTTATTTACGAACGCAGTAAATATCTCGGACATTGCTTCATCTTACTGGCCTTATAACATACAATACGCATATTATGCTTATTAAGAGCCTTCATATGTTTACTAAGAGCCTTTATAGGTTATTATGTATAGTGGTCCAACTGCAGAGAGGTGTAAGACAGGGTGACGTTATATCCCCGAAACTCTTCACCGCTGCATTGGAAGACGTTTTCAAGCTACTGGACTGGAAATGATACGGTATTAACGTCAATGGTGAGTACATCACTCACCTTCGATTTGCCGACGACATAGTCCTTATGGCAGAATCGCTGGAGCACCTAAGCACTATGCTCAATGACCTCAATAGTATCTTCCAACGGATAGGTCTTAAGATGAACATGGACAAAACGAAGATCATGTATAACGTCCATCTCACACCTATGCCGGTAGTTGTTGGGAGCAATAAGCTCGAAGTTTTTGACGAATATGTTTACCTGGGACGAATAGTCCGACTAGGTAAGTCCAACTTCGACCGAGAGGTCTATCGACGGATTCAACTCGGCTGGGCAGCGTTCGGGAAATTAGGACACATTTTCTCGTCAGATATACCTCAAAACTTGAAAACTAGACTGCACTACCAGTGCGTATTGCCAGTGATGACCTATAGAACTGAGACGTGGTCCTTCACTGATGGCCGTATGAGGACGCTCAAGGTCGCTCAGCGAGATATGGAGAGGGCTATGCTCGGGGTTTCTCTGCGTGATAAACTTAGAAATGAGGATATCCGCAGTAGAACCAGAGTGACCGACATAGCCCAACGGATGAGTAAGCTGAAGTGGCAATGGACCGGCCATATAGCTAGAAGAACCGATAACCGATGGGGAAAAAAGGTTCTCGAGTGGCGGCCTCGTACCGGCGGACGAAGTGTGGGGCGTCCCCCCACTAGATGGATTGACGACCTGGTAAGACATGCAGGAATAGTCGATGGATGCAGGTGGCTCAGGACCGTGCTTTGTGGCATTCCTTGGGGGAGGCCTATGTTCAGCAGTGGACTTGTGATGGGCTGTAATGATGATGATGATGATAGGTTTGAGTCAAATTTCACAGTATGAGACTAATGCAGATTGGGTCCTCGCCGACAATTAAATTCTCAAATGAAATTTTATGTGATGATTTATCACGTGGTCTGCGGAAATATACACCAACTTGAGGAAACCCACATGAGTGAGGAATAAAAATTATTGCAAAGACGAGAAGTTTGCTAATACGCAATTAGGGCAGCGTGGCGGGTACTTCCTTACCATTTAATCTTCTTAGGAATCCTCCTTTCAGAAGGTCTCCTCCCATTATTAGTGATGTTAATAATACATAAGATTTTAATGTACATTTAGCTAATAAATTTAAGGAATAAAAACTAAGGAAATAAGTTGGATTACATGTGGTAGAGCTACGTGGCGGCGGGAGGTGTTCTTTGAACTAGGTAAGACACATCATTTTATTTTATTACGCGGCTCTTAGCAAATTAATTTTAAATACTTTATTACAATGGATTTCCGCAAAGTAACGCATGATTCTATAAATTATTGTAGATGTAGCTGTCCATGGGCCAGAGCATCCACTTACCATCAGGTGGACTGCATGCTCTTCCCTTATTCCCTTATTTTACAAAAAAGTAACAAGTTATTAGAATAAACGTATTATATTAACTTTTTTCATCTAAAGTCAACTAAACCATCGGGTTACATTGACGTACATAAATTTAATAGCGGTACAACATGAAACGGCGTATTTGGTTTCGATTGATGAGCAGTATTCGCTGGTGAAGTTGTTGCGTGACGTCGATTGGTCTATAAATCAAGTTTGTTCAGAACGATTTACGATAACTCGATCGTACTGGCTGCCACAGCCTAATTCAAATGCTGTATATATTTACGTACTAGCGTTTGCGGGTAAACTTTATCCGCATAGAACACTTGCAGATCTATTCTAGTGGTCTTTTGGCAAGTAGTTTGATTACAAATTAATCACTTCAAGGTCAGTTTTTTGAGATTTTCTCGGAAATTGTGCGATATGAGAAAGTCGTTAAAATAAAAATTAAAGATCTATTAATTCCATGTATGGTCATGTTAGGTCATACCTTATCCTTAATCTTTACACATCATAGTTTTGTTGTAAAATGGTGTTGGTATAGTTTTTTTTTATTAGAAATCGATTTTGCATCAAAACTTTAAGTATTGTCGTGTATTGACGTGAATACTTATTAACGTAAGTAGTGAGAGGTCACGAGATTTATATCGATCGTTATATACCTATCAAGCACAAAGGTCAAGTTTACAAGACCAATATAACTGTACCGTCCCGTCGTTTTTTATGGTAGTGAGATCTGGCCGATCTTGGGCCAACATGTCTAGAGACTCCCTGTTATGGAAATGGAAATGCTGCGCTGAATGTACGATTTAACGAAGCGAGACTGCATACGTAACAAGTATATTTAGATCTAACCGGGGAAGTCGAAAATTACGAGATAATCTCCAGGAAATTCGATTAAGGTGACATGGCAAAGTCGTACGTAAGCCAGTAGATTACGTTGAAAAAATATGACTTGATACCATCATTTTTTTTTATAGAATAAGGGTGACAAACGAGCACACAGCCCACCTGATGGTAAGTGGTTGCTGTGGCCCATAGACATCTACATCCATCTTCGTTTGAGGAATAAAATGCAGATGCGTTATCAGCCGTGAGGACCAAGATAGAATGCCTCCCTTCCACTAAAAAGGGTCTCCGATTCTCTGCACTCACCACACGAAACACAGCAGCATTAACCTGCTATTTTACGCTAGTATTCTGTCATGGCAAGAATATGACCACAGCTGACAAAAAGTGCTGGCGCGACGTTTTAGAGCAGGCAAAATGGAGAGAATGAGAGAAAGAACATGAAAAGGAGGATTAGCGATAACAGTACCAGATAAACATGACAGATAGACATGAGATCTTTTTTTCCATAATCGCTTCTTTCGAGAGAGATTGAGTCTAGAGATATTTAGTACTTTGCAATTAAATGCAAATTTGCAAATAAAAATCTTTTTTGGAATCCAATACAAAGGTTTCGGTATTGTTTTAATACATCGATTTTGAAACTATTTATGCTTTGAAATACCAGTCTCATATCTTTAATTTTTATTTATAGGATGGGTGTTTTTTATAGATTTATGATATAAATAACTCTTCAAATATTTAGATTTTTAATGATTAAAGTTTAAATATTATGTTTTCAAATTTTCATCAAGTATTCATGAACTTTTAAAATTCATTAGGACAAAGTTTAGTATTAACAAGGGTCGAAATAATGGAGTAAAGGGTTGTTGTAAACGCTTTTGGGTTTTGTGTTTTAAATCTGGAGCTAAATGTGCGTGAAAGGAGCTTTGTAAAGGTAGCTAAATGAGTGAATTTAGAATGGACACCGTATATCATTATTTTAATCATTTTTCACTTTTAATAAAATAAAATGTAGCAGCCTGTATACGTCCCACGGATGAGACAATCCTTCTTTGATTTAAAGGGGGTAATAAGCCAGGGAACAATCTCTCGCACGGTACTAATATTTGTTAGCAGATATTCTTCTTACCGTGTGGTGGTGTGCTAAATCCCGCGGGTATGGTGGCCGTTGTAAAAAGCGGCTGGTACAATCATCTTGTGGGAGCAGCATCAAAGCTGCGAAATGTATGTTATTACAATTGTCTATCCGCGTCCCATTCGTGAAGGCAAATCCTTTCTTCAACGGAAGAAGTCCAAGTTCAGAATTTTACCTGCTGATAAAGAAAGGAGAAGACTACATATCCTCAATTTTTTTTAATTTCTCACTGCCGAGCACGTAATAAATCAGAACGTTTAAGAGAACTTAATTCAATTGAATTTTTAGGGTGATCGCTTACATTTTAATTTAGATTCGGGTTACTAAAGCCGATACTTGGTCATTTTCGGTGAATATGGTTGATGAGATGTGGTGGGGTTGCAAGGTGAGGAGTGCCAAAACTCCCCCTACACTTCGCGACCGAAGCGTGATCAGGAAGGCTATATACGATGAAGGTGCCACAAAATCGAGTTTGGTGGTTGCGAGTCCGACAAAACCTGCCTTGGCCCCGCGAGGTTGATATATAGGTAAAGTTATCCATAAAAAGGTGAGCACTTGTTCCTTGAGCTTTTTTTTTAATAGGAGAATGGGCAAACGAGCATGCAGGCTCACCTGATGGTAAGTGACTACCGCCGCCCATGAATAACTGCAACACCAGGGGAATTTCAGATGCGTTGCCGGCCTTTTAAAAAGGAGTAGGCTCTTTTCTTGAAGATCCCTAAGTCGTATCGGTCCGGAAAAATCGCTGGTGGTAATATTATATTATACCGTTCTTATTCCGTTGTATTTTTTTAAACTTAAAATATCAAGTGCGTAGATACGAGTTCATAGAGTCTTGTTCGAACTACCTTCGAATATTATGTTGCCACCCTAAAGATCTTATCGTAAAGGCGTCCGATAGGCGATCCACTTTCGAGGTTACACAACACTTCTCGCAGCCAACTATAAAATTGCTTTTGTTGCGGCTACGATATACATATGGTTCGGTTAACCTTAAACAGTTGACCTAATCATACTAGCTAAGAATCCATATTAACCAAGGTTAGTTTTTCTACCGACTTCAAAAAGGAGACGGTACTCAATTCGACTGTATGTTCTTTTTTTATGTGTGTTACCTCATAACTTTTTTCGGAGTGAACCAATTTCGATGATTCTTTTTTTATTTAAAAGCTGGTGCTTTTCATATAGTCCCATATAAATTTGATCAAAGTTTGACTAATAGTTTTTGAGTTATTCTTAATAATTTATATTGGAGTGGGTTGTACAATTTGTTTTATTTTAAACTAGCTGTTAACCGCGGCTTCGCCCGCATGGTCACTGGGAAATGAACTATCCATTGCTTTTTGAATTGAAAGAAAACTGAGTTTTATAGATTTGTCAGAGATGCAGCCATTAAAAGGAAACTGAGCAAAATTGATTCGTCAGCCTATTTAAATGTTTTGAAACGCAGCGTATAGGAAAGCATGAAAATAGCCTGTTTATTCCAAATGCAAATGGGATATTTTTTTAATTAAAGGAAACTGAGCATAATTATCCATCAGGGATGCAGACTTTTGAAAAGAAACTGAGCTAAATTGATTCGTCAGAGATGCAGTTTTCTGAATTGAAAGGAAACTGAGCCAAATAAAAGATCCGTCAGAGATGCAGCCTTTTGAGTTGAAAGGAAACTGAGCTTAATAGGTCCGTCAGAGGTGCAGCATTTGGAATTGAAAAGAAACTGAGCTAAATAGGAAATTTTAAATTGAGGAAGATCTGTAGAATTCTGATTAATTGATTGTGAATTTTGGAAAAACTAACTGAACACTATTTTAAAAGACGCTACTGTACACAATGTTATATGTTTTCACCTTTTCCTACGCCTGTCAAAATTGTAGCACCGATTATGTTCCGTCAAGATGTGTCACACACAGCCTTGTCCCGTTACATAACCGAGGAGCATCTAAATTTCATTAGCATGACTGGGACGCCTAATTTTAATTGAAGCTTATGTGAGGCACACCTGACAACTCTAGAAATTTAGAAACTCTACGGGATATGAAGTGCTCTGTTCTGTGTCCATAACTGTGTCTACTGACAAATACTCTGTTATTTCTCCTGCTACTTCGCTTAATATATCTGAATTTATTTTGTTAACGCTCCCATTTTTGGTGCAAGAATCGCCTTTCACATAACCATTTGTCTTCATGCATGTTGTTCGTTAAATCTGAATAAATGCTCGCAATTAATTTGGAATGACTCTGTACTAAATCACAAAAATCTCTCGTCAATTTAACGCAGCCCTCAGTATCCGTTTTCAACCGCCCATCGCCAATTTTTAATAGTGTGTCAGCATAGTTTCCAGCATTGATATCATTATACAAATGCACTCTCATATTCGTAGTTAAACTGAATTTTGTCACCTTGTTCCATAAAATAGACGACTTGAGGCATGCTTTAATTTCATCTGCAGGTGTGCCCTTTTGAATGACAGGTAAAGTTTGGCGAAAGTCACCAGCCAGTAAAACCACCATTCCTCCCATTACATCGGTATTGCTGCGCAAATCCTGGAGCGTTCGATTTAGTGCTTCTACAGCTTTTTTATGCGACATTGTACTTTCGTCCCATACTAAAAGTTTGCATTGTCGTAGCATTATACCTCTTGCACTATTTTTGCTAAAGTTGCAGATCGGCGATTCTTCCTGGGCTAGATTTAGAGGGAGTTTTAAAACAGAATGTGCGGTGCGGCCCCCGCTTAGCAGCGTGGCGGCTATACCGGAGGAAGCTACGGCCACAGCAATGTTTTATCTTTCCATACTTGCGCTAATAATAAATTTAACAAAAATGTCCTCCCAGTTCCTCCAGGGGCATCTAAAAGAAAAGTGCACCATTTCCAGATTCAATTTGTCCTAATACTTTGTCAAAAACTCGTTTTATTCGGGAAGCAAGGGTACAAATTCGGCTACTTACTGCTGCAAAACTGGTATATCGTAGTTTGTTTCACGTATAATTTCATCACTTAGTTCATTTTCGGTTGTTCGCTGAGGGCTTATCATTCCAAAGTCGCTTAATTTTTGCCTACCATTGCCATTACTTTATCTTCAATTTTTCCAAGTGCTTCATTATAAATGTGTTCGTTGTATGTCATGTTCGCGTGTGTCTGCTGTAACTTTCGCAAAAATATCTTCCGCCATGTACTCTTTATATTTGTCCCACAATTTATGTGCATTAGATAGCCCGCAAGATGATATGAGAGTTCCATAAAGACCCCTAATTTTGGCTGGTGACTGGCACTGCACAGCTTCCTCCATGGTTTCATCCCAGTGATTATCGTTTTCTAAAAGATGCAGAGCTTCACATGCTTCTATAAGTTGCGCATTCCTGACCGTTGACAGTTTTAAGGTCTTTATATTCCTGTAGGACCCCGAACATGGTGCAGCAGCAATCGTAAACAGAAACATTCAAAATTAGTTACATGGACGGTATACACACGACCAAGGGCATCTGATGACTTTACACCGGGCCAATTTGCAACAGCGCGCCTTGAATACGGCGTTTCCACTCCTTTCTAGATGTGTTCTAAGTATAATAGCGGGGACTTCAGAATATAACAAAGTTTTTGCAAAGGGTCAGTTTGACAAAGTTGAAAGAAGGCTGTTAGTAGTTTTGGCGTTGATGCAATTCTTTCTTGAAATTTCTTTCGGTGAAATATACACGCTCTCCATTTTCTAAGTGCACAGCAAGGTGAGTAACTGTTGGGTGCCTTTCGTGTAAAGGAAGCCAAGGAGACGCCACGCTGCCTCGTTGCTGCTGACATAACGCCCTGCTTGAAAGGTCTGTACTTCATTAACGGATTTGCCTCACCTTCACTCCTGAGATTAAATATTGCTTGGTCGCTTCCTTTATTTATGTACTTACAGATATACTTGATTGCGCGGACAGAGCTACATGCTTCTACATTAATGTGGGCATTAAACATTTTACATAGAATGGGCGAATATGGGACAATCCAGCTGTTATCTAAGGTTTCGGACGCTCCAGAGCGAGATTTGATTGTAACTTTCCTGCCACCATCTTCGGGAGCTCTGTGTCTGTATAAAGGATAGTTGTACATTTTCCTTCTTTCATACATGGCGATATTAAATTTCGTGCTCCACATGGACCGTGAATCATATTTCGGACGATGTTTTCATACAATTCTTTATCTTGCTCAGGATCCGGAATCTCGGCGCTTATTATGTCGTCTATTTGGCTGGGCCGCAACTTCTTAAGCCATATTAGAATGTGGGCATGCGGTAATCCTCTTTTGCCATTCAATTGAATACATGAAGCACTGCGCCTCTCCGAAAATTTTCCTTTGTTAATTACATACATTAATTTTGTACTTTTAATCTAAATACTCTAGCAACTAAATTGTGTCTGTCAGTAATTTTTGGCCCGGCATTAGCTCCTCGGTTATTTCTTTCATGTGGATTGTAAGTAAAAGTAACAAAAGATCAGGTCTTCCGTAAGTTCGTACATAGGCGAATGCGTCTTGTGTGTACTCATGTAGGTAGCGGGACTGTTAACGAATGATGAGGGCAGAATTACCATTTTACCTAAATCTCTGGGGCTTACATTGGCGTCGCTAGAAACTGCATCTTGTAAATGTATATAATTCTCAACGCGCAGCTTTTTGATTTAAAGATATATAACGGAGACGTTCATTTTCTACCTTCACATACATGTCTACCAAAAATTGATGAAATAATTGTCTACACCGGGCTAAGAGGTTAAAATCATTTTCTTGCAACATAATATGATACGCATAAAATCCATACATGTTACTTTTTTGTTCGGAGTAGGCCCTGTGACCGGTTAATGAGTGGAATTTAAAATGATAACCCTCTTGTCCTTTGCAATAAATCAATGGGTATTGCAGAGCGTCATAAAACTTGTGTGTATCGGCTACCCGTTGCAACGTATCATCACGTGCTCGCAAGAAAATGTCTCGTGAAGAAAATTGATCACCACTAATTACGGCTGCTATTTCGTTTATCAAAGGTGCATTGTAGCGCCTTTCATGCTCTCCAGGGGTCCGATCTGCGTGAATGACGACTTTATAATCCTCTTCAGGTAGGTTTTCTAAAGCAGTTTTAAATGTTTTGACTAAAATGTTACGTTCATGCAAGAATCTTTGAATTTTGAACACTGTGTCTCTCTCAACTCCCTGGATAAATTGGCAGCGACGGTCTACCTCAATTTCTTCGTCACCCATAAAATATACTTGTAAAATTTATGCTGTTCGTTTTCAGCTGTAAAAGTGAACCTATTCTATGATAAATTTGCCCTTGCACCGTAAATGTAGGCGAAAATCCCGGCATTATTATTTCCCGGTCAACTCCGAAGGACGTCATTTGAAAGCATGAGTTATATTTCCGGATCCTGTTTAAAAAGCGCCGTGACTTATTAGCATCATATAAAAAGAGAGTTTTCACAGGTTCTTCTGGTTCCCCAAGTAACGGAAGAAATACTTTGCCACTGAAACAGCACATGCCTGCGGTCTCATCTTTCCATTTTAAAGCGCTGCAAAATCGACACGCCTTGTCCATCAGTCCGATAACAACTAACCTGTGATTTTTATAATCAATCAACGGATCATAATTGAATGCTGCGTCATTAAAACCAACCAATTGTTTCTTTGAATATTTTGTCGACGTTCAGCTTGGAGCTGTGCATTTGCATCTCTTCGCGCCTATGTCTGTTCTGGTGTTTCAGAAGCCCTTATATTAGATTGACGTTCAGCTTGCTCAATGAGTCTGTGTTGAGTTTCATCAGGTGTTTTCGCGGCTCTTAAGGCGGCCTGACGTTCCGCTTGTTCGAATAGCCTTTGCTGACTTTGAGCAGGTGTTTCAGTAGCTCTTAAAGTAGCTTGACGCTCTGCCTGTTCAAGACGCCTTTGCTGACTTTGATCAGGTGTTTCAGTAGTCTTGAAATAGCTTGACGCTCTGCCTATTCAAGACGCCTTCCTGACGTTGAGAAGGTGTCTCAGATGCTCTAAAAGCAGCCTGACGCTCTGCTTGTTCTTGCCTCTCAGTTCAGCATCTTCTAAAGATTCTAGCGATCGAGCTAATCTTTCGCTTGTCTTTGAGAAGATACTCTTGAAAGGCTGGACTTACGTTTGCGAGGCATTATGAAGTAAGAAAAGCCTATTTATAAAAAACGTTAAAATGACACCTAAAACCTAAAAGGAATTAAATTTCCTTTTAAATATTTTTAAAAGTAATCCAAAATATCTAAAAGGAATAAATATTCCTTTTAAATATTTTTAAAATCAAAACAACAAAACCAATTCAAGACACAACACGAATCCGAAAACGATAGCCAAAAAATCGAATCAACTTAAACCAAATCACAAAACAAATCGCAGAAAACCGAAATCGAAAGCAGTAGTATATTTAGTTATATTTATTAGTAATATAAATATAACTAATAAATATAAATAAAGTATAGGTACCTTATACACTATCTATACTATTAATATTCCTTTGAAATATTGTTAAACAACCTAAAACCACGAAAACCAATTCACGATTCTAAATAAACAAAATCCAAAATCAAAGCCAGAGTCTAAATATGTATAAAGGAATACCAACCAAATCAACAAAACCGATCCAAGAAAATACACAAATCCGAAAATGAAAGCCAATATAAATCCATTCAACCTTAACCAAATCACAGAGCAAATAACAAACAACCGAAATCGAAAGCAGATAGTCGAATAAGCTACGAAATAGAAACAATTTAAGCGTATAGGTACCGTATGCACTATAAGTTGACGCGCGGCTCAACGGCGGGAGTTAAGTACATCTCAGAAACATTTCGTTACCGCGTTTTAAAACCTAGTAACGACATCTAGCGGAATCAATTTAAACTATGTATACGTTAGTTAATAAGAACTCTCAAAAATATTTTTCTTATAATTTTGCACAATTTTTCTTATTGTAATACCGATTCATTCATAACCACATATAAGAACTGTATTCATTTCCGTTCAATAAATATTACTAAGCTTATTAATAAGGCTTACTGAGAACTGTTTCTACCATTGTTAAGTAATAGTTAAGGGTGAAAGCGTGACAGGTGGTGATAGTATTTCTGATCCATACTTATAATCACGCCTGTAACCCTTGCGGGGTAGGCAGACATCAACGGATTACTTAATATCGTCTGCGAGGTTATCGCCTATTCTGTAATTACGATGCACCAAAACGTTTGAAGAAAATTAGCTGGTGAATTTTATGTTTTTATCGCTCTCTTCCGGGTCCTGCGTGGAAAATACAGATCCATACATTTTTATCTTAATTTTGGTAAAAGACATAATAATCCAGATATTCTGACCTTCTGTGTTCGTCCATCGTACCGTCGTCCGTCTTGTAGAATCACGGTGGCGCCACCTAGCTGAATTTAATTTTGCAACATATTCGATTTTCCCAGGAATGAGATGTTTTCCGCGAAACAAGTAGCCTATGTCACTCTACAGCCACCGAACTATCCCCATACAAAAATCATGCCATGCCAACGCTCTGTTGCGACGTGAAAGAAGGACAAACAAACAAACAAACAAACAAACAAACACACTTTCGCATTTATAATATTAGTATATAGTATGGATTATTATTATAAATTACGAGTAAGCTGCATCTAAGTCTAAATTTGACCTATCCGAGTCTCGCTGACTTTGCCACTGTATTAGAATCAGTTTCTGATCTCATCGCCTAAACTCGACATTTGATGCGTGCAGTTCAGAACTCATCAGTTGCAATGTTTGATTATTTCTTACTTCTTATTTCATATATAAGATAACCTCCACTCAAGAGTTTTCTCTTAAAGAAGAGTTTTCCTTACATACAAACAGACCCGAAATTATCGTTTGTAAACCATATCACTTGTTCCGTGCGGAATTGGAGCCGTCGGCCCCATCGCTGCAGCTAAACACTTAGCCACGGAGATACCGTACTCTCAATTAGATCACATAAGTCAATAATATACTTTTGCGGCTCTGAAATATCCCTGGTGTAGTTAATAGCTTCATCAGAACCTAAAAGAGTCATCATTCGCTATATCAATAGCATATTTAGCCGACTACAAAATATAAGAAGGTTCTCTATTCGACTCTATGTTCTTTTTTATACGTATGTTACATGATATCTTCGCCATTTGTGAATCAATTTTAATGATTATTTGTGATTACATAGGCTAAATGTCAAGGGTGATCCTGTTTTAATTTGATGACAGTAAATCCGACCCAAAAGGTAGAAATTATATGGGTGATATTTTTTTAATGTTACTGTTTAGCCGATATTCTAGTTCTTACCTTGAGCATGTGAAACAATTTCCACATAATAGCTTCTAAGGTCGGGGATTTTAATTCTTCAATATACTATTTATTAGCACCGACTTCAAAAGTGTCGAAATTGTGTTTGTTCTTTTTAGTTTTTTGAAGTCGGTTTTTCCTTTTTGTTAACGGTTTAATTGTAAGTACGGCATACACATTTCTAAGCCTATACTCAGTGTTATACACTACATGGTAGGATTCCTTTTTTGCTTGGGGTTCATCTAGGTACCATCTTTTTACCTATTTCCACCGCCAAATAGCAGTACTTGCACTGCTATTGTTGCTATACTCCTGTGTTCCGGTCTGAAGGGTATAGAGAGTTAGTATAAACATTCCGTGAGGTGTTCCATCTTAGTCCTCAGAGGTGATAACGCATTTGTAGAATTCTTTATTTGAAGTTGGTTGCAGATGCCCATGGGCTGCAGTAACCACTTACCATCAGGTGAACTGAAATTTCACTCTGAATTCACTCAAAAGGGTTAATGTTTAGTGTTGAATATAAGCCTCTCCCGTTTTATGGAGGATTTGACTTAATCATTACGCGTGGCAGGTGGATTGTCGCAGATTCAGCCATCGCGGCCTTGGACGCTGCTCACCGTCGACGGATATTAATTTTACGTCTGTAGTAAACAAAATGGTTATACTACATATGTTACCGCTAGCTTTGGGAGGCCACGACGCCTTTCTCGCACAACTCATAGTCGCCTCTTACGACGATTCTATCATGCCGCCACTTTACGGCATTAGCAGCCAACCGGAATAACAATATCGAGTAGTTGCATTCATTGGATAAAGTTCACTATTTAATCTACATAGCACTATGATTTCTTATCTTAGTGTTCTGGCGAATACTACTCATTAAATTTAATTAAGTATTACGGATTTTATCGCATTTCATTTGACTTTGATTTTATTTCTGGTATTGATATTGACATCATTAGTTCTACAAACACGTTTGAGATAAAGAAGGGATGCATGCAATATAATCAAACTAAAATGAATGAAAGTAACAATCCAAGAAAGAGAACGAGTGTGGTTGAAACAAATCGAATGTGTGAGAATGAGTTGAGGTGTTATGTGGTGACGGGGAACATCCCATTTCGTCCCGTGGGTGTCTAAAAAGGCGTCTTTGGGAAATGCCAGAAAAATTTTTTGGCTTCTAATAGATGGTGGTACAACCGTCTCGTTTACGCCAGACGTGAAATACTCAGACCGGCGACGGGCAGCAGCGTCAAAGATGCGAGCTGTATGGTTCTGCGATCGCCTCACTCATCCTTACAAAGGGAGAAGCCGATGCACAGCAATGGATTTCTGCAGTCTATTGAAGAGTAGAGGTTAAAACGCGAAACGAGGTTAAAGACGACGTTTGCGCTGTGCGGTTTGCATTTAAATTACTTACGACTGATTCACGTTGACGAAACATTTTATATACCCCTCGCGACGATACCCACGGGACGAAATGGGGTGATGAACTCTGTCACGCCGCCACTACACGCCATTAGCCAACCAAACAACCGCAGTAACAACACCAAGTAATTTCTTTTATTGTATAAAGTTCACAATTAAATCCATATACCACTATTCTTTCTTATCTTATCAAAGTACGTGAAATTCTACACGTGTTTATTTTGAGTTAACCAAATTTGAATTTTGGTAAATTTGCATCTCCTGCACGCTGTGTAGCCTACTTAAAAAATGGGCGAGAATCTCGCGATTGGCTTTTGGCGAAAAATCGATTTAATAAGCTAAACCTAAATTTCGTAGACTGGTGCACTGCCAGTGCGAAGGTATCGACTATACTATCCCCAACCCGCCTGTCTTGTGTTGTGAGTATAGTAAAATCTCCCAAGTAATGCTTGCTAGAGTATACATAGCAATTTTCTTAAAGGACTGTGTCTAAACATCGGCTTAAAAGAGACAGTTGTAGAAGGAGAAAAACTCTGACTTGCTTTTTTAGAATTTGCTATATTTTTTCTGATATTATAATTCAAGTCAAATTTTTGGAAAGGTAAATTTACGTTTTACGTCACGAAATTCTTTTTGTGAATAAAAATATATCTACCTTTTGTAACGAACCTTTGACTCAAAGCTCAAAATTAATAAAACAAGAATGCGGTCACGAGGGGAAAGCTTTAGGCTAAATCCAAAGATTTTCACGTTTCACTCCATTATTAAAGCTTACGCTATTGAACAGCCCCGGCATAATGCTTCAGTTTGTTTGGGTTAATGGTATAATCAAAATATATTGTGTCATTTGTATACATATGAAACTAAGCTTAAGCCTAAGGCCTCAGTTGAGAGCGTTTAGCGGGGCGTGTGGTGTAGCGGCGCGCTTGGTAAACATTTTGAGAGGCCTTCATTGAAGAGCCCGCCGCCACGATAATCTAATCAAATCCATCCAGGCAAATCGAAGGCTTTACCGTAATGAAAATGAATAAAAACGAAAATATGTATAATATTTATTTATTTCTCAAGGCATACCAAAATAATGTAGTCGTTGGGGCCTAATAGTAAGTATAAAGGAATACCTGTGTCAGGAGAAACTACTCTTCCTAATAATATTATATATATTGAGAATAAACCGAACAAGATGACTGATGGGCCGAGCCGACTCTAAACCTCATTATTTTTGTTTATATCTATACATATAAATAAAATTTAAGTGTATGTCTGTATTATTGAAATAGGCGGCTTCTATTAAGCTCAGGGGGTTATTTGTATGCAAAAACATAAATAACCATTTTTAACATTGTTGTCTATATGTATGTCTGTCTGCCTGACTGAATCTATTGTGATGAAACTGTACGAACAGATAGAGAACAATGCCAGAGGGGATCTAGGCTATATTCTAGAGAGAATTATCCTAGTGATCGGGATACTAGGATAAAGTTATTAAATTATTTTATTGTCATCGGTCTTTGATACGAGTGCAAATTTTCAAGTCAATCTGGTGTCTACAAGTTTGTGGAAATTACATTAAAAGATTCCGTTACATAGATAGATATATGA